>JARHVA010006519.1:60000-660000 GCA_037957365.1 Torreya grandis | reverse complement strand
AATGTAACCTCATCACAAAGTCCAAATCTTGTAACTTGAAAAAATAGAAAAAAATGTCTCTTAACTATCTACTTGAATGTCCTACATGACACTAAGGGTTAAAACACAAGCATACATGCCCTGATGTCCAAATCTATAGGGTAACTTAAAAAAATATTGAAATTAGATCATTACATATATAAATTTATGGTAAATTTATTAATGAAATAACTTAGTAAAATAAATAGTAATAATTGAGTACACCTAGTGGTACATGAGTGACATATCCATATTTTTAGATTATTTGAATATGTAGACAATGAATATAACTATATGGTGTGAAAAATGTGCCTTCTAACTCTTTATTATGCTCTTCTCAGTTGAAAAATAAAATATATTATAAATATATATTATGTGCCTCAAAATATTTGAGGAAAATGGAAGAATGCCTAATGATCACCTCAAACTATGCAAGGGTGAATGTCTTGTAACACTATATTATGTGCACCCATCTATGTAGATAAAAAAAAAACTCCCTATCATGTACCATCATGTATTTTAAGGTATGATATGTAGATATTATGCCACATTTTTTAGGTGTGGGTTAAATTTCATATCACTCATCTCAAAATAAATGTATTATATGTGTACCAAGTAAAAAATAGAAAATAATATAATAAATAATGATGTATAATCATAAGATAATATCATCATTAAGGTGCATTTATGACACATTTTTATATATAGTTATAAAATGAGATCATCAAATATAATATGTAACCCTATATAAATTTAATAAATAAAAAGTGATATAAGAAAATGGGGGAAATATTTACCCTGCATGAGTAAATTATAAGAGAGGATGGTGCTAGATATATGATACGATGTGATAGTATTCCCCAAATTAGAAAAGATACAAAAAAAATCTAGGTTAATTTGAATAAGATGTATAAAAACACATATAATAAGAGATTTATCCAATATATTCAATATATAATATATATACACCTAGGTGTATCATCCTATTGGAAGTACATAATCAATGAAGAAAAAAAATTATTCCCATATATGGTATATTGATATAACTATAGTAATAATTTACCCAATTTGTGCGTAAGATATGATCTTTAAATCCCAATGTAACAATATATATGAATGTGAAAATTATGTAATAGATATGATATTGGTAATGAAATTCCTAAAGGTTAGTAATCACAATGTGTATGAATGATATACTCAAGAATCAATAAATGAGGAACACACTTTATGAAGTGAGAAATTACAGAAGTACCTAATAGATAGAATGTCCCTAATACATCAATAGTGTAATTGTTATCAACAAAAATTTTACCCTTGAGGAGGTTTTTAAATCCTCCTCACTTAAGTGATAACATGGAGACACCTCTAGGCTATGTGTGGCCTAATAAGTGAGGTGAATCTTTAGATTGGGCTAGCTTCCTTGATGATATCATCCAAAAACTAATAGTAGACATAATTCATGTAAGGGAAAATGGTAAGATAAATTGAAATCAAACTACTCTAGGGAGATGATGCACCAAATTAAAACCCTTCACTTGACCATCATGCACTAAGAACATGTGTTAGTCCTGAATCTGATCACACTACTCAATAAGGACCTTCAAGCATGATTATTCCAACATGGAGGTCATAAACAATGAATTGAATGAGAGGGATAGTCAAGAGGTCTAAGAAGGACAATAATGACTAAAATCCACTTTCAAACCATGAAAGATACCTGAAACACACCATGTGATCTATAAGAAGATAATCCATTTTCAAACAGATAGGAGAGGACAAATGAGAAATTAAGAACACTACTACTACTAGCATTAATCAATAATAAAACAAAAACACTAGTTTTAAATTTATGAGAAGGTAATAATCAACTTTATTCAACATTCTAAGGCATAGTACAAGTATTTAATTGAGTAGGGATTTTCATACTCATCCAAAGGATCCATAACAAGCCATTCAAGGTTGTATATATAGGATAAATGAAAGAGAAGAAAAGTAGAACATTGACAGAGTCATAGATAGGTGTCACTCATCATAATTTAATTAAAAATTATAAATGGCATACCACCAAGACTACTAGAGATGTGTTTTCATGTTAATCTCAATCGTCAAGCCAAGTGTTGATAGATTTCTTCATGAAAAGTGGCGTAGGAGATTCCTTTGGTAGTTTTGATGCCTTATTGATCATAAATCCTTCTAAAAGAGTTACAAGTATACATTTTAAGGGTAGTTACAAGTCTTTCAATTAAAACTTTTCATATTGAGAATGTTCTATGCCAACCACTACCTTTTGTGAATATTTTTCTCCTTTGTGAGATTGATGTTGAATTTTATGACTCCCTCTTTCTTTATGATCAAGACATAACTACCAAGGGAAGGTCTAGTTTTGTGACATATGAGGTATATGTCTCTACTTCATAGATCCAATATATAATTAGGTGATATCTATATGCATTGAAAGGTGTTTTAGAACTTCTATTACTAAAACCTTGTAACCAATATTTTCCTTCACCTTCTTGGAGTGATATAGATCACCTTTCTTATTTTAGGCCTATCTGACCACTTGTAGATGATACCAAGGTTATGTAATAAATTTAATATGGTGGGAAAACCTTTATACTGGTTTAAAATACCTATGTAATTATTTAGGAGAGCTTATCCAACTTAAAACCTTGGAAACAAGATCAAAAGGGAGTTTTTCAATCCATTTGTTGTACTATAATAGTTTACACATGCCAAAAAATTGATAAATAATATTAATATAGGATAAATTAGGGTCATACTAGTGGTTTAAAAGCCACTTAAATCCATTTTAGGGGCTTATAGGTTTTATCTCTTCCATTGGGTCACATTCAGGGTTTAAGGGTCTTCTAGTCTCTTAAAGATGATTCATGAAGTTGAGAACCTGGGTGAATGAAATAATTACCATAATATTTAGTATATAACCCATTAAAACCTCCCAAATTATCTTAGGATTCCATGCACCTTCCCATGCAAGTTCTTAGGTGCTAGAAACTAACTTTCTTAGCCATATAGGCCTGACTATTCACTTGAGGAGAATTATTTAGCAAGAGAATTCACCAAATTATTTGGTTTGGATAATTTTTTTCCTTGGAGTATATTACATATATTATGAATTATACCAATTCATATATAAACTAATTAACTCTTAAATCTATTAGAAACTACCTTAAGCTCAAAACTAGGGTTTGTGACTAGTTGCATTCAAATGACCCTAATACGCTTGTCTGAGCACTTTATTTCCTTCTCAATGTTTTTAAAATCATGTAATAATAATGATAGATACCATTTATGATAATATACTCTAAATCCTCAAGGAACTAATAAAATATTCATTTTTTCTTGAATTCTCATGCATAGACATATGTATGATGGTTTAGGCCTCTTAAGCTTAATTAGACCTCTTAACCTTTTCAATGCCTTATTAAACCTTAATAAAATTTATAAATATATTTTTATATTATAAAATTAAGTTAACATGTTTCCTTTTCTTTCATATTATTCATAGTTTCCAACAAACTCACATACTTTTCTCCCATCTTCCTAAATAGGCATGTAGGCAGTGTTTTAAGTTCTTGACTACAAGTCTAAGGTAAGATTATCTTCATTGGATATTTAGTGTTTTTTATTGATTTAAAGGTATTTATCATGTTTATATTTACCCTTTATATACCTATCAAACATTTATTCACATCATACATTTACCCTTTCAAAAGTCTACCCATAATGGTCCTGTAGGTGGTAATTTGAGCTCATTGTATGGTGGGCTTTGAAAAAGGGATGTATTGAGTTAGTATTAGCTCTCCTAGTGTAATAATAAGGGTTTAAAATTTATTCACATATTATCTAACATGTGTGACCTTTTAGGAACTCCATCCAATAGTAACACATTAGTCTTTTTCAGTTGGGCCTATGACAGGCTTGTAGGTAGTCATTTGGCCAAAACTCCATCTTTTACATGTTTTTATATCTTATATTACCTATGTGATCCCTATTTTAAATTTATTAAATTTTTTATATTTATATACGAATTTTTCTCAATTTATTTATCCATGTAAATAGGTTTTATCAACCCACATTGTCATTGTCTTGATGCACATAATCCACCTTCAATGTCCATTCTCTTCATGACTAAATACCCATGACCTTCATCACTTTATTTTTTCACACACACATTAAATGAATATATGATTTTAATGATATTAAATATTCATATATATACCATTATGGGATTGATAATCCAATCCCATATTGGTTTCTCCTGGCTGGAGAATAAGATTGTACTGCGTCTCTAGTCCTCAATAGGCTTCTAGAGCACTCCTACACCAAATAGGTTGATGTGATTTGAGATCATATAAAATGAGTCTTTATAATAATTAATAAAACTAATTTAAGCCCTATTCACACTTATTTTACTTTCACCACTTAGGTTTCAAGTACAATCCTATCACTTCCAGCCCACTTTCTCAATGTTAGCCTGTAGGTGTATATTTGGGTTTGTTGACTATTTTGATGATAAATGTGGTCCCCATAACATTATAATACTTTAAAATGATATAATGAAGTTTAAAACACATAATTTATCTCTATCATACTCTTATTCACTTGGAAATTTTATATTAGGCCCCTTTAGACCATGAAAAGGCCTATAGGTATTTGTGCTAGACTTGGCACTTCATTCTTTACTTCTTGACTGATTTTCCTACTTGAATGATGAGGGAAAGTTGAAAAATGATAGAGAGAGTATTGTTAAACTAATATAGGACCACATTATATATTTAAATGAATTTTAAATCCTTACTTTACTCCCATACAACCTCAAGAAGGTCTATTTTGGCCTGCAAACATGTAACAACTCTTTGGAATACCAAATTTTATCTCCCTCCTCATTATTTCGTATATTTTTATGCTTGGATCTGGTATTAATAGGTTTTTAGGTGAGATTTATGAGTTATTTAGGATGCTTGAAGACCAATGGAGATGGCAAAACACTCAAAGTAGCAAGAGCCCTGCCTAGAGCTTCTCAAACTTGTCTACAATCAGCTTAAAGTCAAAGTTTTAGTTCCTCTAGACCTGCATGTTCTAAAAAAATGTTTTAGGATGATGGGATAGGGTAAATGTGGTCTTAATTAACTTATAAAATCATCTCCATGTATTGATTAGGCTTTAGAACTTTGAAATTAAATAAAACTAACCTTGGTAGGGTTTGAAGCTTCTTGTTTGTCCCTTAACTTCTTAACAATTATTCATAAAGTTAAGGTGCTTAACCAAAAAATAAATGACACAAAGTGGATAGGTATTAGGATCCCATCATATTTATAATATCTTGGGATCTAATTTATCTCTCCTAAAAGTTCTAAATGAAAACCTATTGCTTGTCTTGAGCTACCAAGAAGGTCGATGGAGAAAAGGAATAGGTTTTTTAATTTTTTAGATCTACAACTCCACTTATTTCATGTATTTGAGTTTTATAAGACCATGATGACCTATATAATAGTTTTCACCTTTTCAACCATCAAAAACCCTCTACAAAAAACCACCAAAATCATGTTTTTATCAATATTTTATTTTTTCTACCCCTTAAAACAGTTGGAGATGCTAAAACCAGTGACTCTTTACCTTCCTATCACCTATAAAAACGTGGAATAATATTTAAAAAATTACACACACCCTTTCTTCCCTGAAATTCTCTTGAAAACTCTTACTTTATGCATTGGATAATGATAAATGATAGTTACAAATGAATTCCAACATTGAGAGTCAGTTATAAAAGACCTTTAAAGGATGGTGTATGGTCAAATAAAATAATTATGTCATCATATAGGTGTTAGATGACTTAAAACATTCATTTTTCAAAGATAAAACCTTAATATTATTCTTGACTAACAAGTATCATTTTTACATTGAAATGCATAATAAGACTAAAGTAATAGAATACCTTAATCTTATAAAAAATACCTTAAACTCTCTAAAATGCCTTAGAAATAATGTGATCAAGTTACTAGTTTTGCTTCCTTGACCAATTTTACTAAAAATAATCTATGCTTTCACCTTACAGGGTTAGCACCTTGTATCCTTTGGCATGCCTCCACATTGAATTTATTTCCCACTTAACTTAACTTTGTCAAATTTACCTTAAACAATGATAAACACAAAGTGAAGACCATAAGGAATGACCTCTTGATGTCAAGACAACATGGCTTGACCTAGATGCCCACTAGACCATCCCAAATGACCTTGTAAGCTGCCAAAGGAGACACATTACTTATCAACTTAGATCATTAATGACTAACACAAAGCCTTCATAATGGCTATCAATAATGTTAAAACCAATTAATTCAAAGTTTCAAATGATCCTCATTCAAGGTAGCCAAATTTTGGATAACATATTTGTCAACCTCATGGGATTGTATGCCTACTATGTACTTTATACTAGTTACCTAGTCCATCCATTTGGATATGGAGTTGCAAACACCTAAATTTGGCCATCAATAACCTCTAATCAGGCTTTTGGCCAATTTCTACCCAAAATGCACAATTTGGCTTAAAAACACTAAAACATGCTAAATGATGTGAAACTAACATATTTAAGTGTTGATTTTGTCTAGGGTATCACTAAATGTGGCAATACAAATTATGGACCAACTAACTTTGATCAGATCATTTTGAGTCAAAATGTCAATTTTGCACCTAGATGCTTTGGATTTCTCTTTCCTATCAAATCTCTTACATGAAACACATGCCTTTGTTTTTTGATGTTGATAACATCCTAAATTGGAATATGGTTCCAATGCATCTGACATCACCTTCCAATTCCAATCTAGTCAAATTTTGGACCAATAACAAGGCATTCTAATCAATTTGAGTAATTTGTGCACAAAGTGCTTGAACATGCTTAAGAGCTAATTAATCCAAATCAAGGGCTAATTAAGAATTCGATGGTAATTTGTTAAAATATTATTTTTGGAAATGAATATTGAATATCTGTATCATCAGGTGACTACATTTCTTGGGAAGACATCCCTAGGCCATAAATGCCACAAATATCAAGATTCATGCCCTCCATGCCTCATCAATTCCTTCCATGATTCCCTCCATACCTCATCAATGCCTTTTGTGATGCCCTCCATGCCTCTTAACTTCCCCATCTTCCAATGTTATAATGAGGATAATTTTAAACTTAATTCCAAAAATTGAATTAATCCTTAACCACACATCTCAATCTTAGGATGGATGGTTCAGATTGATTCTAGAAATTCTTAAAAATCTATAAATAGGAGGCCTTACCACATGAATTTTAAGTCTTGATAATGCAAAGTTATAATGCAAAAATAATTCCAAAAGCCATTACATTTAGTTTTACCATGATAAATTGATTCCAAGGCAAAGGTGCCAAGGAGAAGAGGAGATAGCCAAACCTCTTTTGATGAAGACTTCATGAGCACAAGCCAAGCAAGCCACTACAACAAGAATTTTGGAGCATCCAAGGAAGGTAAAAGAGAGTTTCTTTTGAATTTTAGTTGTATGTTTTATTAATGTTTGTAAACTAAGCTCTCCCTAGTGTCCAATCCTAGAGATGTTATACTAGGTAGTGTGTTTCTTTCATTTTGTTTTCATTTTGGAACTAACACCATACTAACCATCCTCTCTTAAGTCAAATTCCTAGATCACAAAATGGCACACCCAGTGGGACACGATGTATCCCAAATATGAAGAAGATTATTTTACAAATTTAAAATCTTCATTTGGATAATTAAAACTCTTCCAAATTGATTTTCTAACTTTATTTTCTCATTTTTCTTTGTCACAAGTTTACATAGTAATTGACATCAGTTAGTAAAACCATCATCGATTGGCATAGCTATCATTGATCATTATTTATGTAACTAATGTTGGTTATATAACCATAATTGGTTAGTAAGTGTAACTAATGTTGGTTATATAACTAACGTCGGTCATTATGTTTTCTTAAAAACACAAACCCGAGAGTTATTTTAAAATGCTTGGTTTGGGGTCATATGGACTCTATTTTGTATAATTTTTTTAAAACCACATGTTTTCTCCTAAATTTTTAAAATTTGACATTAGTTTAACTTCAATTTTCATATATTTTTTACAAAATTTGGAAAATCTATTTAAAATGGTTCTAATCTAACATATTTGCTTTTGGGGTGATGCCTTAAGGGTAAACAAGTAACTAGCAGACTTGGAACTTGTTAAAACATGCTCTTAAACATATTTTGAATGTTTTAAAATGATTTAGGAACATTATTTTTTGCTTAATGTATCATTTAGGTGCTTAATTATATGGTTTTAACATTATTTTTAAAAGTTACAACTTAAGACCAATGGGTCAAATGAACACCACCTCATTTTCCATTTGGGCTTAAAAATGAACTCACCTTTCCAAGTTTTTTAGACTTAGTTGTTTAAGTTAGATTTTGTTTGGAAAAAATAGGGATGTTGCATGTATTCTCTTCCATTTTTCCCCTTTAGGGAACCCTTGAAATCAAAATCACCATTCCTATTTTAAGTAGGCTAGTCCAAGGCATAGAAAGAAAGTCATCTAAAGCACTCCCCAAAAACTCGTGAAAGTTTTGGTGACCTTGAAAATGACCCTAAAGTCTTTATTTTTATGTCTTTCATTTCATTGCAACATGGCTTGTGAGGGGAAAATCATTACCTCCCATGAGTTCTTTATGTAAGCTTTAACCCAGGGTTTCATCTCTTGACATTGACTTCACATACTCCTTTACAGTTGTACATGGGACGTATCTACAATTGGACATTGCACTACACTGAGCAAACATCAGGATGTAGTAGTTTTAAAAAGGACTAGACCTTTTTACAACTAGATAATATCATGGTCACCCAATTTCCATGCTTTTATTTTGCATCATTTGACATGAAATTCATTATGTAATTGATTCCCCTAGAGACGTTCAAAGCTTGATAGTTTAGTCAACCCCACATTGACATACCCTTTTTAGGATTTGAATGATTATACTTAGTGTATTTTGGTAATTTTTGGTTAGTATGTTTTGAGACTAAAACTTTTTTTTTTTTCATAAACCATGTCAAAACCAATTTATCTATACATCACTATTTTGTCTAAAGAGGTGTTATGTTGGTTGTTTTACACCACACTTGTGCCTTGAAATTTTTGCTAAACTTATTTTTGTGTGTGTAATTTAAATTATAGAGGGTAGCATTATGCTGAGTAAATCATGTCAAAACATTTTGAGCCTTTTTGATTCTTTGAAACATAACATAGATCACAACACTTGAGTATGATTAAGCCATTAGGTTGCTTAATTTATTTCAAAACTAGTTTACCATTGTATCAAAAAACATTTATTTCAAACCATGTCATGCATACCATTTGGACCGTTGTCTTGTGCTATCATGTTATCCAACCTTGTCTAATTTGTTTAGTTAAATCCTAGTTTTCATTGTTGAATTTTTAATTATACTTATTAAGTTTGGATCCAAACATTGATTGATTTCTATTTAGGCCTCAATTCATGGAGTTGATACATAGATCTTTCTCTTTTAAGTTACATAACTTTAGTTAAACAATTACCCTAATTTAAAAAATATTTATGGTTTATTTGTTTAAAGCCTATCCTCATCATTATTTGTGCCTTTATTTGGGATAACACAACCTTTCTCAAAGAGCCTTTTGTCTTATGCCTTATGCCAATTGATCATGTTTATGTTTGATTATGTGTGCCAAGTTTATGTCAAAGTTGTTTCCAAACTTGTTAGATTAAATCAAATCACATCAACCTTTGTTTTAAGTCTATATTTTGACACTGTTTAGATAAAAGTCCTATCATATGCCTATTTTTTTGAGCCTATATTTTGACTCTGTGTTTGGACAAAAGACCTAGTCACTCAACTTTTCCCTTTCCTAGTTTAGACCTTGTTTAGAACACTTTGACCTAGACCTTTGACATGTCAATTTATATTCAGATACTTGAAGTTTTATGTGTATGACATTTGATGTTAGGCATTTAACATTAGGATATTTATGCCAAGTCTTAGCATAAACCATTTTGGAGATACAACTCCACTTTCAAACCATATTGGAGATACAACTCCACCCCTTTGACTAAGTTAGACCAAGTTTGAACTTTTTTTCCTTTGGATAGTTTTTCAAAGTTTATAGAACTCTAAGTATTTTTGTTTTATTGATTTGATCATTCACACAAATATGTCTAGATACACTTATAGTTGAGTCAAGAACAATCCAACTTATGATAGAATAGCCACACAAAATCCCTCTAAGAACCCCTATAGAGAAATATTTTCTAAGGAGTTTTATTATTCTCCCTACAATACTCCATATGGGGAACATAGTAAAAATCCACAAAATCCAAATAAAAACTTGGATTGGTATGAAGAGACATGTGAGGAGAACTTTGAAGACTCAACTATAGATAATGTTGTTTGTGATACAGATCCATACCATGTTTGTAATAATCAATACATGGAACATAGTCAAGAGATAGCTTGTGAGGCAACTCATAATTGGGATGATATGGTTTATGAGGAAGAATTGGATACTTTGGCTTATGCAAGTAATAAGGCTCCACCAAATCATACCATTTCTATTCCAAGACCATAATATTGTACAATTCCCATACCAAGACCTCATCCTTTGGTTTGTGTGAGAAACCAAGCTCCACAATGCCCAACCATTTCTATAATAGGACCTCATCCTTTAGTTTGTGTGAGCAATCAAGATTCACAATGCCCCTTCATCATTCCAAGATCTAGTCATTTGGCTTGTGTAGGAAATCATGCCCCATAACACCCTATTGTTACCATCTCAATACTTTATCCTTTAGGTCATGTGAACAATCATGCTCCCCAAGGCCCTACCATTATCCAACCACAAGTCATTCCTCATCTAGTACTAATGCCATCCAAACCTCAACTGATCCAATCATTCAAAGACCAAGCTATGTTCAAAACTAGTATTTTACAACTCATTGGAAACCAAGGCCAAAAGAAATAGGGATGTCTCTGTTAAATCAACTATTTGTGATAAGTCAACCTTTGATGAATTGCCTATTGATCCCATACCAGTTATCAAGTAGTCTCACTCTGATGAGCTAGTATTTATTGAGTCACTTCTTAATGATTATAACCACCTTTGGGTAAATCATTACCTCAACCATGTGCCTATTTTTTAAGAGCCTCTTTTTAACAAGCTAGTCTCTAAGGAGTTGTCTCTTAACCTATTTCCCATCCTAGAGGAGTCCTACTCTGACAAACTAGTTTTTATGGAGCCCATTGTGCCATCATAGGTTGTTACTTATCCAATACCAAAAATTCAATAAGACATCATTAAAATAGAGTACCCATCAAATGAAGAATCAGAATTAGGGTCATGTTCTATTCTTGAATTGACATTGGATTTAACATTAGAATCAGAATCAACATCAGTCTCAACATCATATTTAGAGTCCTTTGAGTTAGAATCAGATTCAAAAGAAGAATATGTTCATGGCTATTAAAATATTGGTTATGCATGCCTCACAAATCAATTTGAATACATTTGTGATCCTTAGACAATTTTTTGAGGATGATTACTTTAGCTTTGATACAAGTTATCCTAGTATCTTATACAAGGATTGTGTAGCCTCTCCCCATTCTATTACCATTCCACATGCCATTACCATCAACCAAGATATCCATACCATTGACATTCCATCTCCCATGATTGTTGATTGAGATCGATAGAATCACACTTTGTTGAACTGTATCTATGGTGACATAGTATTTGAAGAAGAACAAGGAGGCAAAAACCACATTCATATAGCTTAAGAACACTCTCCTAGTGAAACATTTTTGGAGGTGTTAGGGGATAATCAAAGTCAGAACTTAGCATCTTTTAGTAAAAAAAATTTGGAAGTGATAAAATATAATCAAAATCATAAGTCAACATTCCTTAGTGAAACCTTCTTGGAGGTACTATGGGATAATCAAGATAACTTTATTGGTGAAAACCTCTTTGAGGCACCAATAGTTGAGCACAAAAGTTCTTCACTACTTGATGAAGACAAAATCAAAATAGCCTCCAATCTATATCTTGATTAGATGGCAGCTACTCTCAAGGTCAAATAATAGAAAAATCTAGTGGTCCTATTGAGAAAACAAATCTTTAGCCCCACCACAACCAAAGTTATGTTGAATCTAGCATCGACAACATTACGTGTGACTAAATGTCTTGATTTTCATTTGTTTCCTCCCCATTCCACATCCATTATCATCTACCATTCCATTTTACAATAAAACCTACCATACATTATTTATCCCCATTTACCATCCATAGCTACACTTTCCTTTATAGAGACTACAAAGATACATTGTCTCAATGTTTGAAGGAATCAAAATTTATGACTAATGAAGATCACAAAAACATTCTTGACAACTAGATCTGCATTGAGTTATTGATAGAGCATATTTTCAAATGAGGCGTGGGATAACAATTAACATGATCAAGTATTCTATTTATATCATTTGTTGATTAGGATGTGCATCTCCTCATCAGTAGGAATAATAGAATTAAATCCACACCTAGGCTAAAAACATGTACCATGCCATTGCCATTATTACCATGCCTATTTTCCATTATCACATATTCTTGCTATTCACCCTATCACTTGGGGGCAAACCATGTCACCATTTTATCCATCCTATCATTTCATTCCTATTTAGACCAAAGCCTATTTTTATTCATCCTACCAATCTTATTGATCTTGGTTCCTTTAGGGTTTTCCCACACTTTTTGTGAGAGAATTCTAATCAAGTTTCAACAATCAATCAAGTCTATGTTTAAATGATAGTATATGAATTTAGTGTGATAGTTGATCTAGCAAGAAATATTTTATCCTATTAATTTTGTTTATGTGAGCCTGATTATAACCACCTATGGGCAAATCAGTGTTTCATTAATATTTCTACTAATTATAACGACCTATGGGCAAATTAGTATCATTAACCTATGCCATTATATTATAGTTATAACTACCTATGGGCAAACTAAGGGTAACACTTGTTTATCATGCATTACCACATCACGTTGCCATCACTATTTTCATTTGATTGGCCATTTGCTAGATTTGAGAACTTGTTGGGACATAGTTGGTTTCTCCTCACCTTTTGTGTGGATGAAATTATTATGCCTTGAGTTCATCTTAGGACTATGTGGGTTATGCTCAATTCATATTGAGGTCACCTCAATCCCCCTTTTCCATACTCTAAATACTCTAACCATTTTATGAGTAGGTATATTGTCATTCTATAACAAGCTAAGATACCTCAAAATGCCAAAAACATTCATAACATTTAAAAAATACTCTAACCATTTTATGAGTAGGTATATTGTCATTCTCTAACAAGCTAAGATACCTCAAAATGCCAAAAACATTAATAACATTTCAAAAATCCAAAAATATTTGTCATGTATAAGCCTAGTCAGTTATCCTCAATCCACCTTACTGGGGCATGGTCATTGTTAGAATGTTTTTTATTTTATTTTGTTTTTAGGCATTACATTTGTTTGTTTATTTCAAGTTGTTTGTTTGTTTGTTTTTCTATTTGTTTGTTTTTCTATTTGTTTATTTGTTTATTTTATTTCCTATTTTTTTGCTTTCAGCACTATTGCCTCGACTCAGTCTATATGTGTTCATTGGGTGATTCCTCAAGAACATTATTCTTGAGTCCATCCATATTAATCCATTAACATTATCATCATGGCTTTTTATCATTGGTGCATTATTTTTGAGTGTTTATTGGATCAAGAGTTGGTCCTTAAGCATATTTTGGCCAAGTCTTCATGGTGTTCTATCATGATGCTTACCATCACATGCTACAACAAAAATTAGCTTCAAGAAGGTCTAAAATCAATAGAGCTGTAAAAGTTTCTCCTTAGCACCTTGGAAAATCCTTCCATCCCACCCTTGATCAAATTAACCCATTGGCCATTCTAGTTGTATCATTGTTAATCAGGATGAGCACCTCCTCATTGGCAAGTAAAACTAAATCATTTCTAATGATCGATATTATTCTTCTATTCATCTATTTAATCACTCTACACCCAATCATATTTAATCTATATTCTAGGTTATATCCTTGATTTATGCTTGCTAATCATCCCTAATTAGGGAACAATCATCTTTAGCCAATCTAGGTCCTCTTAATGATTATAACTGCCTATGGGCAAATCATTATTTTGACTTTTATTCCTGAATATAATCACATTTAAGCAAATCAATAATCTTTTTAAATCAATGCATGTAAGCATTTTCTTATTTGGATTAATCTCAATAATGCGTCAATTCCACCTTTCTTCTTATTTATTTTTGAGGGACCATCCATCAACAAATGTAATAGCCACTCCTTGGAGGGGGCATCATCATAGGCTTCTCAAAACCATTTGGAGCTTTATTCTTTAATCATCATCTTCTTGTTGGCATACATGCCATCTCTCATTATTTGAGAAGTCATTGATTTGCCTATGGTTTGAAACATCTTTCCAAATAAGGGTAAACTATAGACACCTAAATTTGGACACTGATAACCTCCAATCAGGGTTTTAGCCAATTTCCACCCAAAATGCACAATTTGGCCTAAAAACATTAAAACATGCTAAATGATGTAAAATTAACATATTCAAGTGCCGATTTTGGCTAGGGTATCACTAAATGGGGAAATGCAATTTATGGGCTAGCTAACTTTGATTAGATCATTCCAAATCAAAATGGTAATTTTGCACCTGCGTGGGTGCTCTGGATTGCTCTTTCCTATCAAATCTCTTGTATTAGACACATGCCTTTATTATTTTCTATTAGTAACATCCTATATGGGAATACGGATCCAATGCATCTGACATCACCTTCTAATTCCAATCTAGTTAAATTTTAGACCAATAATAAGGCATTCTAATCAATTTGAGTAATTTGTGCATAAAGTGCTTAAACATGCTTAAGAGATAATTAATCCAAATCAAGGCCTAATTAAGAATTTCATAAAAAATTGTTGAATTTTTTTTTTTGGAAATGAATATTGAATATCTACATCATCAGGTGACCTCATTTCTTGGGAAGACATCCCTAGGCCATAAATGCCATAAATGCCATAAATATTAGGATTCATGCCCTCCATGCCTCATTAGTGCATTCCATGATGCCCTCTATACCTCATCAATGCCTTTCATGATGCCCTATATGCCTCTTAATTTCCCCTTCTTCCAATTTCATGATGTAGATAATTATAAACTTAATTCCAAAAATAGAATTAATCCTTAAACACACATCTCAATCTCAGGATGGATGGCTCAAGTTGATTCTAGACATTCTCAAAAATCTATAAATAGGAGGCCTTACCACATGAATTTAAAGTATTGATAATGAAAAGTTATAATGCATAAATGATTCCAAAAGCCATTAAAATTAGTGTTACCAGGCTAAATTAATTCCAAGCCAAGCCAAGCCATAAGCCAAAGCTGCCAAGGAGAAGAGGAGATAACCAAGCCTCCTTTGATGAATAATTCATGAGCACAAACTGAGCAAGCCACTACAACAAGAATTTTGGAGCATCCAAGGAGGGTAAAAAAGAGTTTATTTTGAATTTTAGTTGTGTTTTTTATTCATGGTTGTTAACTAATCTCTTCCAAGTGTCTAGGCCTAGAGATGTTATGTTAATTAGTGCATTTCTTTCATTTTGTTTTTATTTTGGAACTAAAACCATAATAACTATCCTCTCTTGAGTCAAATTCTTAGATCACATAATATATACTTTGAAATAATTAGTTTGAACCATTTGTCCTTTAGATAGTTTTTTAGAGTTTGTAGAACTCTAAGTCTTTTTATTTCAGAGATTTCATCATTTACACTAATATGTCTAGCTACACTTATAGTGGAGTCACGTATAATCCAACTTATGATAGAATGGCCACATAAAATCCCATTAGAAACCCCTATAGAGAAATGTTTTCTAAGGCGTTTTATTATTCTCTCTATAATACTCCATATGGGGAACATAGTCAAAATCCAAATTAAAACCTGGATTGGTATGAAGAGATTTGTGAGGAAAACTTTGAAGACCCAACTACAGATAATGTTGTTTGGAATATGGATCCATACCTTATTTTCAATAATCAATACATAGAACATAGTCAAGAACTAGCTTATGAGCCAACTCACAACTAGGATGATATGGTTTATGAGGGGGACTTGGATGCTTTGGCTTATGTAAGTAATTAGGCTCTACCACATCATACCATTTCTATTCCAAGACCACAATGTCACACCATTCTCATACCAAGACCTCATCCTTTAGTTTGTGTGAGCAACCAATCTCCACAATGCCCAACCATTTCTATAATAGGACCTCATCCTTTGGTTTGTGTGAGCAATCAAGATCCATGACACCCCTTCATCATTCTAGGACCCATTCCTTTGGCTTGTGCAAGAAATCATGGTCCATACTACCCTATCGTTGCTATCTCAAGAATTTTTCCTTTAGCTCATGTGATTAATCATGCTCCCCAAGGCCCTACCATTATCCAACCATAATTCATCCCATCCAAACCTCAACCCATTCAATCATTCAAAGACCAAGCTATGTTCAAAACTAGTATTTTCTAACTCATTAGAAACCAAGGCTAAGAGAACCAACCAATCTAAGATGTTTTTGTTGAACCAACCATTTTTGATAAGTCAATATATGATGAATCACTTATTGATCCTATACTAGTTGTTAAGGAGTCTCACTCTGATGAACCAGTCTTTGTTGAGTCACTTCTTAATGATTATAATTGCCTTTGGGAAAATCATTACCTCAGCCATGTGCCTATTTTTCAAGAGGCTCATATTGACAAGTTAGTCTCTGAGGAGTTGCCTCTTGACCTTTTTACCATCTTAAAAGAGTCCCACTTTGACAAAATATTTTTTGTGGAGCCCATTATCTCATCACAGGTTGTTACTTATCCAATATTAAACATTCAACAAGACATCATTGTAATAGAGTACCCATCAGATGAAGAATTAGAGTTAGAGTCAAGTTCTACTCTTGGACCAACATTGGATTTAGCATTAGAATTTAAATCAACATTAGTCTCAACATTGGATTTAGAGTCCCTTGGGTTAGAATAAAATTTAGAAGAAAAATATGTTTATGGATATTATAACATTGGTTACACATGCCTTAAAGATCAATTTGAATACATTTGTGATCCTTTTATGGTTTTTGAGGATGAGTACTTCAAATTTGACATAAGTTATCCTCGTATCTTCTATAAGGATTGTGTAGCCTCTCCCCATTCCATTACCATTCCACAGGCCATTACCATCAACCAAAATAGCCATATCATTGACATTCCATCTCCCACAAGTGTCAATTGAGATCTATAGAATCACACTTTATTGAAATACATCCATGGAAACATAGCAGTTCAAGAAGAGCAAGGAGGCCAAAACCACATTCATGTAGTAGAATAACACTCTCCTAGTGAAACCTTTTCAAAGGTGATAAGATAAAATCAAAGTTCCAACTCAGCATCTTCTATTGAAACTTTTTTGGAAGCACTAGAAGATAATAAAATTTGAAAGTCAATATTCCTTGGTGAAATCTTCTTGGAGGCACTATGGGATAATCAAGATAACTTTATTGGTGAAAACCTCTTTGTTACATCTCTTTTTTCCATTATCTCATATCCTTCCATTTACCCCATCACTTGGGGGCAACCCTCTTACAATTTTATCTAATTTATCAAACCATAATTATCCTTGGAAATATCATGTCATCCTATCATTCCATTTCTATCTAGACCAAAGCCTATTTTTAGTCATCCTACCCAATCCTATTCTGATCTTGGTTCCTTTGGTTCTTCTTACACTTTTTTTAAGAGGATTCTAATTAGGTTTCAAAACTCAATCAATTTACATTTACAATGATAGTTTATGAAAATAGTGTGATAGTTGATCTAGCAAGATATCTTTTATTTTCTATCCTGTATCAAGTTTGTTTATGTGAACCTGATTATAACCACCTATGGAAAAATTAGTGTTTCACTAATCTTGCTACTAATTATAACCACATATGGGAAAATTAGTATCATTAACCTATGTTGTTGTATCCTAGTTATAACTACTTATGGGAAAACTAGGGGCAACATTTATTTATCATGCATTACCACATCACTTTACCATTGCTATTTTCATTTGGCTAACCATTTGCCAGATTTGAGAACTTGTTGGGACCTAGTTGGTTTTTCCATACCTTTTGTGTGGATGGAATTACTATGACTTGAGGTCATTTCAAGACTATATGGGTCATGCTAAATTCATGTTGAGGTCACCTCAATCCCCCTTTCCATACACTCTCACCATTTTGTGAGTAACCTAAGCCGAACGCCCTAGCCATTTTGTGAGTAGGTATGTTATCATTCTTAAATGAGTTAAGATACCTCAAAATTCTAAAAACATTCATAACATTTCAAAAAATCCAAAAATATTTGTCTTATATAAACCTAGTTAGTTATCCTTGATTTGCCTTACTAGGGCATTATCATTGTTAAGATGCTTTATTTTTCTTTTATTTTCAGGCTTTCTATTTGTTTATTTATTTTAGGTTGTTTATTTTTTTGTTTTTCTATTTTTTTGTTTGTTTATTCACTTGCCTCTTTGTTTGCTTTTAACACTGTTGCCTTGACTTTGTCTATATGTGTTCATTGGGTGATTCCTTGAGCACATTATTCTTGAGCCCATCCATATTCATCTATTAACATTGTCATCATGGTTTTTATCATTGATGCATTATTTTCATTTAGATATCAGATACCAGGAGTAAGTCCTTATGCACTTTTTGGCCAAGCCTTCATGGTGTTCTATCATGATGCCTACTATCACATGCTACAACAAAAATTAGCTTCAGAAAGGTCTATAATCAATTGAGTTTTAAAAGTTTCTCCTTGGTACCTTAGCAAATCATTCCATCCCACCCTTGATCAAATCAACCCATTGACCATTCTAGTTGTATCATTGATAATCAAGATGAGCATCTCCTCATTGGCAGGTATAACTGAATCATTCACACTAATCAATCTTATTCTTCTATTTATATATTTCATCACTTTGTATCCACTCATATTTAATTTATATTCTAAGTTATATCCTTGAGTTATGCTTGATAATCATCCCTAATTAAGGCACAATCATCTTTAGCCAATCCAGGTCCTCTTAATGATTATAACTGCTTATGGGCAAATCATTATTTTGACTTTTATTCTTGATTATAATTGCTTTTGGGTAAATTAGTAATATTTTTAAATCAATGCATGCAAGCATTTTCTTATTTTGATTAATCTCAACCACAGGTTAATTCCACCTTTCTTCTTGTTTCTTTTTGAGGGACTACCCATCAATAAATGTGATGGCCACTCTCTCGAGGGGGCATCATCATAGGCTTCCCAAAACCATTTGGAGCTTTGTTCTATAGACATCATCTTCTTCTTTGAATACATACCATCTCTCATTATTTGAGAAGACATTGCTTTGCCTATAGTTTTCAACATCTTCCCAAATAGGGGCTAATTGTAGACACCTAATTTTGGCCACCGATAACCTCCAACTAGGCTTTTGACCAATTTTCACCCAAAATGTACAATTTGGCCTAAAAAAACTAAAACACACTAAATGATATGCAATTGACATATTCAAGTGCTAATTTTGGCCAAGGTATCACTAAATGGGGTAATGCAATTTATGGGCCAGCTAACTTTGATTAGATCATTCTGAGTCAAAATGCCAATTTTACACCTAGGTACTCTATATTGCTCTTTCCTATCAAATATCTTGCACAAGATACATGCCTTTGTTATTTTCTATTGGTAGCATCCTAAATGGGAATATGTTTCCAATGCATTTGACATCACCTTATAATTAAAATCCAATCAATTTTTAGACCAATAACAACATATTTTGATCAATTTGAGTAATTTGTGCATAAAGTGATTAAGCATGCTTAAGAGATAATTAATCCAAATCAAGGCATAATTAATAGTTCCATGGAAACTTGTTGAATATTTTTTTTGGAAATGAATATTGAATATTTGTATCATCAGGTGACCTCATTTCTTGGGAAGACATCCCTAGGCCATAAATGCCACAAATATCAGGATTCATGCCCTCCATGCCTCATCAATGCCTTCCATAATGCCCTCCATGCCTCTTAATTTCCCCTTCTTCTAATTTCATGATGAGGATAATTATAAAATTAATTATAAAAATTTAATTAATCTTCAATGACACATCTCAATCTCGGGATGGATGGTTCAGGTTGATTCTAGACATTCTAAAAAAATTATAAATAGAGAGGCCATGAACATCATTTATAAGCTATTTTGGTTCAAAGTTATAATCCACAAATATCTTCAATAATCCATTGAAATTAGTGTTACCATTCTAAATTGATTCTAAGCCAAGCCAAGCCATAATCCAAATGTGCCAAAGAGAGATGGAGGTATCCAAGCTTCCATTGATGAGACTTCATGAGCATAAGCCACTAAAATAGGAATTTTGGAGCATCCAAGTAAGGTAAAATAAGGTTTATTTTTCATTTTAGTTGTGTATCTTATTCATGTTTGTTAACTAAGCTCTCCTTAGTGTCTAGTTCTAAATATGTTATTCTAGTTAGTGTGTTTCTTTCATTTTGTTTTCATTTTGGAACTAACACCATACTAACCATCCTCTCTTGAGTCAAATTCTTAGATCATAGGAGTCACCTCATCTCAACACAAATCATGAATTGAACTTGAAACCTGAGTGTAAACCTCTTGAAATGAATGAAATAACTAACTACCTCTACCAACACAACAAGACAAAATAAAACACACCAAAGCAATTACACACAACAAGTAACAATACAAAACATACTATGATAAAAAGCACTTAGAAGAAATATAAGATAAGGAATATTATGTATAACTAACCTATCAGAACTAATCCTCCTATTTCAAAATGAAAACTATTTGAGTCACCTTTATGAGATGAACAATAATGATGTGTAAGCTACTATTCATAATTTGTTCTTTCTTAACATACTCCTTTATTGGCCACCTCTTTATTTCTTTTGACCTCACATGAAATTAAAATAGAAAACATACCTCTAAAAAAGACAAACTCATCATTATCTTCAATTCTCATCTTTGGTAATGTGAGGGAAATCCAAGTTGACCATGGTTTGATTCATAAAAATAGCAACATTCTTAGCTTAACCTTTAATTGGGTGCTTAAATTCCATCTCATGTTCATATTGAAGAGTATTTTATTCATCATACCTTGCTATACCATGGATTTGGACTTCTTGGTGATGGCTAATAGGATTGGGTGGCTTGCTAAGAGCTTTGAACTCTTCATCAACAAATTTTTCTTGAGATGATAGCCTACCAAAATCTTCAAACTCATTGAACATGTCCAATTAGGAATTTCACATGTCTTTAAGGCCTCTTTTAAATTTCTCACAAGACTCAATAAGGTAATCAAACATGGTATTATCTTAAAGATATTTCTCATGCATCTCTTGATCACGCTCCTTGGCCAAGACAACATTATTATCACTCTCCTCATCAGATATAGATTCACCTTACAAATTAGAGAATTGTTTTTCTAATTCTTCCCAAAAGGAAGATTCTTATCAATCACTTGAAATAATACCAAGCTTAATTTCAATCTTGAAATTCTCTTGAGGGACAACAAGCTAGTCAAATAATTGAAATACTTGAATAAACTCATGACAAAGATGCAAACTATCTTCTTCATCAAGACTCAATTCCTGAGAACTATATTGGTCTTCTTCTTATTCCATGAAGAATGTAAGTTCTTTTAACCATTCACAACTCAACTCATTGTGTCTCTCTTTTGCCAAACCTAATGTGTCCTCTTTTATAGAGCTTCTAAATTATATAACTCCATGTTTGAGTTCACCTTCTTATTCTAGAGAGCTCACATGCTTTCCATAAAAGCCCATTTATTCCATGAAACTATGGTATAGATTTTTCCATGCTTAATCAATATATTCGTATTCACTCTTTTTAATGGAATCACTTTGACAAGGGATTATTGCCATGTTAGCTTTCATTCCACCATCAAGACAATCTCTCTCATCATCCTTGAAGACATATTTGTTTCCTTCTTGACAAAGAGGAGTACCAATAAATATTTCCTTGATCATACACCCTATAAACACTATCCTCATAGCCTTTTTGAGGCTCACTTGTAGATGATTGATCTTCATTTTCAATAATTTCCACCTCATCACCTAACTTTAACAAACTCTCTTTCACATCTAAACATTCATCTTTTTCCATAAATGCAACTAATTATCCTTCACAAAAGGAGAGGGTGGGAGGGAAAAATACTTCATTGGATTTCTTAAAACCTTTTAGAGTGTCTTTCCAACTTGGGACTTTGAGAGTACTAGGCTAATCATGATGTTCTTGAAGAGATGGGGAAGATAATTAAATTGAAGATGTTGTATTTTTCTCTTTCCATTATTCAATTGCTTTGTTAAACTTGGAGGTATTTTTAACTTCATATGTGGTTGAAACCTCATGTTGTAATGTAGGTGAAGAGATTAAATAAATTGATAGGTCTCTTGAATTGGCTTACTTACACTTATCCTTTTCTTGAATTTGATAGGCACATGAGAAGTATCTTTATCAAGAGTAGGCATGACATAATCATGGATCTTGGTCCAATAAGGTCTCCAATATGGAATGGTATTAGGATCTTGATAAAGAATGGGTGAATATTGCATAAGCATAGACCCCTCTTGATGACATATTTCAACTTGGGTTAGTTTTGGAGTAAAATAAGGTTGATGTGGAGGAGGATGAGGCATACAATACTGAACATAATGCTTTTGTTGCCTCTCTTTAAGTACTAATATGGTCTCAAGTCATTGAATCATACCTCTTATTTCCATCACATAATTAATTGGAAAATGTTGGTTTTATTTCTTAATAGATTTCCAACTAGTTTTAAGTGAATGCACAAGACTCTTCATCATTTGAGTGTTTTAATTTTGACTAAAAGTGTCATAGACAATCAAGCCAAGCTATCTTTATTTATCAATCTACCTCATTTGCATTTCCAAACTTGTAATAGTTTGTTTGAAGTCTAAGAGATTAGGAATATATTCAAAATAAATTTGAAAAGGTTGACTAGAGGGATGAGTAGGCTACCAAAGAGGATATGTGGTTGGGAGAAGCCACGAATTCCATCAAACTGATATGGAGAATATGTAAGCATAAAATATGAAACTTGACCAAAAGAATGATTAAGATACATACAAATGTTCTAATTTTAGGCAATTTAGATACTTATACCAGCTGAGATTCACTTAGAGTCACTGTTGATGCTTGGATTCATGCCTTCAAATGCTGATGTGTTGGATAACATCATCAAGAACTCTTTAATTTTATTTAATCCATGTCCCATCGAGCATGCTAAAAATATTGTAAACAAAACTTTCACCCTCGAGGAGTTTATCAAATCCTCCTCACTTAAGTGATATCATGGAGACACCATTAATCTATGGGTGGCCTAATTAATGAGGTGAATATCTAGATAGAGATAGATCTCTATCTAGATATTCACCTCATTAATTAGGCCACCCATAGATTAATGGTGTCTCCATGATATCACTTAAGTGAGGAGGATTTGATAAACTCCTCGAGGGTGAAAGTTTTGTTTACAATATTTTTAGCATGCTCGATGGGACATGGATTAAATAAAATTAAAGAGTTCTTGATGATGTTATCCAACACATCAGCATTTGAAGGCATGAATCCAAGCATCAACAGTGACTCTAAGTGAATCTCAGCTGGTATAAGTATCTAAATTGCCTAAAATTAGAACATTTGTATGTATCTTAATCATTCTTTTGGTCAAGTTTCATATTTTATGCTTACATATTCTCCATATCAGTTTGATGGAATTCGTGGCTTCACCCCAAGTGGATTTCAAGCAACATCATATCAACCTTAAAAAGGTTGTCAGTAGCCTTATAGTCCCTCTCCCAACCACATATCCTCTTTGGTAGCCTACTCATCCCTCTAGTCAACATTTTCAAATTCATTTTGAATCTATTCCTAATCTCTTAGACTTCAAACAAACTATTACAAGTTTGGAAATGCAAATGCGGTAGATTGATAAAGAAAGATAGCTTGGCTTGATTGTCTATGACACTTTTAGTCAAAATTAAAACACTCAAATGATGAAGAGTCTTGTGCATTCACTTAAGAGTAGTTGGAAATCTATTGAGAAATAAAACCAACATTTTCCAATTAATTATGTGATGGAAATAAGAGGTATGATTCAATGACTTGAGACCATATTAGTACTTAAAGAGAGGAAACAAAAGCATTATGTTCAGTATTGTATGCCTCATCCTCCTCCACATCAACCTTATTTTACTCCAAAACTAACCCAAGTTGAAATATGTCATCAAGAGGGGTCTATGCCTATGCAATATTCACCCATTCTTTCTCAAGATCCTAAGACCATTCCATATTGGAGACCTTATTGGACCAAGATCCATGATTATGTCATGCCTACTCTTGATAAAGATACTTCTCATCTGCCTATCAAATTCAAGAAAAGGATAAGTATAAGCAAGCCAATTCAAGAGACCTATCAATTTATTTAATCTCTTCACCTACATTACAACATGAGGTTTCAACCACATATGAAGTTAAAAACACCTCCAAGTTTAACAAAGTAATTGAATAATGGAAAGATAAAAATACAAAATCTTCAATTTAATTCTCTTCCCCATCTCTTCAAGAACATCATGATTAGCCTAGTACTCTCAAAGTCCCAAGTTGGAAAGACACTCTAAAAGGTTTTAAGAAAGACAATGAAGTATTTTACCCTCCCACCCTCTCCTTTTTTGAAGGATAATTAGTTGCATTTATGGAAAAAGATGAATGTTTAGATGTGAAAGAGAGTTCGTTAAAGTTAGGTGACGAGGTGGAAATTATTGAAAATGAAGATCAATCATCTACAAGTGAGCCTCAAAAAGGTTATGAGGATAGTGTTTGTAGGGTGTATGATAAGGAAATATTTCTTGGTACTCCTCTTTGTCAAGAAGGAAACAAATATGTCTTCAAGGATGATGAGAGAGATTGTCTTGATGCTATCACCCCAAAACTACTACTAGACCTAATGCTTACAAGGGAAAAGGATAAGATAAACTAAAATTAAACTACTCTATGGAGGTGATGCACCAAATTAACACCCTTCACTTGACTATCATGCACTGATTACATGAATTAGGCATGAATCTAATCACACTACTTAATAATGACCTTCAAGCATGAGCGTTTCAACATGGAGGTCATAGACAATGCATTGAATGAGAGGGTTATTAAATAGGTTTAAAAAGGACACTAATGACTATATATAGACATAAAAAATACAAACAATATGATTCTAAATGTTTGAAAACCCCCTAGATTGCTTAGGACCCTCTTGGGACCAATCTACACCAATCTGGCCTAACTAGGCTCATCTAAATTTAATTTTACAAACTGGCTCAACCTAGCCTTTATTCCCCCTTTCCTTTGGGACCTAACCATTAATGGTCATGGTAACCATCATTATTTACCATTGGGAAACCCTAACCATCAATGGTCAGGGTACACCACCTGAACATTCAACATGCACATCACTCTTGCTTGCTTTTTATAATTAGCTTGTCCATATCCATATGCAATTTTGTGCATGATCAAGTTACTTTTAGAGTAGTTATTGAACCTATTTTCTAACATCTTTTTGATCCTCTCCTCTTTTCCTATATAAAGAGAAGAGAGAAGGAGAACTAAAGGGAGAGAAAATAGGTGCACATATCATTAGGAACAAGTCCTTAGTCATCATCAACTTGTTATGTAAGTATCTCTTCATTAATAATCATCTTCAGCTAGTTCCATAACTTCTCTAAGCTATCAATCATCAACCACAATATAAGTATATCATTCTTGTTTTATGTTTTAATTGTTTAGTTTTAATAGTTTTGCAACTCTAAACACCCCATCTATATTGATCATCCCTTGACCATTCTCAACCACCTACTTACCAAACCTTTACATTTGATACCTTTGAAGCTCTCTCTAGCCCTCAAAACCATTAACCAAACCTTAAAAACCTCCAAAAACTTTTTATAACCAACCCATAACTTATTTTATTTAGAATTAATAAGATGTGAAAAAACCCATAGTAACTGTCGATGGTCATCTTGATTGTCAATGGTTACCTTCATCTTTAACCCTGACCATCGATAATCACTATGTAAAATCAGACTCTAAAAATCAATAATCAGAAACCACTCCTCAACCTCAACCTAAACTATGTTTTCTTGACTTTTAACCATACCTAAACCATATTTTGATATTTTAGCATTCACCTTAATGTTATCTTGTTTAAATAAGCATTTCTTTTGAAAAGTATTTATTTCCTTTGTTAGAGTACTTTTATTTATGTTATGCAACCTTATTTTATCAGTATTAAATTTTTTTAAAATGTGGATTGATATCCTCCAAGGAAGTCATATACTTATAGGATATAGCTTGTTAGGCAATCCACCTTCTTACCTAACTAATCAACCATTTCTTTGAGTTTTTTAATTATATATAGGTCATCCCCCCAAGCCAAAGAGGATCTCTTCACAATCTTCTAATTCAATGCATGCATAAATAAATAAGTTTTTCAACCATACCCGTATTGAGTTTATTTTCTCTCTTTATTTAGAACTTAAGTCAAAATTTATAAGAAACATTCTGGCATACCCACTGGGACCTTGAGTTTCTAATCGTACTTTGCTTTGCATTTGTATGCTCTTCTCTCTATCTTTGCTCATAATTAAAATTGAAATTTATTTTGGTCTTAAAATCAAGTGCATCCATTTATTTCTTCTAATTTTAGCTCATTTTAAATTAGATCATAGTAATCTTATCGTAGCATGACATTTATTACACACACAAAACCAAATCACTTTCATCAATCAAACATCAAACAAATTTGAGACAAAGCCCAACTAGGATTTCATCTCCTAGCGGTAACCTTACCCTTTTCTAGCAATCCTACTTGGAGGTCATTACCAAGGGGAGAACCAATTTAGCTCTGTAATTGAGTACAAACTCTAGATATCAATATATATATATATATATATATATATATATATATATATATATATATATATATATATATATATAGCTAATCACTTGACACTCTTACCACTATAGGACCATGAAGTGGGGGGTAGGCCCCAATACCAAACCATGTATTAATTACAATACATATTCTTTTGAGCACCCAAACAACCCAAACTAACCATAGACTATTTTTATAGTACCTAACCTATAAGCCAACTACTATTACACATTCTTATAAACTAAGGCATAATCCAAAAGTGAGATTAAAGCTAACCTTTAGACTTAACATACTTTATAGTGTGTGTCTAGATTTCTTTGATCATTTTATTAATTTCTCTTTGTTTAAGTTGTGAGGAATATAACTCTTTTTGGTAACCTTCTACCATCTTACCTTCACATACCTCATCTCTATTGCCTTGTTCAATGGGGAGCCCATCTATATAATCTCTAGGAGATCCTAACTTTGTGAGACTCCTAGAAGACAAATCTCTTTCCTTAGAATGTTACCTTACATCACGAGCCACTTATACCCTCAACCATACATAAAACCAACCCAACCTTACCTAAAATCAACCCAATCATGCCTTTAGCCAACATAACCTCACCTACAATCAACCTAACCTCACCTATAATTAGTCCAACCTCACTTACAACCAACCCAACCTTGCCTATAATCAATTTAACCTCAACTATAACCAATTAACAATTTTTAAACAACCACTTGATCATCACATCAACCAACCAACAAAATTTCAACCCTTATTTGATCCTTTTCATAACCCACCCCAATTATTTCAACTTCACCAATCTTTGGGTTACCTATCTCAACTATCATATCAATTACCTCAATTATATCAAACTTTTGATTACATACATCAACCATCATATCAATCAATTATATACCCTTTGTGTAAACCTTATTTATCTCAAAACTAAGATTTGGTCTATCCCCCTAGTCATACCACCCATAACTATCAACCCAAAAACTATCAAACTAGCCACTATTAACCTACCTCATCAACCCCATCAAATCCAACCCATAACTATCAACCTACCATATTGAACCAACAAAAATTTATAAACCACCTAACCATATCAAACCTACCCACCATATCAAATATATCAAATCTATCAAACACCTCAACCTTACCCAACCTCTCAAGTAAACCTACCTTATCTACCTCATGTAACCAACCAAACTTTTCAAACCCACCAATCTTATTAAACCAACCAACCTCACCAAATCAAACTAATAAATATCGACCAAATTTTTTGTAACATACCAACCTTATCAAGCATACCAAACCTATCAAATCACTCAAACTTATCAAATCAACCAAACTTAATTGACCAACCAACTAGTTTGCAACCTCAAGAGCCATTGGTGCACCCTCTTCCTAGGCAGTATAATGCCTTGATCCTTGACAAAATTTTAAGGTCTTCTATAATTAGACTCCCTCAAATGAAATCCATAAATTATTCTCTTCCAAAACCCATTTGGTTCATAGAGAATGAGTTTGGTATGTATCATCATACAAATGGACATATGGTAGATAGATGTGGGTCTTTTAAGAAGATCATCCAAAACCTTATCAATCAAAAGGAGGTTGTAAATGATATTCTCCATGTTACCCCCAACCTAGCTTTGAATGTCTTCAAGTAACCAATCATTGAACCTCTTTATACACCCATTATTATGTAAGCCCATGACCAAAGCCCTCAACACAATAAGGTCCCTTCATTAGATCTGGTCCTTAGTACATCTATAACTAGGGGAACCATAATCAAAACCCCAACTGATCGACTTGTTAACCAAGTGCACCCTTTATAACTTCCTTTTGAAATAATCATTGAGGAAGAATAAACCTTAAACCACCTAGTTATTGTCCTTGAAGAGCCTTCTCAACTTTCCTTTAAAACCATCATTAAGGAAACCAACCCATCTCTTCCACTTCCCCTTTTAATGGATCCAATTGAAGCTCAAAACACCTCACCTATAACTAAATCCAACCCAACCTAAATTAAAATCAAAAACATTTAATTAATCTATAATATTCTATTTTTCATCTACCTAATGACATTGTCTTTGGTTCAATTCCCTTTTGAATAGGGTAAAATATTTATCACCTTACCTTACCAAATAAACCAAACAAACAAGCAAACCCAACCAACAAGATGGATCAACCACCCATCCTACCTCCCTCATCCAATAAAACCAACATCTAAACCAAATCAATCAACTATGATTAACTCAAATTTTACTCCAACCATAAGTGATTTATCTATCAACAAAAATCAACATCAATTGCCCATTTGAGATTTATTAAATCTTGACTACCCTTTTATCCAAGCTACCCACACCTCACCTAAGCTCCCTCATTGGGACAATTTAACACTCTTATCCAAACCACCTCTATTTTAGGATGATGTTCCCAACATCATTTTTGGACCTCAAACCTATCCAAATCTGACCCAATAATGTTTTCTTTATCATAGCACCATAATGATGATCCCACCTAAAACACCACCTATAAACATGACCTACTAACCAATAATAACTAACATCTAATACCCCTTTTTGGGGTGGATGAAGTCATATTCACATTTCTTAAACCATCTTATTAAACAACACCTCACCTTGAGATAATTTTTCCATATTTCACCATCCATGGAAAGAGAAAACTAGGGAAACTTTCCCTCCATGTGGCTTTGACCATGTATCAACCCAAACCATACCTTAACAATTAACCAAACTAACAGTTGGCATTTTTTCCTTAACCTATCAACCAACTAACCTTGAATTATTGGAGATTACCTTTCTCCTTCACCCAACCAAACCTATTTGGGAGTCACCTTCTTGCCAACATTTTGAGAATACCTTCTCCATCAACCCAACCTAAACCAATAAGTATACCAAATTAGGGTAACCCATTTGGACACCACCCAACCGACTTGAGAGTCACCTTCTCCCCCAACCTTTGGAGAGTACCTTCTCCATCAAATTGACGTAAACCAAGTGGTATATCAAATTAGGGTAACCCATTTGGACACCATCCAACCTATTTAGGAGTCACATTCTCCCCAACCATTTGAGAATACCTTCCCCATCAATTTGACATGAACTAAGTGGTATACCAAAATTAGGAAACCCATTTGGACACCACCAAACCTATTTTGGAATCACCTTCTCCCCAGAATTTATATAATACCTTCCCCATCAACTTAACCTAAACCAAGTGGTATACCAAATTGGCGAAACCCATTTGGATACCACCCAACCTATTTTGGAGTCACTTTCTTCCCAACCTTTGGATAATATCTTCTCCATCAACCCAACCTAAACCAAATGGTATACCAAATTGAGGCAACCCATTTATACACACCCAACCTAATTGAGAGTCACCTTCTCCCCCAACCATTGGAGATTACCCTTCTCTGCCACCCCACGAACCATTGGAGATTACCCTTATCCACAAAACTATCACCTAATCAACTTTACCTTTTTTTTGTCAATCCAAATATTTTCACATCTCATCAAGTGTTGGCAAGTAACTAGGGGACATATACTCTCCTAATTAACATCAACCATTTATTCAAGCATGGATCTAGGGCATATCAGAACTTAACCCCTAAATGCTTTATGTTTACATCATGTTCTTTTGTTAAACTAAGTTTTATGGTCACCTTCTATCTAACTTAAGCTCATCCCTTATTTTCACCCACATTAATCATCCTATTTTAGTGGAAATAAATTAAAATAGGATCATGTGATTATCCATCACAACTTTATCCTAATCTTGAACATAGGTACCATGGCTCTATCCATAGCATGATTCTCATGGTACTTTTCATCCCTCTTCAAGATATATTCTCATGGTCATTGTCACCTAAACCTCTTTTCATCTATTGAACCTTCTTATGCTCTTAGTTTCACCTTCATAAAGGTAACCCCTTGAACATGTTTAAGAAATTATATGTCAAGCAAAATCAAACAAAAGAAAAAGTAATATCAAAGTCAAAAATAAATCATGGGTCATTCTTAGCATTCATAGATTGTTCCCTTGAAAGAAAATTATTGAGAACTTATTTGAAATTACAAAACATAAGGTGGATTGCCCCCTATAAGGATAGCTATAAAAAACACATAAACTTAGACCACTCCCTTAAAGGATGGCTGAGTATATCATTTGTCAAAGATTCTCACATTGATCAAGTTCCCCAACCCTCCAAGAAAAATAAAAATAAAATAGTTTTGAAAGTCGTAATTAGCTCTCATAAAAGAAATAATCTTGGAAAGCCATAATCAAATATCATAATTAGACTTCCCACATTGATAAGTCTACACTTTATATGACATAGGCTTGTTTACACTGACTCTTTAGAAACCTACAAAACGGTCATGTTAGGCTCATAATAAGGTTCTATTTTCATCCATTCCCCCTTTCTACATTATAATCAAGGGATTTTGAGCTTACTTGACACTACATGATCAATCCACTTATTTTAAGCAATGAACTAACACCAATGCAAATCGTGAAATGGGCTTATGTTTATAATCCCACCTATCTTGCTGTTATGGTCTTTGCCAATTGGAGCATTTAGCCTACTCCTTATACATTCTAGTTTCATGATAGCTTTATCAAGACATATTTCTTACAATTTTAAGTTTATTAATGTCCTAAAATACCTACCTTACACCCTTTCACCAAGAAATGTTGCACCTTTTTACCAAACCAAGTGGTACCCCAAATTGGGCAACCAATTTGAACACCACCAACCATTAGAGATTGCCTTTCTCCACAAACTAACAACTAGAGATCACCTTTCTCTACAACCCAACCTTCACTTTTTATACCATTACCTACACTAACCAATAGATATCACCCTTCTCCACTAACCATCACCCACCCATAGAGTTACCTTCTTTACCTACCCCAACCACCTCATCACCTTGCTATTGGTCCATTCTAACCTAACTAGTGCACATTTTTTAATGATGATTTTTTCCTAGTATTTTAACCATAATGAAAAAATTTCCATGTTGACCCTTTTATCACCTCACATATACTAGACTCACTTGTGTCTCATCAAGAGCACTTCCTACCTTAGATACCCATGACACATGACCCATTTGTGTTTTCCTTAGGAGCACTTCCTACCTTGGATACCCACCAAAAATATAGAATTCACTTAAGAGACTTGTATTTATGAGTGTTCCCAATCACTATACTTATCAACAATCACACAGTTAATTTTTCACTTGTCCTTTTTAGCACTAACCCTTATTTTTACCAAAATTTATAACTTTAGTCTTTGCACTATCTTGCCTAATCAGACTTAGTCACATTTTGTGTGCAATTTTGTGTTTCAAATACCCAACCTTGTATCACCACCTCATGAATCACCACATACCATTTATCAAATCCTAATCCAATTTTGGTTTCACCTCATCAACTCCCACTTTGAGGGGGAACACCTCCTCCTACTCTTAAGGCAATAAGACCTTTGACACATACTCTATTTTTGTTGTATAGCTCATTCACATAAGCTACACAATTAAAAAAATAAAATTGTAGGCATCATAAATATGCACACTATGATTTTGAATGTTTAAAATCCCCCTAGACTACCTAAGACCCTCTTGGGACAAATCTACACCAATCAAGCCTAACCAAGCTCATCCGTAGTCAGTTTTACAAACTAGCTCAACCTAGCCTTTGGCCCTTTTTTCTTTTGGGACTTGACCATAAATGGTCAAGGTAACAATAATGGTTACCCTTGGGAAACCCTAAATATTTATGGTTAGGGTACACCACCTGAACATTCAACATGCACATCATTCCACCTTATTTTTTCATAATTAGCTTATCCATGTCCATTTATGAATTTGTGCATGATAAAGTTAATTTTAGAGTAGTTCTTGAACATCTTATTTAACATTTTTTTGATTCTCTCCTCTTTTCATATATAAATAGAAAAGAGGAAGAGAATTATATGGAGAGAAAAGAGGTGCACAGATCATCATGAGCAAGTCATTAGTCATTGTCAACTTGTTATACAGGTATCTCTTCATCAGTAATCATATTTAGCTAGCTCCATAACTTCTCCAAGATATCAATTATCAACCATAAGCTAAGTATATCATTCGTTTTTCAAGTTTTAGTTGTTTAGTTTTAATAGTTTTGCAACTCCAAAAACCCCATCTCTATCGAACATCCCTTGATCATTCTCAAACACCTAAGTACCAAACCTTTACCCTTGATACCTTTGAGGCTCTCTCTAGCCCTCACAACCATTAACCAACATTTATCAAACTATATAACCTTTTTATAACCAACCCATAACTTATTATATCCAAAATCAATAAGCTATGAAAAAACCCATAGTAATCATCGATGGTCATCTCAACTACCGATGCTCACCTTCATCTTTAACCTTGACCATTAATGATCACTATGTAAAATTAGACACTAAAAATTAGTAAGTAGAAACCACCCCTCAACCTCAACCAAAACCTTATTTTTTTGACTTTTGACCATACCAGAACCATATTTTAATAGTTTAACATTCACCTTAATGTTATCTTGTTAAAATAAGAATTTATTTTGAAAAGTATTTATTTCCTTTGCTAGAGTACTTTCATTTATGTTATGCAACCTTCTTTTATGAGCATTAACTTGTTTTAAAAGGTGGATTGACAATATCTAAGGAAGTTATGTACTTCTTGGATCTAGCTTCCTAGGCAATCCACCTTCCTACCTAGCTAATCAACCATTTTTTGAGTGATTTATTATATGTAGGTCATCCTCCCAAGCCAAAGAGGAGCTCTTCACTTTTGATTCAATATGTACAAAAACAAATAGGTTTTTCAAACACACCTATCTCAATTTTTTTTTCTCTTTCTTTAGAATTTAAGAAGTGAAAATTTACATGAAACACTAAAATACACATTCAAACCATGAAAACTACCTCAAACTCACCATGTGACCTACAAAAATACAAGCCATTTGAAAAGAGGTAGGAGAGAACAAATGAGAGAGTAAAAACACTATTACTAGCATTCATCAACAATCACACAAGTATGCTACTTGAAAACATATGAGAGGGTAATAATTAGTTTAATTCAACATTCTAAGGAATAGTACAAGTATTTAGTTGAGTAGGGTTTCACCATACTTAGCCAAAGGATCCATAACAAGCCATTCAAGGCTATATATATAAGATAAATGAAAGAGAAGAAGATAATTAAGACATTAAGAGAGTCATAAATAGGTGCCACTCATCATCATTCAATTATAAAATATAAAGGACATGCCACTAATCCTAATTTAGATGTTTTTTCATGTTAATCTTAATGGATAAAGTAAGTGTTGAAATATTTATTCATGAAAAGTGGCGTAGGGGATGCCTTTGGTAGTTTTGATGATTTATTAATCATAACTCCTTAAAGAGTTACATAGCTACCTTTTAAGTGTAATTACAAGTATTTAAATTGAAACTTGGAATATTGAGGATGTTATATGCCAATCACTACCTCTTTCAAAGCTTTTTATTTTTTGTGAGATTGATATTGAACTTCATGACTCCCTCTTTCTTTATGATCAAGAAATAACTTCCAAGGGAAGGTTTAGTTTTATGACATAGGAGGTCTTTGTCTCTTCTTCATATCTCCAAGTTATACTTAATTTATATCTATAAATATTCCAAAGTGTTTTGGAACTTCTTCTATTTTTGAAACCTTATAACCAACATGTTCCTTCACCTTCTTTGAGTGATATAGATCACTTTTCTTCCTTTAGTCATTTTTGACCACTTTTAGATGATACCAAGGATATTAAATATTATTACATGTATTTAATATGTTTATAACACCATTATATTGGTTTAAAATTCCTCTACAACTATTTAGGAGAGCTTATCCAACTTAAAACATTGAAAACAAGCTCAAAAGGGAACTTTTCAAGCCAATTTATGTAATATACTAGTTATCAAGTGCCAACCAAATGCTTAATTATATTCCTCATGGATACACTATGGTTATACCAATGGTTTAGAATCCAATTCAATCCATTTTAGGGGCTTATAGTTTTATCTCTTCCATCGGGTCACATTCAGGGTTTAAGGGTCTTCCAGTCTCTTAAGGATGGTTCATAAAGTTGTGTACCTATGAATGAAATAATACCTAAAATATTTAGTATACAACCCCTTAAAACCTCAAAAATGATATCAAAATTCAAGGCATGATCCCATGCAAATTTTCATGTGCTAAAAACCAACTTTCTTAGCCATATAGGCATGATTGTGCACTCGAGGAGAGTTATTTAGCATGAGAATGAACCAAATTGTTTGGTTTGGATTTTAAATATTGAATTTTATTTTATGTCACTTATTATGAATTATCTTAATTCCCATATCAATTAATTAACCCTTAAATTTATTAGAAACTACCTTAAGCTCAAAACTAGGGTTTGTGATTAGTTTCATTCAAATGACACTAGTAGGATTACTTAAGTACTTTATTTCCTTATAAATGCACTTAAACTAATTTTATAATCATGATACATACCATTTACCCTCATTATACTCTCAATCCTCAAGTCACTTATAGAATATGAAAGTTTTATTAAATTCTCATGCATAAGCCTGTGAATGATCATTTAGGCCTTTTAGGCCTAAGCATACCTCTTGACCTTTTCAATGCCTTCTAACACATTAATAAACTTTATGAATATATTTTTATCTTTTAAAATTAAGTGTACATGTTTTTTTACAATTAATATTCATCATATTTTCTAACAAACTCTCATACTTTTCTCCCATCTTCCTAAACAGGCCTACATGTAATGTTTTAGGTTCTTGACTACAAGTCTAAGGTAGGATTATATTAATTAGAAATTTATTGGTTTTTATTGATAAATTTTTTTGTCTCATGTTTATATTTAACCTTTATATAAATCTCAAGATTTTATTCAAATTTTACATGTACCCTTTCAAAAGTTTACCAATAACAAGCCTATAGTTGGCAGTTTGAGCTCATTATATGGTGGGATTTGAAAAAGGGATGTCTTGATTTATTATTATCTCTCATACTTTCACAATGAGGGTTTATACTTTATTTACATGTTCTCTAACTTTTGTGACTTTTAGGACTTCCATCCAGTACCAACACGTTGGTCTTTCTCACTTGGGCCTGTGACAAGCCTGCAGGTAGTCACTTGGTCAAAAATCCATCTTTTGCATGTTTTTATGCCTTATAGTACCTATGTGATCCATATTTACATTTTATTAAAAAAAAATTCTTTGTATATGAATTATTATCAATGCATCTATCCATGCAAATAAGTTTGATCGACTCTCTTAGTTATTGTCTTGATGCACACAATCCACCTTCAGTGTCTTCATTATAACTTTAGTGGTTTTTATTTATTTAAAGGTGTTTTTCATGTTCATATTGACCCTTTATATACCTCTCTAATTTTTATTCAAATCATACATGTAACCTTTCAAAAAATTTCCCATAACAAGTTTGTAGGTGGTAGTTTGAGCTCATTATATGGTGGGCTTTGAAAAAGGGATGTCTTGAGTTAATCTTAGCTCTCATAGTGTCCGAATGAGGGTTTACAATTTATTTACATATTATCTGACCTATGTGACCTTTAGGACCTCCATCCAATACCAAAACATTTGTCTTTCTCACTTGGGCCTATGACAAGCCTACAAGTAGCCATTTGGCCAAAACTCAATCTTTTTCATGTTGTTCTACCTTATAGTACCTATGTGATACTTATTTACACTATAGATTTTTTTTTTTAAATTTATCCATGAATTATTATCAATGCCTCTATTCATGCAAATAAGTTTAATCAACCCTCTTGGTTATTGTCTTGATGCACACAATCCACCTTCAATGTCAATTCTCTTCATTACTGACTACCCATGACCTTCATCACTTTATTTTTTCACACATATTCAATTATTATATGATTTTAATGAGAATAAATATTCATTTCTAGACCATTATGGTATTGAGAAGCTAATCCCATATTGGTTTCTCTTATATGGAGAACAAGGTCATACTATCCCTCTTGTCCTCAATAAGCTTTTAGAGCACTCCTACATCAAAGAGGTTGGTGTGCTTTGAGATCATATCAAATAATTATTTAAAATAATTCATATAACTAATTTAAACAATATTCACCCTTATTTAACTTTCACCATTTAGGTTTAAAGTACAATCTTATCACTTCCAGGCCACTTAATGCTAGCATGTTGTACATTTGGGTTTATTGACTATTCTGATGATACATGTGGTCTCCATAGAATTTAAATCCTTTAAAATATTCTCATTAAATTTTTACCACATAAATTTTCTCTATAATACTCTTATTCACTTTTAAATCTAAGATTAGACCCATTTAGACCATAAGAAGGCCTGCAACTATATGTGTTAGACTTGGCACTTCATTCTTTACTTCTTGATTGATCTTCCTCTTTGAATGATGAAGATAAATTTAAGGATCATAGAGAGAGAATTGGGAAACTAATATATAAACACATTATAGATTTAAATATATTTAAAATCCTTACTTTACCCCTTTACAACTTCAAGAAGGTCTATATTGGCCAACAAACATGCAACAACTTTGGAACACCTGATTTTATCTCCCTCCTCACTATTTTGGCTCTTTTGATGTATATAGGTAGTATAAGGAGCTTCTTAGGTGATATGGAGGATTGATTTAGTCTACTTGAAGACCAATGGAGATGGTAAAACACTCAAACTAGCAAGAGACCTGCTTAGAGATTCTCAAAATTGTTTGTAATTCACTTAAATTGGAAGTTTTACTTCCTCTAGACCTGCACTTTCCAAGAAAATGTTGGAGTATGATGGGAGAGGGTAAATTGGGTCATAAATGACCTTATAAATTCATATAAATGGATTTATTAAAAATCATAGCTCTAAAGTTAAAGAAAATTGATCCTGGTGGGGTTCAAAGCTTCTTATCTACCCCAATACTTATTAACAATTATTCATAAAGTTAAGTGACTTAACTAGACAACAAATTACATAAAGTGGAAGGTAATTAGGTCCCCCTCATATGTATAATAGCTTGGTATCTAACTTTATCTCTCTTGAAAGTGCCAAATAAAAACCAATTACTTGTCTTGAGCTACCAAGAAGGCTAATGTAGAAAAGGAGTAGGTTTTTGCATTTTTTTGGCTCTTTAAATCCAATTATTACATGGATTTGGGTCTGATAAGAACACAATGGAAATATAGATTATTTTTCACCTTATCAACCATTAGAAAACCTCTGAACAAAACCACCTAAAGCATTCTTTTCTATAGATTCTAATTACTCTTCCCCTTGAAACTATTGGAGATGCTAAACCTAGTGACTCTTTACCTTATGGTTACTTGTAAAAATGTGTAATATTATTTCCAAAATGCCACTTACCCTTTATTACCTACAATTCTCTTGAAAACTCTTCCTTTATGCATTAGATACTGATAAATGTTAGTTACAAATGAATTCTAATGTTGAGAGTTAGTTATAAAAGACCTTTGGATGATGGTGTAAGGTTAGGTACAAGCATGATGTCATCATATAGGTGTTATATGAATTAAAAACTTCATTTTATAAAGACAAAACCTTTATATTATTCTTGACTAGCAAGTATCACTTTTACATTGAAATAAACAATATGACTAAAGTAATATAATACCTTAATCTTCTCAAAAATACCTTAAACTCTCCAAAATGACTTATAAAAAATGTGACAACTTATTAATTATGATAAATTAAATAATTTGAACATCTTTAGGCCATGATTTCACCATGTAGTGTTAACACCATGTCTCCTTGGGCATACCTCCACATTGACTTGATTTCCCATTTACCTTAACTTTGTCAAAATTACCTTAATCAATGTTAAACACAAAATTATGACCTTAAAGAATGACCTATTGATGAAAATACAACATTAATTTACCTATATGACAATTAGACCATCTTAAATGACCTTGTAAATTACCAAGGGAGACACATTACCTATCAACTTAGATCATTAATGACTAACACAAAGCCTTCATAATGGTTGTTATCCAATTTTGATCCCCAAGTCAAAATAGCAACCATATAGGAAAAAAATTGAACCTTAGTTTATTTATGAGGTCCTATTTGAATCCAAAATACCTTATTAACATTTATTAAGGTAAATTTGGAAAGATGAATGGAAGTCACTTTTATGTGTTTTGGTCTATTTATGTCTCTTAGATTAACAAGGGTAATTTTTAGTTCCTTGAAAAATGTCTCAAAGGTCAAGATAGGTCAATATTGGTATTAAAAGATGTCATGGTACGTATCAAATATTTTTAAGTCATAAAAAGTCAGTTATGGGCAAGAAAAGTCAATTTTAAGGGCTTCCCAAGTAAGTACAATGTGGGAGGAGAGAGAATATGTAGATTAATTAGGTTGTTAGAATTATTAGGTGTTTTTAAGTCTATAACATGGATATTATAGTAGTTAAAAGGTCATGGGTCCTTCACAAGCTCAAATAGGCAAAATTGAAGTGGATGGTATGGCTAGGAGAGAGAAGATGGGAGTCTAAAACTTTGGAAATTGATTGTAGTCTTGGTAAGATTCAAACTTTTGGAATTTGTTCTCATATTCATCTCCTTAGATGTATGAACAATTGCTAAGACTTTAAGGGTCTAAAATTAGCTAGTCATCCATGATAAGGGTCTTTCTTGAGATTTTCAAGCACTATGGTGGCTTCTTTTATCAAGGATAAAGTTTGTATGGGTCTTAAAAAATCCTCTCAAGTATCATCAATTATTTTTCAAGCTTTCCATGAAGGTACAAGTCATTAAATGAATGGAAATCTCCATTCAAGAGAGGTTTACAAGTTAGAATTGTAGGTCTACATTCAACCCAAAAAGGTTTGTGTATAAAACATGTTGGATTGTATTTTCATGGAGTTTATATAGCTTATTAACCTCTCTAAAAAGTCTAAAAGTTTTTTGTCATGGGCACTCATTCAATATTCCAATTGGCTATCTTGACCAAGGTGCATTTTATGGTTTAAAAAGCCAATGATAGTTTGAATGTGTGTTTCAAAGAGATTGAGGTTGTATTTTCATGATAGATATATGGATTCAAGGAAAGGAATAACGGTCTTCACTTATTGATAGTCATACTTGCATATTTAAACATTTCAAACACGCATAGATTCTTGAAAGTCACCTAGAGGCCTATAGGTCTATAACTACGAGAAAATACATGATGTCTATGTGTTTTTAAGGTTTCCAAAGCACCATCAAGGTAATGGGTTGAAATTATAAATATTCATAAACTAACAGAACTCTCAAAGCACCTGAAAGATAGGAGGTTGATGATAAGTAGTCAAATATCAAATACAATCAAATTACCATAAACAATAGCTATAATTAGTCAAGAATGGGCCTTAGATATTACTAAAAATATAATTTTGGAGTCTTTAGAGTATTAAAATGACCTTAAGGAACTAACAACATGATATGGATCCATTGTAAAATATTGAAGATTGGTTTTAGGCCTATAAATCTTTATATGCAATTAAAATGTTCCAGATGGTCACCTATAGTAGGCTAAACAAGATTTGTCTTGAAAACTAAACCACACACTTATTTTGGGTTTGGAATGTGTGGGAAGAATGTATAACATTTTTCACTATCTTGGCAGGGATGCCTAATTGAAGCCTAGTTAGGAAAAAGAAAGGGTAGGAAAGAACATTTATACTCACTCTTAGAGCATGAAATTGAACCAAGAACTATAAATCCATAGAGGGTACTATAATATTCCCTTATATTCTCATTTTCCTCTATAATTTTCTCTAAATAAGGAGGTTTGTACTAAAAAGGGATACAAGAAATGAGACCAATTTATGGATTTTAGTAGAGAATGAATGGTTGGGGCTAGGTTGAGGCCTAAAAATGAATTTTTAAAGCTCTAATATGATGTAAATATACCATACATGAAGTTTAGATGATCTAAGGAAGAAGAAACCAAGTTTTTATAGTTGTGTGTAAAATATAACTAAGGAGATGAAGAGTCCTCTACACACCTTGCATGAGAAAAAGGTGTTGTGTCAAGTAAAACCTAATGGGGTCTACTAAGAGGTATCAATAATAGATAAGATAGGTAGGATAAACTGATTTGACCACAAAAAAATCCATTTGTCCTTCAACATGTCAATAAAAAGGAGAGTTTCAAGAAGCTAGTCAAGGTGTCAAGCAAGAACTTTAACTCCTATGCCATATGGAGGGTCATAACATCTTAATAGGAGATACACATGGATTATAGGACTTATTTATGTAATTCCATAACTCCCCTTCTTTTTTTAACTCACATGACACTTGTCTACTCTTCTCTCTCTTACACTCTTCTTCTCTTCTCTCTCATATTATCTATATATTGAGCCACTTTTGGCTAAGTTTGTATCCTCCACCTGGGAATGGTGAATACCTACCCATTTTTTCTTCCTTTGATCCATAAAACAATTTATGTTTTACCTCATTCTATTACTACATGTAATTTTAAATCTATAAATGGTTGATCTCATCAAGTGTAGATGTATGTCACCTTATTTGTGTGTTATTTATCTTGACTCATGTGGTTGTTTCTCTATTTCAGGTTGTAGTTGGTGTCATCAGGGGTCTATTATGGATTTTGAAGTGTAATTAGTCTTTCCTCTCAAACTTAAAATGCCTTACCCTTCTATAAAACATTGATGCAATATGTTTAGTCTAGGATGTGTGTATGTTATTGTTGTCTTGTAAGTCTTAGTACATTATGAAATGTGTGATAGTGGTCAACAAATTTTGGTGTATCACGATTATAGTTAGTTTATTTCATTTATTTATCCTCCTCTTAAAATAAATCAAGCAGTGAAAGTGAGCCTAAGTGGTCCATCAATGGGAGCTATCCCCTTCAATCTAGGGGTTTATGCCTGCTATAGACAACCCATAGGTCTAGGGGTAATCCCATGTTTCACCTAATTGGAGAAGTCTAAACAACCTTTTCCTAGGGTGAAAAACTGGTGATAATAGTTCTAGCATTCCTAGTGAGAAAAGTTTTTAAAGTTGTGGAAGAATTCTTTGTATGTTCTACTTATAAGCTTTTGCAGGCACTCAACCAAACACCAATGGTGACTTCGAATGTAATCAACTGGTTATAAGAATCCTAGGTAATTATTGTGAAAATTATTTGCTAAATATATTGTGTTTCATTTTATTAATGAAGTTGGCATGGATGGATATGATGAGAAATTTTAATATAAACCTCATTATCATCCTTGTCATGACTCATACCAATAATATAACCTTATTTATCAACCTAGTTATAACCCCAAATATGTGCTTCAATAGACTTACCAAGATTGCTACCCTCCTTGTGAGTTATATTAGTCATATCAATCTATTTCTACTCTACATGACCATGATGTTACATATGAGCAACCTTCTCAAGCTCAAGATGTCTCTAGTTTTCCCTCAAACCAATCCATTTCAAGTTTGAATCAAACTCTCTTAGGCTATGATAACTATATGTTAACCTTCATAATCAAAGAGAACATGGTCAAGATATTCCTATACATCTCATTCATGACATGAGAGACTCATTTTAGTTATTGAAAGGAGAATGCACACCTATTGAGAGAGAAAATAAGAAAATCCTCTCAAGTGAAATGCTGGATGTAAGTGGTCTCATTCAAAAAATAGAAGTTATGTTGAAATTTCATTAAGAAAAATAGGTCCAATTCCATAAGCCCTATGTGTTTTCTTACACTCCATCTCAACTCTCATATAGGTTGCCCATTCTTCCCCAAGAGACCTTTTCAAGTGAATCTCCAAGTGTTTCAAGTCTTCCACATGTTCGTCAAACATTTCATTCTTGGAATTCAATCCAAAAGAGTATTCAAAAATAAAAGGAGATTTTTGTAGAAAACCTATTGATTAAAGCCAACATTCCACTTCTCTTCCTCAAGGAGCTCCGAAATTCTAAAATGGAATCAAGTAGTAAAGTCTTAGAATGGGCATGGTTAAATAAGTATATATATTTGGGAGTTGAAGGGAAAGAGAAATATAAACTTATAGAAGTATCTTCCACCCCTCCTCAAGAAATCTCCTATACTCTACATCAGCCTTCTTATGATACATATCCTCATGAGGCCACTAATCACCTTAAAAAAAGCTATTTCAAGAGTATATAGTTAGGCAAATCAAAGAGTTGAAATTGAAGATGAAAGGACTTAAAAAGAGCCAAGATCAAGAGATGGAAGAAAAATAAAACTTTATTCCCAATAAAGCTCCATTTCCCTCTCCCCAAGAATATATATCTTGTGCATCTTGGAGGTCTATCCAAGAGTGTCTTCAAAACAAGAACGATATTTTAATTGAGAAGGTAGAAGATTATCTTGCAATTGTTGAAGAGCCTCAAGAATGATATGAGGAAAATTAAGTTATTATTTAATATGTCCCTTCCATTTCTAAATATAACTTGATATCTCTCTAAGAGTTTCTCACAAAACCCTCCATTCCCATGCCCATTCATGGGCCATCCATTGCACCTCATACTCCATCTCCAACTCATGAACTTGACCATCACTCTCCCACCATATTCCTTCATGAGGAATAACTTGTATTATGGAAATTAAGTGAAAAATATCAGGTTGTAGTTGTTAGTGATATTTAAAAGGGCCATGAGGAATATGACCTAAGTAAGGATGAGGAAGATATATCCATTAGTACTTCAGTTGGAGAGGAAAATCATAAATTAGTATTTAGGAATGAGCATGAAGAGATTGAAGGAATGGATCAATTTTAAGAGGTTACTTTTGTTGTTTCTCTTCAAAATGATGATGAAGATGATGAATACTTGTTTATATTCCTAGGATTAGGTTACACTCCTCTTAAAGGAGGCTATAGTCTAGTCAAGAGCGAATAAGGAAACTTTAGAAAGTAAGTGAACATCCAAGGAAGAAGAAACCCATAAATTATGCCCATTAAAGAGGCATATAAACTCCATGATGATATATTTGAGGTCATAAAAATGGGCTATCATCTCTTGAATTAATTGGAAGATTCTTACCCACTCTTGAAGGATAAGGCAAATTTTTATTGGCCTCAATTTTCCAAAACGTAAGAGGTTGTTCCTATTAGATACATTCCTATAAATGAATCACAAGATTAATTTCAATTAATGTAATTGGTTATGCCAACATGTAAGGAGTTTGAGCAAGGTATATTCTTTTAAGATGATGATGAAAAGTTACGTAGAAAACTTGATGAAGTTACAACATAAGAGAAGAATAATGAGGCCCCTCAAGAGGCCATGGTGATCCAATAAGCATGCCTAGATGAAATATCAATTTTTGAGGTTGAAACTAATGAGTATCATGTGAAATATCTTGGGTCATATGATGAGTTCATCTTCATAGGAGACTAGTTTGCTACTAAAGATCTACTTGAGAGTATTATAAAAAGAGTGGCATTCAAGGAGATGAAGGCAACAAGGAATAAGTATAATAAGAAAAATATTAATTCATGACATTTGTAACTTCATGTAGAAAGAGATTGTATAAAATTACCCTTTTATCCAATAGGAATAATTTATCTTTAGTTTAGTTGTGCATAGCTAGTTGTTTTTTATTTTGTTGTGTTCCTTAAGTGCTTAGTTAACACATGTGTATGTCTTCCTTTCTTTTTTTTGTGTGTGTCTTCATTTTGTGTGTTGTTGAGGTAATAAAGTTTTGTTGTTGGTAAATTAAAAAGTATGATATTTTTGTCTTAGAGTGAAATTAACTCCATATCCCAATGGAAAGACAAAGCTACTGGTCTAGTCAGCATAACAAACATATTACCCTTATGAGTCACCAATTTGTTATCCAATACCCATAGGTAAAATTAGGACCCTTATAGGAAAAAAATTTAACCTTAATTGATTTATGAGGTCCTTCTGAGTCCAAAATACCTTATTAGCATTTATAATGAAAATTTGGAAAGATTAAGGTAAGTCTCTTTTATGTGTTTTGGTCTATTTGGGTCTCTTAAGTCAAAAATGGTCAAAAGGGTCATTTGTGGTGCCTTTAAAAATGTTTAAAAGGTTAATTTAGGTAAATAGGGATCTTAAATTATTTCATGGTATGGAACAAAGAGTTTCAAGTCATTAAAATTTAGTTATGGGCAAGAAAAGTTAGTTTTAGGGGCTTTCCAAGTTAGTACAATGTGGGAGGAGAGAGAATATGTAGATAAATTAGGTTGTAATCATTATAAAGTTTATTTATGTTAATAAAAGTGATTATACAGTAGTTAAGAGGTCATATTAATTAAAATATTTCATATCTCTCTTATCGACACCTTCACAAGCTCACATAGGCAAAATTGAAGTGGATGATATGGCTAGGAGAGAGAATATGGGAGCCAAAAACTTTGGGAATTGATTTTAGTCTTGGTAATATTAAAAATTATGAATTTTTTTCTCATATTAATCTCCTTATATTTATGAACAATCACTAAGAAGTTAAGGGTCTAAAATTAGCTAATCATCCATGATAGGGTTCTTTCCTGAGCTTTCCAGGGAGAATGGTGGAATATTTTATAAAGGATAAAATTTTATGGGTCTTAAAAAATCCTATAAAGTCTATTTAAGTCTTTTTAAATATTTCACAAAGGTACAAGTCATTAAATGAATGGAAATATCCATGCAAGAGTTACAAGTTAGAATTGTAGGTCTACATTCAACTGAAAAAGGTTTGTGTTCATAACATGTTGGAATGTATTTTCATGGTGTTTCCATAGATTTTTCACCTATCTACAATGAATAAATTTTTTTCTCTCATGGCCACTCATTCAATACTCTAATTGGCCATCTTGAGCAAGGTGCATTTCAAGGTTTACAAATCTAATGATAGTTTAAATGTGTGTGTTGAAGAGATTGAGGTTACATTTTCATGATAAATATGTGGATATAATGAAAGGAATAATGGTCCTCAGTCATTGATAGTCATAATTGCATCTTTCAATGTTTCAAACACATAAGATTCTTGACAGTCACCTACAGGTCTATAGGTCTATAACTCTAAGAAAATCCATGATGTCTATGTGTTTTTAAGGTTTCCAAAGCATCATCAAGGTTATGTTTTCAAAATATAAATAGTAATTAACAAAAAAAATTCTCAAATCACCTGAAGGATAGGAGGTTGATGACAAGAAGTCAAAGATCAAATACAATCAAACTACCATAAACACCAGCTATAACTAGTCAAGAGTGGGCCTTAGCTAGTATTGATAATGAATTATTGGAGTCTTAAAATTAGTAAAAGGACCTCAAGGAAATATAAAAATGATATGGATCCATTTAAAAATATTGAAGATTGGTTTTATGCCTACAAAGCTTTATATGCAATCAAAACGTTCCAAATGGCCACATACAATAGGTTGAGAAAGATTTGTATTAAACACTAATTTTGATATAGAAAGGAGTTAAAATATTTTAAAAATGTCTTAAGACACTAATATAAACATAAATTAGTCATTTAAATTTTTTGAAGATTGGTGTATAGACCTATGAGGGCAATACACAATCAATTGTCCTAATTTGCCATCTATAGCTTGTTGTGAGAGAATTGACTTTGAAATAATGAATGTTAATAGGGTATATAAATTAAGGAATTTTTAATGGTATTAATATATTAAAAAAAATTAAAAATCCATTGGAAATGTTAGAGATTGTTTTAAATACCTAAAAGGTCTAAAACACAGTCAAGTCTTCATGGGGTCACCTACAATTAACTGTGATTAGCTTGAATATAAATGTTGATGATATTGAAATTTCTAGGGTTTTGAAAAGTGTTTTAAGAATTAAATAATGACATGTAATTATTTTAGGTTGTTAAATTATAAAATAAATACTTCTAAAACACTAGGTACTACAAACTAATGTCAAATGCATAATGCATAGGCAGATAGACCTGTAGGTCTATTTAGGCGATTAAGGGATCTCATAACCTAAGAAATTGATTTGTGCTAATTATTTAAAGTCAAGAAATATAAATCAAGTAATAAAATATTAAAGATATTAAAATCAAAAAGTTTGAGTAGAGGAAGTGGCCAGTATGGGTCATAGACCTAATACACCTATACATAGTCCAAAACATTATTTGCCTGCTCATTATTGAAATAGTTATTATTTGAGGTGAGATTGTAGAGATTTTTTGAAGAGATAAAGGTTTTTTTATGAGATTTAATATATGATAAAAATATTCCATAAGGGAATAAAACTCAATAAACATATTTAAACACAGTTGGTAGATCCAACATAGTCCTAACAGTCCTAAACGTACACACAATCTGCCTAAAAGATACTTGTTGTTTAAGAGTCTAAGGGACTGCATGAGATTTTAAAGAGGATAAGTTTTATTGGTAAATGATGTAATTTTCTCATCAAACCTTTATACACATAAATAATAATGAATCCAACATAGATTGATGACCCTATTCAGACCCAACAATCCAAATTACATCCCCATACCTATTTGTGTTGACATATTTATATAGACAATCGAATCTTGAAGAAAGGTAGTATGGAGTAAGTTAAATATTTATATATCCTTGATAATGTGATGATAAACATTTTAAATAATTCCAAAAAATATTCAAACCTAACAAGAATAAAACTCAGACCCCTACTAAGTCAAGTACAACCCTGAGTGCATACATAGCTTGTATGGGCAGTTAGTTGAAAAAGTGAAGAAATGAGGTGAATTAAAGGTTGAGATGGACTTGGAGACCCTAATGAGATATTTATAAACATATACTGACTCTTCATGAGAATTCACATCACTTAACATTGGGATAAACTGGTAGAATACAAGTACTTAGGGTATGTTAGACAGTTTGGCATAAGAACCCTAGGTTTAGAGAACATAAGGATGTAGAGAGTTTGGTGAAAGAATACAGAAAAATAACTATTATAATAGGTCAAATAAGGAATAATAGACCTCATAAATGTCATTGGAGGTCAAATCAAACTCATACAAGCACTTACAGACCCCAAATTGTTCCTAGACCTCTTAGAATACTTGTTTTCAACTGATAGGCCATATTTCATTGCTTGGTACAGATCACACATGTTGCATGGGATCCTGAGATACTAGGGAAGTTTAATACCCTAGTTTAATTTAATTTTTTATAATTGGTAGGAGGTTTCATGCCCAAAGGTTTATGAACCATCCTTAAGAACCCAAGTCACTTTCAGGCTGACTAGGAGAGCCATAAGGACCTGAGAGAGAAATTAAGTTTTATGCATCTATATGGATCATAAAAACTCCAAAACCACCTATAAAATTCTCAAGTATTCCTTGATCATCATACCATGATGGTTTTTGACATAGTAATGTATAAAACCAAATGAAATAGGGCGAAAATGATAGTTTTTTTCTTATTTTTTAGGTCCATACAAGTAGTTAGAACATAAAATTTGGCATGGAGGTAGGGGAGGGTGTTTTATAATTTAATAACACACTTTTTTGGGGTTTTAAATGTGTGATTTTCTTTTAGAATCATTTTTCACTCTCTTTGTAGAGAGACCTAATTGAGACCTAGTTAGGAAAAATAAAGGGAATAAAAGGACATCTCCACTCACTCTCAGAGCATGAAATTAAACTTGGAGATGTAAATACATAGAGGGTACTATAATATTCCCTTATATTATTAGTATTATTTTTAATTTTATCTAAACAAGGAGGTTTTTACTAAAAAGGGCTATAAGGAATGAGGCTAATTTGTGTTTTTTGGTAGGGAGCAAAAGGTTGGGATAGTTTGAGGTGTAAAAATGAATTATTTTATCTCCAATATGATATAAATAGACCATAAACAAATTTTTGATGATCTAAGGAAGAATAAACCAAGTTTTGACACTTGTGTGCATAATAGGCCTAAGGAGATGAAGAGTCATGTAGACACCTTGCATTATAAAGAGGTGATGTGTCAAGGAGAACCTGATGGGGTTAGATAAGAGTTTTAAGATTAGATTAAATAGGTAGGATAAACTGATCTAGCCGCCAATAAGGCCCTTTTTCCTTCAACATGTTAAGAAAAAGGAGAGTTTCAAGAAGCTAGTCAAGGTGTCAAGTAAAAACTTCAACTCCCATGCCATATGGAGGTTCATATCATCTTTAAAGGAGATAAACATGGCTTATAAGACCTTTAAAGTTATATCCATAACTCCCATTCTTTTTTTAACTCAAATGAAAATTTTCTACTCTTCTCTCTCATACACTCTTCTTCTTTTCTCTCTCACATTCTCTATATATTGAGCCACTTTTGGCTAAGTTTGTATCCTCCACCTAGGTATGGTGAATCCAAGCCCATTTTTTTTACCTTTTATCAATAAAATAGATGATTTTTTACCTCATTATATGACTTAATTTAGTGATAAATATCTAAATGGTTGATCTCATCAAGTGTATATCTATGTCACCTTATTTGTGTCATGTTTATCTTGCCTCATGTGGTTATTTCTCTATGATAGGTTGTAGTTGGTATCATCAGGGGTATCTTGTGGGTTTTTAAGTGGAAATAGTATTCCATCTCACCCTTAAAATGCCTTACCCTTATACAAAACTTTAATTCAATATGTTTAATTTAGGATGTGTGTATGTTCAACTTATATTGTAGGTCTTAGTGCATTATAAAATGTGTAGTAGTGGTCAACAAAGTTTGGTGTATCACCACTGAAGTTGGGTTTATTTAAGTTCTTTCTCCCCATTTTCAAAGCAATCAATTAGTGAAAGTTATCCTAAGTGATTCATCAAGGATATCTATCCTTAGGTTATACCTATTTTAGCATAGAATTGTAACCTTGTGAGAGAGTTCTTCATGATCTCTCACCCCTGAATACAAAGTGGGATCAACCCTAGAATGTGGGTATCTTATGATGGGGTTAAACCTCTAGAGAATATTGGTTCCTCTTGGTATCTCACCTAAATTACTGATTCTATTTGGAAAAGGGATAGAATGGTTGCAAAGGATGACTATAATCATAAATAAGGTGATGAATCAAAATGAAAGACACTCCAAATTACATGAAACTAACATTAAGGTATTTCAAAGACAACCCTCACTCACACAATCTCTTAAACTAGTCATTTTGCATCAATATTTCAAAAATAGGCCCACCAAATAAGAGATAAAGTATGGAGTACTAAACTCAAATTATACCTTCATTAATGACCAAAAAACACAAGTTTAGACTCGCAATAATGGTGGAGTACCTATAAAAAGGCAAGAAAGAAGGACAATTACTAGGGAAGAACACATCACCATAAAAAAATCATGCACAAACTAACTAGAGCACTTGATTCAATCAAGAGAGGTAAAATAAGTTATGTTATTACTTCAAAGGTTGTTTTTACAAATTTTGACAAGGTTTTGCCTTGTCAAATGGGAGTATATCTTTACAAATGGATGAGAAAAGGGATATATAGGAGAAAAGGGAAGGGAAAGGAGAAGAAAGCTCTTAGAATTCAATAAATGTAACTCAACCACATTCCATGATGTCTCAACAACATTAAAACTACTTAAGCATTGATCTTCTCTTATCAAATTAACCTTAAAAGTGCAAAAGGGTCTTCAAGCTCTCCCATTGGCTCAAAAAGGCACTTGAAGACAAAAATCTTTGAAGAAAATGACATCACACTCCACTAACATGAGGAAAGTTTCCAAAGAATTAGAAGTCTCATTTAGTGATCTAATTTTCTCTTTAACTCCCAAATACTCCCTCACTTGACTTTTATGCCCCATTCCACTTGGATTTTAGAATCTACTTGGTAACATGGTTAGTGATTCTATAATTTGATACTTGAACTGACCTTGAAGATTAACTTTAAGTGTTTACATTTTGATGATTTATTTTTTTCCCACTCATATTTTCTCTTCCAACCTATAAAATACATCATGGAACCTATAAATCTCCTAGACTTCATTGATGGAGGTCTTCAAGTTTAAGCCACCTTTAACTAGTTATCCTAGAACTTGATCCCAAGGCCATTTGTCATCATGAGAGACACTTTTAGCCCTATATAAGGATTATAAACACCCATATCATTCCTATGAGTGAGAATTTTTTTTAATTCCAGCTTTAATACCTACAACAATGGTGGAAATCACCATTAAATATGCAACCATTCACAAATTATTTAAAAACTTGGGTTTTTGACCTTTCAATTCAGTCAAGCACCCTAAAATCCCCTAGTAAGGGCTCCTATTTCCATATAATTGTGATTCAAGTCTCGTTATGCCTCTTCCATGCATTTATACCATTTATTTCTTTGGAAACCTACAAAAATGGGTAGTTTTAGGGCATTTTGGGCCTCCTAGGCATCCACACATTCTAATTTCTTCTAAAAAATAGGAAAAACGTGAGATACAGAGAGTCTAATGGATGATACAAGTGGTTTACAAGTTATTCCAAGTTATTTCATGGGCCTATGATCTAGAAAACTCAAAACTAGTCAAAATAGGTTCTTTGGCATCTCAGATAGGCTTACCTTCTTAAAGATCACCTACATTAGTTCAACTCAGATAGGTTGGTTCAGATATGAGCATTTGAAGAGGGGGCTTGAATGAGTGTCTTGATTGTAGTAGTTTAAATTTGTTCCTAAGGAATATAAATAGCCTTTAATCTATGTTCACCTAATTTAAACATGTTCATGTTACCTAAAACAACTCATCATACCTTCTCATGATGTCATCTTGGATTGATAGGGTCTACAAGTGCCTTAATGTGATATAGGCCTTCTAGGCCTGAAAATGGTTTCTAGACCTAGTTGGAAAATTATGAGTTTGGAGGTCTAAATGACCTGTATGATGATATAAAGATAAAAAATCATCATGATTACATGTTTCTTACCTGATCCAACCTATATTCACCTCTTCAAATGATCAAACTTCAACTTTGCTCTTCATGGTCTCTTAAAACAAACTATGAGAATGACTTGTTTAGACTATGTGTGTGGATTTTTTGAGGATTTATAGGTTATTAATACTTAATTAAAATACCCAAAACATGTTCATAAAGAGATAAAACTCTTTAAATTGAGTCTCTATCTTCTCAAATCCCTCTACTCTCTTGTCTCTCTACTTTAAGGTTTTAAGCAGTCTTAACTTGCAAAATCTTGGGTGATTGAGTTTGATTCTCTAGCTTTATTAACCTAAGATATTCCTCCTATCAAAGGATTCTTAAATATTATTCTCAATCTCTCTTAATATTCTAATATCTATTGATGTCTTGAAACACCTTTCAACTTACATCAATGTCATCAAAAGTGAAGAAGCTTGTCTTGGCTCTCTTTTCTATCAACATTCCCTCAAGGACATTTAACTTGAAAAATTAAATGTGATCAACTCAATATATCATATTATGAAATTAATTACCTTATTTTTCCATATAAATCTTCTTATGGAGCTTAAACACTCTATCATTCTCTTAAACCTCTTCAAAGCCTACTTGGTCTCCTCTATGACTGTTAGCAGATTGCAAGAGGTCTGTGTAAAAAAAATGACTATATCCACATATGGTATGAAATTAAATATGGAATTTTATGATTTAAAAATTTATAAGGACAATTTTTACCAAACTATGAGTCTTTATTGGACCTATAGATGCTTCAAAAACCTTAAAATCTCTCAAAATTGTCCACTAAGCATTGATTGCATTTGACTGTGGGTAAACATGACTATGTTTTCATGATAAAAGACTATATTTTAGCCTAACAATGATTTATAGTATTTTATTAGGACATATAAAACCTTATTTTATTGTTATATATCCTCATTCTTGAATATTTTCAACCTATGCATCCTATCACCACACCATGTCTCTTTAAGAATCCTCATTGTAACATGACTGTCATACTACTGTAAGTATTTTTGTAAGAAATGGAGGTTGGTAAGAATAATCTAACCATATATTTTTTATTTTAAGACCCATAAAGTTAATTTAAACCTCATCTCATCCTCTTTTCTAGCATATTCACTCTTCAATGGTGGGTTTAGGCCCATACACAGTCTAATTTCATACAAGCATGTGTACTTTCTCTCATGAGTTGGTAGAAATTTTAGTGGTCTTTAAAAGTATTGTAAATTTCAATTTTTGTTTTTAATTTCATAATTCACTTCATATTTTTAACTCCTTGACTAAAAATTATCTTGCATTACACTTTGATAGTATGTGACTATGTGAGATGAAAATGACCACCTAGTATGGTTGTAGGTGGACATTTTCATGATTAATCTTAGTTGTATATTTCCTTAGAAACCATATTAATATGTTTCCTTACCTAATTCACATAATAAATTGGTCCTATGAATCCTTATATGATATTAAAACTTACCATTAGATCATTTTGATCTCATTCACCTTGCAACTTGGAGATATGCCTATGTTATCATGGATGTAGGTGATAGTTTATGAGGTGTAGGATTGAGTTACCTTGAAAATTTAAGTTCATGAATTTATATAAATATTGAAACCACCATATAACTATAAACATTGGGAATAATATCATTAAAACTAAAGATATAGGAATATATTCTTGACATTCTTTATGTGATCTAAGATCACACACTTTAAGAGCCCTTTCAAACCCTATTGTAGGTGGTGATTAGCATGGAAAAATGACCTAAATTGAGTTTTATTAACTTAAAGTTTTTAATTTTAGTAAAAATTCGTATGAATCACTTTATCACACTCTATTCTCCATGCACATCATTCTACCTTATTGAAAACATACCTTTCCTCATGATACTCTTATCAGTGTAGAGAGATTTGGATCTTTATATGGACTAAGTAGAATTTTCTTGGTATTGAAATTGGTACCAAAAAAATTTCATGATCACTAAAATTATCTTGACTTCTTTTAATTTATACTTGATTTCCACTTTCTCTATTAAAAAGTACCAAGTTTATCTGAGTCTTGTATCTTTGGTCTCCCTCTAATAATGGTTGTAGATGATTATAACTTGTACATACTAAGGAGAGGTGGGAGATTAGTCATTAAAAAAAAATTATACTGAGATACTCATTGAGGTTATCAAACTCATACTAATCATACATTTTTCTAGCCGAACTATCCTTCTCTAAACATTACCTTGATGAACCATATCATGACTGAGTTTGCCTCATGATGTAGGTGAACACCTTTTCTTTGTATGGATTGATATATTATAATGGGGAAAATTATTAGATGTTATGAATAAATTTATATCATTATTCACTTACCTTTCCCTTAAAATAATTTATATACCTCTTCTACTAACAACACTATAATCCATTGGTAACCTGGCCTCACTATTCAAGCCAAACACATGGTTGTGAGTACTCATTTAGTTATTTATATGTACTGATTACTATGTAAGAAAATGAGGTGTATTTATGTGAGATGAAAAACATGAGGTCATTAAAATTTAATATTACATCAAAATCTAACTTTATCTTCATAAACCTCCTTCACTTACAAAATTCATACCTATCACCAATCTCACCTTCTCATCACTATGATGGTTGTGGGTGTGCATTTGAGATCTTAAGACCATTAATTGATTATATTATATCATATAAATTGGTTTTAAAACATTTTATTATTTCCATATAACTTTAATTTTAACCTTATTTATGCTTACAACATTCCAAAACATCTTGAAAGGGTCGAATACCTAGTTTTCACTTCTAAGCCTGAGTTTGCCTAATTAGGCCTCCTAGGATTTTATTCATTTTACTAGTTATTTATTTATGAATTGGAATTTTTTTTAATATAAATTAACATAAATTTATGTCTTTTATCATATAAAACAACTTTTATTAGTCACTTAATTAGTTTCTCACTCTAAGTTGTGAGTAGTCAAGTGAAAATTCTTGACATGCTTGTTTAGCAGACCTATAATCTACCCTTTTATCTCTTTCATAAATTAAAGTATGGGAATTAAAAAAAAAATTAAAATTAAATGAAACCAAAATATACATCCATGTCAAATTTCAATTTATTTCATTGAGTATAACTCAAAAAATGTATCTTTTGGGGTTGCCTCAACTTGCCTTGTCAGATTTTTGAGTGTGTGTAGGTCTGAGTTTTTCCATTTTATTGATTTTTATCAGGTCAAAAGACCTCATTAATTTATAATTATTAAATTAATGGACCCAAAAAACTATTAAAATCATTTTTTATTAATTTTAAAACAAGATAAATATCCATAACCACCAATTTAGACCTACTACATAGTTAGAAAATGAGAATCAAGAAACCTAAGAAGAGAGAAATAGGTGTATCTTGAGATTTATCAGGTATCAAGACACAATTTTTTTAACCTATAAATAACCTTAAAAATATTAAAATCGTTATATTTGATATTTAAATCATTTACATTCCTCAAAAACACTTTTTCCTAACTATCTACATTTGCATGCCAAAAATCCTAAATTTTGTAAATTTGCACTTCTATTCATTTTGCCTTGAAATTTTGAATGTGATAAATATCAAAAGGTTTGGGAAGACTTAAAATCACCATAAAATTCCTAAAAAACAATACATGAGGTTCAAATAATATTTCATACCTTATAACCCTCTATAAAGCTTGCCTAGCTCCATGTTGACTATCAACAAATAGGCATAGGACTGTGACAAAACAACAGATAATTAAACTATTAGTGTGACCAAAAAATATTATATATAGATGATGATTATGATGATGATGATGATGATGATGATGATGATGATGATGATGATAATAATAATAATAATAATAATAATAATAATAATAATAATAATAATAATAATAAATTTAACCAATTTTAATAGATTTATTATGCATATAGAGGCCTTAAAACTCATTTCTCTAAAAATTAGCTAGTGGGCTTCTTATGTTTCCAATTTTCATGGTATTTCAGCTATACGAGCTGAGTTCTAAAATTTTCATGATTTTAATTATGAAATGAGAGTGTAAAAAATTATTTTATGATGTTTTATTTACCTTAATATAATATTATTGGTCATTCATTGGTCAAACATAGTGTTATTTCACCCTATCAAATACCATCTCTTCATTTCTTTGAATATAACTACCTTTGATAACACTATTGTAGGTGATCATTGGGGGAATGGATGTTATTGAGGTATATTTAATCATAATTTTTCACATATAATTTAAACTATACACATAATTTCAAGTGATTCTCAAACATGGCATAAAGGTCATTGAACCTAAGGAACATGACAACACCTCACAGTCTTGATTTGATCCAACACTGACATACTTCAAGATTATTCAAACTCTATTGTACGTGATCTTTTTTGTGAAAAATATGACCTATTTTGAGTTTTATATATCCTTAGATTTTCCTCTGATCCAATTCTCATAACCATCACCTTGAAACACTATGTTCTTCATACACATCATTCTACATTTAGGACATGAGCTTTTCTTCATCATAAACTTTATTGTGAATGAGAATTTGGTCATTGTATGGACTGTGCATAGTTTATAGGTATTGAATAATAGAAAAATACCTATTATTATTTAATTATAATTCTTATTCCTTCCTTGAATCTCTTATTGATTTCAATTCTCCTTACTAACATTCAAGTTTCTTCTTGTCTACAACTTTGGTTTCAATTCCTTTTAGCATGATTGTAGATAAAGAGTCCTATGTTGCTTGTATGGATTATGATAAGAAGTGGTTGATCTTAAGAGTCAAAATTTTCTCCAATACTCTCATTGGCCTTCCATATTCCACATATTTCTTAGAGGAAACCTATATATCCATAATTTTTTTGAGTAGTATTGAAAACAAAGAAAAGTCCATTACCTTAAACAACTCAAAATTACCTTAAATTCTGCTAAAAGGAGACTTATAATACTTATGATTGGAATTAGTGATCTTAAATAGGTGTTTCCATACATGACTTCCATGAATAATTCTTGGGTGGTTTATTTGACATGGATTGGCTTCCTTTAACCCCTTGTCTATCCCTTAAAACAAATTTATTAGTTTCTCAAACCTTGCTTGAAGATGATTTGTGTAGGTGGAGATTCCTCCACGATGTCAAGCATTCTTTGATCTTATAGGGATTCAAACTAAACTTCACTGACCCTCTTGATATCTTTACATTTTTTTGGAGTTCCAACTAGGATCTTATCACCTCTAGATACTTTTCCTTCTTATTGATGCACCTCTAGTTCACTCTTTTCATTAGATGCTTATAGGTGAATATAAAGCTACTTGTATGGACTGAGACATGTTGAGATTTGGATTTTCATGGTGCATGATGGATTAATAACCTTTTATTTCTTAAAAAATATCCATTTCTTTAAATAACATGAATTTTGTCAAAATATTGATTTAATGGAGGAGATACAAGGAAACACTAATTACCTTAACTTCCACAAAGTTACCTTATTTTCTACTAATAAGGAAAACCTTCAAGTTACTCATCTCTTCTCACTTGTGCTTCTTAAGATTAGATTGAATTAGTGCTCATTTATTATATTTATTTAATTAATATAACCTCATTTAGTACACTTTGAACCCTATGAGGTGAAAGTTCATGGTTATTCAAAAATTTGTTTGCACTCGGGGACAAATCAAAGACTATGTTAGGTGGTGATTTTTCCACTACTCTCATCTTTACTTGATCTATATGTCACCTCTATGAGCTATTGAGCTTTGATGAGAAGTGTTAAATTTATTTTTATGATAGTAAATAAGTAATTTGGGTGTCTTTGATCATGAATTGAGCTTTGTAAGACACATCAAAACAATACTTAGACCTCTATCACCTTGAAATGAAGATTAGCTTGTCAAAACATCTCAAAGGAGGTTGTATTTAACTTAGAGGCTCAAGAATATATTCCTAAATTAATGACATGTGTGAAGGATTAAAAATTGAAATGATAACTTTTTAAGATGAAAACATTTGCTTAACAACTCATATTCTACTCCCAAATTGACCCAAGAGACCATTCACAAGGAACATGTACGGAATAGGTTTTATACTATAAGTACCTTCCTAGAAGGAGTTAACTAATGAAAAAAAGTGTAATATGTATTATTTGACCCTTAAAATCATTCCTCTTAATTATATCCTTAAGTAAATAAATAAAATAAAACTTGGACCCTATTTGGATGAATAAGCCATCTAAACACCCTTACACTATTAGTGATTGTTCATAAAGATGGGGAGATGAACCTATTAACCAATAACAAAAAATGGAAGAAAAATAGTCTTCCTATCAATCCCCAATATCATCTATCCCAAATCTCTTTCTCTTGATTGTAACAATTGAAAACCTAAGGCCCTCTTAGATTTCTCCAAGATTTCACCAAAATGGTTTTACCTTAGCATGAATAACCAAAAGCTTGTCTATACAATCCAAAAATTGTGAAAGATTTTTTATGATTTAAATGACCTTTCCTTCATTTTTAAAACGTTCTAAAGTTCTTGAAGCTCCTTTAATGATATAAAACCTATTCATGCCTAGTCTACAACCAATAGGTTTTCCTTACCTCTGTTACTTTGTATGATTGGATATGATATTAGAGGCCTAAAAGAGGATATTAGGGACACAAAGGATGCTAAATATTGTATCTAATATTATTTACTAATTAAAATCCTCAAAAACATGTTCAACCAAGGCTCTAAAAGGCCCAAAACTGCATCTTTTTAAACCAAAACTCCTCTCCTCCACTCCAAATGACTTGAAATGGCCTTGAACATGTATAAATAACTATAATATGCCACAAATATGTGGAAGGAATTCAAAACCAATTTGACTTCAAAAAGTCATTTTCACTTAAAATTTCTATTTAGAAGCCCCTCAAGTCATCTAATGCACTTTTGACAATCTTTTGGGAAAATTAGCTTTTATAAACATCATTTTTGACCTATTAATAAATATAATTCTTTTTACAATCCTTCTTCCAACCCATAAATTTTTAAATACCCTAGAAACCAACTAGTTCCTTCATTTGTAGCTTAGACCCATTTCTTGGCCTTTTCCTTAAAATCTCCAAATTTACCTTAAATCTTGCTAAAGTGTTTTAAAAGAGTGTAACATGAGGTAAGGCCATGAATCTTGTATTATCTTTCTAGAATTGGATCATCCACTCCAATATGACCCTGTACATCTCTCCACACCACACCAAGACCCTCTAAGATACTACACTACACCATCAAATTAGGACTAGAAAGAGACTAGTCATGAAGGCAAAAGGTTACTATATGGTCTAGTAGAGTGGCTTGATTCATCTAGGCAAACGTTTTGTATGTAGGTCAATTTTGGACAAATTTTTTGGTGATCTCCTGGGATTGTATGCCTACCTATGGAAAAGATTAGTTGCCTTAGTCTATCCATTGGGCTTATGGGGTCACAAAAATATTTATTGAACTGGTTTTGAAATAAGAATAAAGTTATAAAAATTCTAATTAGAACTCTCAAAACAATAGGGACAACCCAAAATAAAACAAAAATGTGCTCAAAGAACTTAGAGAAGGGAAACACATAACAAAAGGGAAATGTGCATAGGGACTTGGAGGAAAACAACAAAAAATACTCTAATATGTACAAGGTTGAAACTTATATATACTTTCCTTTTAGATAAAATGGGATGATTTTAACATCATTCACTTGTAATAGACACGGATGAAAAATACCTTGCTTATGAGGAACCAAACCTAGTAAGTTAGGATGCTTGATTGCCAATATTTTTGGCATGCTCTCATATGGATGAATTGGGACAAATATGTCTCTAATTTGGACAAAATACCTTACTAATTCAAGACTTGCTTCATGTTGCTCATCACTCTTGACAAAGCCTTGTCAAAAGACTTCATTTAGGTTCTTGGGAGCAACTATATTTTGTTCACTTGGTGGCTCAAAAATACCATATTCTTCCACTGAAAATTATGAATAATCATGCTTAGAGAAACATGCTCATAATTTTTTGTAATAAAGACATGTCTCTTAGCCTCCTCAAACTCTTTGGTTATGGCATTAAACTGCTACCACAAATCTTTAAGCTCTTCACTGGTGTGTTTCTCAAATTGTATCACTTGAGCATTTGAGATGTCTCCTTCATCAACCTCACTCATGATTTAATCTTATTTTTCAACTAAAAATGAGGGTTGATTTGATCAACCAAGGTCAAAAAAATCACACTTATCTTATTTAATGTCAAATTTGTCTTCCTCTAGCTCTAAAATATTAGGGTTATCTTTAGTTGACACCTAATCTTGAAGTGGACCAACCTCTGGTACCTAGTTCTAATACTCTTTTTCATCTATTTTGAATATACATTCAGTATTCCAATCAAGGTATGCCCCATATTAAACTTGAGGATTGTCCTTTTCATGCTCTAATTCATTAGTGTTAAATCCATGCCAAGAAGGTTGGTCCAAAATTGATTTTTACTCTTCTGAATAAAGTGGGATGCCTATTATGATCTCTTCATCATATCCACTTGTATTATCCTTTTGTGTCTCATGTATGACTAAAATATCCTCCTCTATCCTTGGTAAAATGGGTTCTTTCTCCAAGAGGGAGATTGTGGGAGGGCGAAGAGGTTCACCTTGCTTACAACTTAGGAGAATACTAATCCAACTATGGATCTTTAAGGGTGTATTTGGTGGATATTGAGGAGGGGAGAGGGAGTCTTGAAACTATTTTAAATTAATATCATTGATATGAGCTATGCATAAACCACTTTCTTTTTAAACTAAAACTTCTTCCTTCTCCAAGACTAATTCTTGACTCACCACAACAAATACCTCCTCCTTCATCTCTATGCCTTCCTTGACTAATTTCCATGAGGGAAATGTATAGGGTACAATGAACTTATTATCTTCTTGTTATTGAATAGGCTTAGGAGAAAGTGGTCTAACTATTAAGTGCATGGTATAACCAAGATCATTGGCACATGGAGAGATTCATGGTGGGATGGCTTCATGCTCTTGAAGGAGAGTGTATGTAAGGGTAGGAGAGGGTAAACTATTTTTTTTTTTTGATATGCCCTCTTTCCCAATTCTCTAACACCTCTTCAATGGATAGTACCCACCCCATCTCTAGCTTCTCAACATGTGGATAGTCACCGTATTCAATGGATTCCCACACACTCCAAAATTCATGAAAGAATATCCTTATCCCTTCCATGACATGAATGGGGAATTCTTGTCCATGTCCAACCTACTTATTGATTTTAATGATTGCTCTGCCTTGGTTCATTATTTGTAATTTGATTATTAACAAAGATGGGCCTTGACAAGGTTGGATAGGGGCTGATTTGAATCTCTTAGAGGTTGAGCTTGAGGCTCCTAGAGGAGAGAGGACACATTGGATTGATTTAAATGAGAATACTATCTTCATAATATATAAACATACTCTACAAGCTTTGGACCATTATTCTCAACCACACTTTGTTATCCCACTCACAAAATGCCAATTGTTCATCCTCACAAAGTGACCACATATTTTTGACCAATTAAAAATACCTCCTTGACTCTTTTAGAACATGGATAGGGATGATCTAATAAAGTTATAAACCCATAATAACCTCCCTTATCAACTCCATATAATCTAATAGTTCTTGCTTGAATCCTAATAAGGGTGTAACAAGATAAACATTGTCTTGATAAGGGGAATTAGATGACTGATTTGAATGCCAAGGAGGTTGATTTTGATTATACATAGGGGTGGGAGAGAGGGAAAGGCCATGATAGGTTTTATAGGTTACTTGAGGACCACTTGGGGGAAACACATAAATGTTATTATCCTAATATGAGTGATGTTGAGGTAGAGAATACGCATGTTGATCAAAAGAGGTTTGAGTATATAGACCAAGGTTATGATTTTAGGCACTTAGGCTACTTGAATAGATGATGTTTGTATTGGAGTCACCATTGATGTTTAAAAACATGCCTTTAAAGCTAATTTCACTAAAGAGTATCACTAATAACCCTTCAATTAAGTGAAGAATGTAATAGTCTCATTGGGAATGCCAAAAATTATTATAACACAACATTTCACCCTTGTGAAAGAGTTATTCAGGATCTCTCACTCCTGGCTGCAAAATGGGATCAACCCTAGGCTATGGGAATCTTATGACAGGGTTGAACCTCCAGAGAAGGCTGGTTCCTCTTGGTAGCTCGCCTAAATTATTGCTTCTATTTGGAAAAGGGATAGAAGGGTTGTAAAGGATGACTAAAGACACAAATAAGGTAATGTACCAAAATTAAAGGCACTCCAAATTACATGAAACTAATATGAAGGCAATTCAAATATAACCCTCACTCACACAATCTCTTACACTAGTTATTTTGTATCAAAATTTCTAAAACTAAGCCCACTAGACAAGAAATGAAGCATGGAGGAGTATCAAACTCACACTATACATTCATTAATAACCAAAAAAGCACAATTTCATACCTATAACAATGGTGGAATACCTAAAAAAAGGTAATAAATAAGGTTTATTACCAAGGAAGAACACCTCTCCATAAAGCAATCGTGTAAAAATTGACTAGAGCACTAGATGCAAGCAAGAGATAGGCAAAATAAGCTGTCTTATTAATTCAAAGTTTATTTTTACAAAATCTGACAAGGTTTTTCCTTATAAAATAAGAGTATATCTTTAAAAATGGAGAATAAAAGGGATATATAAGAGAAAAAGAAAGGGAAAGGAGAATAAATCTCTCAAAATTCAATAAATGTAACCTAACCACCTTCTATGCAGTCTCAACAACATTCAAATTACTTAAGCATTGATCCTCTCTTAGAAAATTAACCGTTAAAGGTCAAAAGGGTCTTCAAGATCTCCCATTGGCCTAAAAATGCACTAGAGGACAAAAATATTTAAAGAAGATGACATCACACTCCACTAATATGAGGAAAGTTTCCGAAGGTATAAAAGTCTCACTGAATTCTCTAATTTGCTCTTCAACTCCTAAAGACTCCCCCACTTAACTTATATGCCCCATTATACTTGGATTATAGAAGCTTCTTGGAAACATGGTTAGTGATTCTACCATTTGATGCTTGTAATGACCTTGAAGGTTAACTTTGAGTGTTTACTTTTTGATGCTTTCTTTTTTTCCCACTCATATTTACTCCTCTAACCTTCAAAAGACACCATGGAACCTACAAATCTCTTGGACTCCATTGTTAAAATTCTTCAAGCTCAAGCTACCTTTAACTAGTTATCTTATAACCTAATCCCAAGGTCAATTGTCACCATGAAAGCCATTTTTAGACCTATATAAGGATTTTAGACATCCATAACATTCCTATGAGGTAGAAAATGAATTTTTATGCCACATTCAAGACCTACAATAATGGTATAAATCTCAATTAAACTTGAAACCATTCAAAAATTGTTAGAAAACTTAGGGTTTTGACATTTTATCTTAGCAAGGGACCCTAAAAACCCTTAGGAAGGTCTCTTAGTGACATAATGGTGATTCAAGTCCCATTAGGCCTTTCCCATGCATTTATACCATTTCTTTCTTTGAAGACCTAGAAAAATGGGAAATTTTAGGCCATTTTGGGCCTCCTAGGCATCCACACATACCAATTTATTATTAAAAAATAGGTTAAAAATGAGATTGAGATATTCCTCTTCATTCCATTGGTGGTTTCCAAGTGAATCTAGGTCATTTCATGGGCCTATGAGCTCAAAAAATCAAAACTAGTTAAAATAGGCTCTTTGGCAACTCAGATAGGCTTACCTTCATAATGATCATTCATAAAATATAGAACTCCATTATATAACTTATTTTCATGCATCTTTAGTCCATATAGACCCTCAAATTTCTTGGTAATCTTGGGTTCCCATGAGGAAGGTGTGCAAGGATACGTACGTAAAGAAGATTGCTTGTGAGATTTTGCATGCATTTTGGATTTGCTTATAGTCTTAACTCTAGATCATAAATATTAGACCATAAAAAATCCTAAATATTTAATATATTTAAATTTCATAGGATTAATAAAAACATACTAAATCATTTGGCCCAATTCCTTATGTGGTGAAAGATATGAGCATTTAAAGAGGGGGATTTAATGAGTGTCTTAATTGTAGTAGTTCAAATTTGCTCTTGAGGATTAGAAATGGACTTTAATCTATGTTCACCTTCTTTAAACATCTTCATGGGACTTTAAAAAAATCATTATACATTCTCATGATGTCATTTTGGCTTGATAGGGTCTGTAAGTGCCTCAATGTGATATAGGCCTAAAACTAGTTTCTAGACCTAATTGGCCAAATCTAAGTTTGGAGGTATAAATGACCTATAATATGATATTAAGAGAAAAAACCATCATTATTTCAAGTTTCTTACCTGATCCAACCTATATTCTCCTCTTCAAATGATCAAACTTCAAATTTGTTCTTCATAGTTTCTTAAGAATGACTTGTTTAGACTACGTGTGGGCTATCTTGAGGATTGAGAGGTTATTTATACTTCATGAACATACATAATTTTTTTTTAGAGTGATAACACTCTTTAAACTAATTCTCTATCTTCTAAAATCCCTATACTCTCTTGTCTCTCTACCCTAGGGTTTTAAGTAGTATTAGCTTGTAAAACCCTAGGTGACTGAGTTTGATGCTCTACCTTGATGAACATGAGCTATTCATACTATCAAAGGATTATTAAATATAATTATCACTCTACCTTTATCTTCAAATAACTACTGATGTCTTGAAATTCCATTTAACTTACATGAATGTCATCAAAAGTGCACAAGCTTGTCTTGGCTCTCATTTTTCTCAACATGCCCTCAAGGGAATTTAACTTGAAACCTTGAATTTTATCAAACCTATAGAGCATATGAGGAACTTAATTACCTTATTTTTCCTTATTTTTCTTATGAATCTTAAACCCTTTTTCATGCTCTCAAACCTCTTAAAAGCTTATTTGGTCTCCTCTATGACTATTAGTAGACTGCAGGAAGTTTGTGTAAAAATAGTGACTATCTCCACCTATGGTATGATATTTAAGATTTCATGGTAGGATTTAAAAATTTATAAGGAAAATTTATACCAAATTTTGAGTCTTTATTAGACATATAGATGTGGAAAAAACCTTAAAATCTCTTAAAATTATCCACTAAGTGTTTATTGTATTTGACTGTGGGTAAACATGACTATGTTTTCATGCTAAAGGACTATATTTGGGAATAATAATTATTGATATGATATTACTAGGCCATATAAAACCTTATTTAAATGTTATATATCCTCCTTATTGAATATTTTCAACCTATGCATCCTATCACCTCACATGTCTCTTCAAGAATACTCATTGTGACATGACTGTCATACTATTGTAGGTGGTTTTATGAGAAATAGAGGTCATTAAGATTTATTTCACCATATATTGGTTCTTTTGATACCCATAAAGTTACTTAAAACATCCTCTCATCCTCTTCTCTAGCATATTCACTTTTCAACAGTGGTTTTAGGCTCATATACAGTGCAATTCCATACAGGCTTATGTACCTTCTCTCATGATCTGGTAATACTTTTAGTAGTCTTAAAAAGTCTTGGAGCTATAAATCTATTACCTGAATTGCATAAGTCACTTCATATGTTCATTCCTTGATTGACAAGTATCTTTCATTGCACTTTGATAGTATGTAACTATCTGAAATGAAAATGACCACCTAATATGGTTATAGGTAGAGATTTTCATGATTAATCTTGGTTGTATATTTCTTTAGAAACCTTATTCATATGGTTATTGACCTCATTCACATCATCACTTGGTATTATGAATCCTTATATGATATTAAAATCTACCATTAGATCATTTTGATCTCATTTACCTTGCAACTTTGAGATATGCCTATGTTATCATGGATGTAGATGATAGTTTATGAGGTGTAGGACTGAGTTACCTTGAAATTTGAAGTTCATGAATTGATATAACTCTTGACACCACCATGTAACTCTCAGCCTTGGGAAGAATCTCATTGAACCTAAAGGTATAGGAATACCTTCTTGATAGTCTTTATGTGATCCAAGGTTGCACACTTTAAGAAACCTTTCAAACCCTACTGTAGGTGGTGATGATCATGGAAAATTGACCTAAATTGAGTTTTTTTAATTTCAAGGTTTTCTTTTGAGTAAGAATTCATATGAATCACTTTATCACACTCTATTCTCCATACACATCATTCTACCTTCTTGAAAATAGACCTTTCCTTATGATACTCTTGACTGTGTAGAGAGATTTGGCTCTTTGTATGGACTGAGTAAAATTTTCTTGGTCTTGAACTTGGTACCAATATACTTCCATGATCACTAAAATATCTTGCTTTTTTTGAAGTTCTACTTGAGTTCTACTTTATCTATTACAAAGAATCAAGTTTATCCTAGTCTTGTATCTTTGGTCTCCCCCTAATCATGGTTGTAGATGATTATATCTTGTATGAATTGAGGAGATGTGGGAGATTAGTCATAAACATAAAAGTTGTTTTGAGATCCTCATTAAGGTTATCAACCTCATACTACTCTTATATTTGGTTGGCCCAACTAGCCTTATCTAAATAATACCCTAATGAATCATATCATGACTAAATTTGCCTCATGTTATAGGTGAACACCTTTTATATATATGGATTGCTATCTAATATCAAGGAACCTTCCTAGATTTTATGAAGCACTTGATATATTTGTTCACTTACCTTACCCTTAAAAGACTTGATATACTTCTTCTACTAACAACACTAGAATCTATTAGTAACCTAACCTCACTATTCAATCCAAACACATGGTTGTAAGTACTCATTTAGGTGTTTATAAAGAATGATTACTATGTAATAACATGAGGTGTCTTGATGTAAGATGATAAAAATGAGTTCATTGAGCTTTAATATGAAATCAAAACCTAATTTGATCTTAAAAAACCTTTTTCTCTTCCAAAATTCATACCTATCACCAATCTCACCTTCACATTGCTATGATGGCTATAGGTGTGAATTTGAGCTCTTAGGACTATTGCTCGATTATATTGTATCCTCTCAAGAGGTTTTAAACAATTTGATGATTTCTATATGCAATTAGAAATGCATAGTGTCTATAAATCAATAATAACTCATAGAAGATAGATCATACCATACACTTCTGATCAGGGATATATTTGTTAAGTGGGAGCATGACTAATATGGGGATCCACTAGACCTAATTAGGGGATCTCTTAACATAATACACCATACTAAGGAGGGTTCAAAAGCCTCTAGTCTAACACAATCACATAATAGTCCTAAGGGGGTTCTAAGTTTTGATATTTCACCTAAACTAATAACAAGTAAATCTAATCTAATGCTCATTAAAGCTTGTGGCACAAAGTGGGGGTTAGAAATAATAAAACTAAACATGCATAGAAGACATATACTCATGTGAATGTATAAAAAATCCTAATGCATGGAATATAAGTACAAATGCATATCTATCAACTCTTATAAAGGAGAAATAAAGTTAGGAATACTTACCTTTAAAGATGAACCCACCGATCCTTAATCTCTCCCTTGGCCAGGGTACTTCACAAGAGGTTGTTGTGGTATGTAATGATGACAAAGATAAATCATATCTAAGATACACAACCTATAAATGTATCCAAAATAATTCTTCACAACACAAGATTAATATCTCTAAATAAAGTATGGAAGCTTAAGCTTTTCTTCTCAAGTATAATAGTCAATAAGTAGATGTTTGTTCACTCTTACTTCTTCTTCTTCTCATAATAAATAGTGGAAATGAACTTGTATATATATGAATATTTAACCCTTGATAATTACAAAAGTACTGACTGAAAGGGTTAACCTAGTTGACTAAGCACAATTTTGGATAATAATTCACTAGGTCATGAGCTAGGTCAATTGAAGGCCAAACTAATTCATAAGTGAAAATAACCCAAAATTATATAGGGTCGACCTAGTCAACCTAGCACAACTGACTGACAAAAATGGATTTAAGTGATTAGAAAGGGTATAAAATAGAAGAACAAGATTATGTATAATGGTTATAGGAGACAAATTGTAGATAACAAGTGGAAAAAGGGACAACAATCCTATGGAGCACCAATGGTATTCCCACCCCTTTCCTGGTGTACCCCTTAAGGCATGCACTCAAAGAGATTGAGAATTGATAAGTTTTTGAAAGATAAAAAGTGTTAGTAATTAATAAAATTTTGAAAATATTATGTGTATACATATGCCCTACTTGAAGCTCATCACATGTCACGTGAATGTAACATGGGATGGTACTTTAGAAATAGAACATGATAACACATAACATTAATGCTAAGTAAAATGAAATAAGAAATAAATAAGATAAATGAAAGGACAAAATTGAAAAAAAAATAGTGTTGTATATAAATAAGTAGACTGCAAGAGAAGTGAAGGTGTCCAAATGTGAAGAACATTAGGTTAACTTGTAGAAGTTATTGTAAAAAATAGCTAAAAATTGATTTTTTTTTAAAGATAAGCATATAGTAGTGGAAAGTATTCTCTACATCATCATGATTCCAAAACATTTTATGGTTCAAAAAATTGATGAGTAAAAACAAAGATAGAGGTAAAACAAAGAATCTAATTAAAGGATTTGAAAGTTTAATATTTTTGAAAAGTAATTTTAAATAAGGTTGAAATGAAAGTCATTTGTTATTTTTGATTTGTGAAAGAGATAAAAAGAGCTCTAAGAGACCAAATGAGCCAGGATGGTAATAAGATGATAGGATAGATGAGAGGGACCTCCAGAGGTGGTAGTGGGTGCACTACAAGTAGGCAACTAAGAATCTTAAGCTAGTTTTTGAATATTTTAATGATTTTAAGTATATTTTAGAAATTTGTAATTTAAATCATTTTTAGACATTGAAATGAACCCAAAAAAGATTCTAAGGGTAGGAAAAACCATTTAGGGAAATGGGTTTGAAGAGTTTGGGTAAAAAATGCAAGAAGGCATTTATTTTGCAAAATATAAGGGGTCGATAGGGAAAACTAAATGGGTTGACCCAGTCAACCTAGTAAGCTGAAAAGTGTCAAAATCCACATTGCCGACCTAGTAGGTATGTGTTGATGTAGTTTATTTTTGAAACTACCAGCTTAGTACATTGTTACCAACCTAGTATAAAAATTCTAGTATGATAACACAACACTAAGAGGGGAAAATAAAAGAATTGAATTAGATTTTTAAGTCAACTAGGTCAAAATAGGGAAATTTTGGTCAAACTAGTGTTTGACCAAAGGATTAGAATAGTATGTAAATGTGTGAAATAGGTCAAAAGAGTTCTATAATGGCCCAAAATGATTGAGTGAAGGCTAAAAGGGCTGATTAGGCTAAAAATAGGTCCACTTGATTAAAAATGAATAGATGAAAGCAATTAGGCTTGCTGTATTTGAAAAGAATGTATTTTAATTATAAATGACATGGAGGATCTAATACATATTTTGTTGTTTCTTGGTTGTAGGGGCATATGAGATTATGGAATTTGGTGGATGCATCATGGCTCCTTGATTTATTAGAGTGTTTATCTATAGAGGATAGAGCTAGATTGATTATTGTAGGTTTAGGAGGTATCACAAAGATGTTTAGGATACCACTTAGTTTGGATTTACTAGTCATGTTCTTGGGATGTTGGGAATGATTAGATAACACCTTCATGTGGAAGGTGGAGAGTGAGACCATAGATGTGTCTATCACCTTAGAGGATGTGCATGCCATCCTAAGAATACCCATAATAGGGATACTCATCGTCATAATAAGAGTACTTGATAACAAGAAAGAGAGGAGAACCTTAGTTATATGCGTGACGGGATCAGAGATGATACCTATTAAATTAAGGGTGAATATGTGTGATGTATATACATTATAGATTATATATATCAAGAAGGATATGATAGGACTTGAGATAATAAGGGTATTATGTCACAAGTTAGATGGCAAGGTACCACTATTTATGGTAGCCTTGAGCTAGATGATATTGGAGGATAAGGTGATATATGACTTAGGATATATCATCTAGGTATATCTCATGAATGAAATTTATGGTGTGATATATAGATGGAAAAATTTATTGGGATTGATTATATTATTGACAACATGGATATATGAGAGATTCCCCATGTATCAGTCAATTAGGTTACCCCATGCAGTCGATGATAGGTTACCTCAAGTTCATAGATGGAGATAGGATCAGGTAGTGTGGGCTATGACCCACATGCTAGTGATGTGAATAGTAATATTGGAAGCTATTATATGATAGTCATATGGGCACATCACTATGATATGGCCTAATTAGGAGATAGTGGCACCAAATTTGGCATGGACAGAGGTGACAAGGCACTTACCTAGTGGATAGAGCCATATTTAGTGGCATGATTACCAAATTAAATAGGATTACCTCACCTAGAAGCACCTATAGTGATGCCCACATTTTGGGACTAGCATATGCAAGATACATGAGGGAGGGAAGGATTAGGGACACTAGTGGTAATGTTGATGCTAAGGCCACATCATGAGAGACCATGGACTAGTCAAGCATGACATGTGGTAAAGTAGGAAGAGAGGGAGGTAGAGGTAGGAGTACTAAAGATACCATCACTAGATCCATAGTAAGAGGATCAGTGACCACCATGGACATGACATCAATAGAGGTAGTAGGATAAGAAGAGAGTAGAGACTATAGCCATCTCATATGACTCAACAAGCAAGCTAGAGTAGATTTGGATGACAGAGAGGCCATCTAGTATTAGGATGAGAGGGACATGAGTTATGACTCCAAGATTTTTTTTTAGATGATGAACTATAGAGGAGGTTATTAAAGTTTGAATAGATGGAAAGACCATGCTCAGTAATCATGTAGATGGTAAGATTGTAAGGGCTGACACATAGACAAGTAATAAGAGATAGTTAAATTTTGATTTAAGTTATTTGCTATGGAGTAGAGATAGATATATTTTGAGATATATCAATGATAAAATATCTATCTAGTGTGATTATTTTAGGTGTGACAAAGGGTGAAGAGACTAGATGGGGGTCCCTAGTGAGGGGAACATTTCATGAAATCTTAGATGAGGCTCTGATGTCATATAACCCTACTACCCTAGAGGATCTTAGGGTACCATCTATCCTAGCTTAGGAGAGATAGTTCAGACTAACTAGATAGTTCATGAGGTAGTTGTGAGTGCATAGAGAGGAGACACAACCACTAGTAGAGATGGGAGTATGAGAGGCATGGGCATGGTAGGCGCTGGCTTAGAAGAGAGCCACATATCTATCAACCATGACATAGATGGGATAGGTACAAGCCTAGGAGAGTGACACATGTAGTGACCCTGACCCACATGACATAGGTAAAGGAGTAATAGAGGGTGACACATGTAGAGACCCTAACCTAGTTGTCATAGGCACATGCTCAAGTGGCTCATCTACAAGGGTAAGTATTAGGATTGAGATCTTGGACAACCTATTTATAATTCTCTTTTCAGAAGGGCCAAATTGATGCATCTATATATAACATGTCTAGGCCATGAGATAGGTAGGATAGAGCCCAACTATAGAGATATATCATTGTATATGGTTGTATTATTAAATAAAATCTCATGATATATATATTTGTCTCATTTTAGAAGTTGGATGTTGATTGTATGTATTGTTATTATGGTTGTGTTTATTGATGCTTGGATATATTTCGTTATAGCACATGTATTTATCTATTTGTTTTATATGCTATGGTAAATATTTGTTGTATATGCTATGGTTAAAAATAAATAGGCAGAAAGGACTTGGTAAAATATTATCAATCAAAGACAAATGTGCTACACACTATTTCACATTGGGGAATGTGTAATAACAAGAAAATGACTAAGTATAAAGAACTAAAAGGAATGGTTAATGATGGTAAAAATTGTGTTTTTAAATAAATAGAAACATTTGGCACCAAATTCAAATAAGTAAAATCACACTAAATCATGTTTGAGAAGTATGAAAATAATGTTATAAAGTGTAAGTCATGTAAAAGGACAAATGATATAAAATCAATTAAGTCAATCAATCATACTAAATCATGTTGGGAAGTATAAGAGAAAATTAAAATTGGAAAAAATTTGTCTTAAATTTATCACACTAATTCAAGATGGGAAAAATGAACAATTCAATAAATGGTTGAATTCATTCATGCAATTTGAAAATAAGAAGATAAAAGTGAAAGAAAAATGAAGCATAAAACATACTGAATCAAGTTGGGAATCATGTCAATGATGTATAACTTCATAATCAATCACATATTATCTCATATTTGACACATATAACTTTGATTATGACTTAGATTATTGGAAAATTTTGTGAGGAAGGCCAAGTCCTATCTGTGGTATTACACTGTAACTCACAAATGGAAAACCAATGAGATGGAATAAATGAGAAAATTTGGTAATAAAGGATGTTGGTAATATGAATGTGAAATTGTGGTAATTTATGAGGAAGGATAGGTCCTATCCATGGTCTTATAATACAACTCAAAAATGGAATCCCAAGGGGAGTTATCAGTGAACAAAATAATATTTCTCAATAGGAAATATGAGGACAAGGGAATTTAAAAATCATAATCGAGGTGTCTTATGAGAAGACCTTAGGAGACAAGAGGCATGATAAGGACATGAAAAGACACTAAGTGACTAGTGACCATCAATGTACAAAGGAAACCTATTCATTATAGACAAAGATCTGTAGGCAAATAATAATGTTACTAAGATCAATTAATGAAGGTATATTAGTAAAAGAAAAGTAAAATAGACCTACATTCCCACAATGTGTTCCCCATTGCTCAAGACCCATTATAGAATCTTTAGTCTATTGTATATAATGGGTACTTGTGTGAGAAATTAGGTAGAACTAAAATATTTTTTTATTCTCCTTTTCTAATCTATTGGCCCACCACACTCTAATGGACCTTAGCTCTACCATGAGGTCAACTATGGATTTTGAGATTCAAATAGAAGAAGGAGATGTGATTTTAATCATGTATTTTAGTGTGATTTGACTTTTAATAATTTTGAAATGTTTTTGCCTATTATATCATTGACTTTTATTAAATGATTTGGCTTTTAAATGTTTTTAAGTATTTTTAATATTCCTCCTCTACATGGACTTGGAATGACCAAACATGAGAGATAGAGTAATACACATGAATGATCTATAATCTTAGGCTAAAATAAGCTATGTAACCAAAGACAAGACTAATTAGGACACTTAGGATTGATAATGAACCAACATGTTATCTCAAATCTCAGCTGTGTATATGCTTAGTTTGCAAAATGGAATAAAGGGAATAAAGGAGATCCAAAGTGCACTAGTGAAAGGAGAATATAATGAGATGAATTATTTTTTAGCTAATCACATGGTAAAGAGGGAATAACTAAAAATAAACATATTTTTATAACCAAGTCACAATGATAATTATCTGTGAAAAATAGAGATAAGAAAGTAAACAATAAAGAAGAGAAAATAAAGGAGTTTTGTAAGAATGAAAATAAATCAATGATAAAGAATACATTGATAAGAAAACATAAATGATAGTATAAGCTATATATAAAGTGAAAAAATTAAATTCACCACATACGATAATTTAGAGTTTGACACAATGTCAAATGATATAAAAAATAGATAAAGATAAGATTGGAGCACACATCAAATCCAAAATGAAAATGTAAATAACATCATTCATGTGTTCATAAATATTTATATATTTTCCCACACACATTATCCATAACATCTAATAAGTCTCTATAAATTTGGACATGAACTACTACTAATGTCTCATCTATCTTTAGTTAAAACTAGGAAAATACTTCACGTCTAATCTCATCAATATAAAAAGTAGGAATGCTTGATGGATTGTGATAAGGAGGGACATCAAGCAAGGGATGATAAAAATAATTCATGGGAGTGGAATCTATAGGAGATGAGGGAATCACTAGTTTAGAAGGATCCATAGGTGAGGGGCTCATAGGTGGAAAAGGACCCACAAATGAGGGAAGGTCCATGAGTCAATGCATCACAGGTGAAGGAATAGAAGGTGATGAAGGGACCATAAGAGGGGATGAAACCACTAGAGGTGGAATTATGGGAGAATAATGGGGAGCCTTCTTGTGGGAGTGACCTATGCAAGTAATGGTATAAGGTCTAGGAATGGCTATAAGGTGATCTTTAAGATGCTATTGAAGGATGCGATAATGATCAATATGATGGGTGCCACATTAGAAATAAAGATAATACACCTCTCCATACTTAGGAATATATTCAGGTATTACCTTCAGGTGAGGTATGGCCTTATATAAGGAATGAGGGGTAAAAGGATGCAAAGTTGATTATCTATGATGTGGAAGTAATGGATATTCCATAAGTAGGCTTAGTAGAATTACTCATAGGATAAGGTATAATAAGAATGGAAAGAGCTTAGGAAATTTCATTGGCCCATTTGGTGGGAAATAGAGCCAATTAATGTAAAGGAAGCAAACCATCACAAATAGAAGGTGATGGTGGGGAAGGAATAAGACTAGGCTCAATGGAAGGAGCATTAGGATAAAAAGTAGGGATAGACTCAGTAATAATAGGAAAAAAAATAGGATCAACTATAGTAGGAAAAGTAATGGGATCTAATGCAAGCTCTAATAATGGAGGGGTGGGATATACAAAAGGTTGAATAAGGATTGCATGCATATTAGGGATAAACAAGCTATGGGGGTCAAGGTACCTAGCAAAGTGATAAGACCCAATCATAGCACAATCCATGAGCATACTCTTACAAGGTTCCTCTAAAATTAGAGGTTTCGACACTATCTACACCTTATGATAAAGAGGAAAAATTATAAAATTAGGAATTATAAATGATGTAATATGGGAAGAATTGCTAAAAGATTAAAGTAAATAAGAATGATAGTGGATAATCTCATCATCACAAGCCTGAATAAGATTGCCTGGGAATGGATCATCTAAGGTGTAACCATCATCATAATTAGGTGTGTGAATATCAATGATGTAGGTAAGGATGAATTTTTCATCAAATGAAGTGTGATGAATGTAATTTTTAGTCTTAGTTAAGATAATGAGAATATCATCATTGGGAGGTTTGTGAGAATGAGGCTATAATAAAGCAAGAAACCAAGAAATGAGATGAGGTGGGAGACTGAAAGTTTTAATCTTGAGATTTATCTCATTAGTCTCATCATCATCATCATAATATAAGAGCTTAAGATGAATATTCCCAATGGATTTTGGATGACAGTTGTAACCTCGAGTTGAATTGATAGGATTTTTGAGTCATTGAGACTCATGGAATGGAACACTAGGCAAAGGTTCAAGAGTAAGAATCTTGAAGATACCACGGTCTTAGAATTGTTTAAAATTCTAAGGGTTAGTGTCACCTTGAATCTTATAGATAGATCCAGTATTAGGGAATTTAATTCATTAGTAGGTAGAAGAAGTAACTACTCTCATACAATGAGTCTACGGCCTACTGAGTAGAATGTTATAAGATAGAGGAAAGTTAAATATCATCACCTTCACATGAAAGGTGATAGGTGGGATGGTAATGAGAAGCCACACATAACTTAAGGGAGTCATTTTCCTTCAATCATATCCTTGGCATGTGTTTCATGTGGATTTTATATTACATTTAGAATATCTAAGGGTTTTGATAAAATTGAGAGGGGTAACACAAGTGCTTGAACCCTCATCAATGAATGCATGTTTGACTTGGATATCACCTATTTAGACACTAATGAATATAGGAGGATAATCCACATGAATCAAAATCTCATCAGGAATCATAGAAACAATGGTAAATTTTAAGGAAAGAGAAGTGCCCATTATTTTGTCAATATGGATGGACATCTCTTCACATTATTGTAACATGTTATGTTTAGATCTAGAAAAGGTTGCTTTGTATCCTACTAGGGGAGGATGAGGGACATTAATTTCAAATAAGAGTTTCATAAGATGGTATTGATGATGTAGATAGGTCCTCATATGCTCAATAAATGGAATTTAGTATGGGAGATTAGTGAGTTCCATGATGGGATCCCACTCATCATAACCCAAAAGAAGGTTTTTATAAATAAGTGCATAGTCTTGAAGGACGTCTTTGAAAGGAGGAGTTGAAGTGTATTAGAATTCATGTTGATAAGAATGAGAAGGTTTAGAATAAGTTTGTAAACTATGTTGATAATATGAAGTAGTTGGTCTAGGTTGGTTTTTATAATCAGTAGAAGAAGTGTGGATAGAAGCTTGATTATCATGAATGTTAGGTAAAGAAGATGAAGGGAGAGTAGAAATGGAATTCGAAGTGTTATCCAAAGGAGGAGTTTGAATTATTTCATCAAAGTTTATAAGGTCATCTTGCCTCAACTTATTTAAGTGAGTTGGAAAATAATCTTGGATAACATGAAATGTTCAAGATAATAGAGAAGTGTAGATAGGTTAAGGATAAATAAAATCAACCACCCTTTACATATTAGTCATATTAACCACATTTTCTATAGGAATTGGGTCAATAATAATTTCTACATTATTGGTGGAAGGGGTGGGATTATCTTTGTTGTCTTGATTGGGTTGATGATTAGGAAGAGGGTCTTTATAGATAGCCAAATGAGCATTAGCTTGATTCAAGGCTTGAGATTTAGTATTTATTTCATGATCCTTGAAACCAATTTCATATGCTTGTTGATGTATTTTAATGATATAATCATGATCAAAATTAGGACCAAGAATAAAATTAGTAGCTAAATTATGAAGTTTCTTATAGGTCTCATGAGAATGCCCTTAACTATCATGAAACTAAGAAAACTTGTTGGGATCATACCGGGATTTCATAAGATGAGTGGGATCAAGTTTCCATGGTAGAGTCCTAGGTAGACGCTTAAGTAATTCAACTAAGGATAAATGTTTATGAACATTTATGTTATTAGGTGAAGATAAATGAGGATTGATGCATTGTTGAAAAGGGAGAGCTGGTTCTGAAAATTGGTTAGGAACAACAACTTGAATAGTGTGAATGGTATCATAAGAGTTTATGAAATCATAATAGGTAGCATTATGAGTTTTGTTCTTGAGTAAGATGCAATGAAATACATAAGGTTGGGGTGGATCAAATTGATGCATAAGGAAATACTAACATTTTTCTTGGTTAATATCTTCCTCCAAACTACGTGGAGAGATAGTGCAGACCTTATATTGTAACTTGGGAAAAAGAGCATTGGTAAAGAGATGGAAAAGGTTATCATTGGCCATGTTATGTTCACATTTGTTGGATAATGTTTTACACCTTTTAACAAAATCTTGATCGGTTTTATTTTTAAGTTTTTTATAATTTATAAAGTGGGCCAAAGTGTTTTTAGTAAGATCACCAATTTTGAACTCTTGGACTAGAGAATTTACTAAATCTTACAAACTAGTAATAGAATGAGTTTTAAGTTGGTTGTACCAATCTAAAACATCACCCATGAGGGTTTTGGCTAAGATATTGGTAGTGGTAAAGGTGTTTAATTTGAACTAATCCTTATAAAGATGTCCAAATGTTTTTAGGTGAAGGTTAGGATTAGTTGATCCATTATAATAAAGTATAAGGGTGATACCTCTTATATCAATATTAGCAATTTGAGTGGTAAGAGGTTAATTTTGAAGATTATTAATGGTTTTTTTACCAAAGGAGCTTGATGGATGAGATTTCCATGGGAATATTAAGGAGGAAGTAGGGGAACATTTTGATTATGCATGCCCTAAGACATTAGTAGAGGATGATTTTGAAGATGGCGAAGGTGATTTTTCATTCTTATCATTTGATTTATATTATGAGTTTAAAAGGTATTCATTTGATTAAGTGTTTGTAAAAAGAGTTGGTAGGTTTGATTAGCATTTTTAACATTAATTGAAGCATTAGCATTGATATTAGTGGATTGGGTACCACTATTAGTGTTGAGAGGAGCTTGAGAGGAAATATTATAATGTGAGGAACTAGTGGAAAAATTTTCCTATGTGGCAAAAGTTAAACTATTTAAGGAATGAAAGAGGAAGCACTAGAAGCATGATTACCTTGTGAAGTAAATAATTCAATAGTGGAAGGATTAAGGATAGTGGATATTATAAAAGGCATACTATATGTATAACCTACCATGTTAGTGGAGATACTAGGCATGGAGGTAGAAGAAATTAAATAAGAAGAGATCATGGTATGAGAAGGGGTCATAATAAAGGGAAGAAGTAGAGAATTAAAGAAGGTAGTACCCCCAAATCCATGTGAGAATGTGGGAAAAGGTGAATGAGGATATTAAACTTGACGACTAATCATGAGATGGTAAATGGTAGAAGGATCCTTTTCTTTATGTTGAGGAAATTTAGAGCTAAAGAAGAGCATTTCAGGGGTATACTCTAATTCAGGTTCATCTTCTAGTGATAAGAGAAGATTATACTATGAAGAGGAAAGATGAGGGGTCCCATAATTCATTGTACAAGTGTCTATATGAACATTACTCTCATCTATGAGAGGATCCCTACTTTACTTATGGGAGACCCTATGAGGGTTGGTAAACTTCATCATATCTATTGAATTCAACTAAGTGTTATATTTAAATAAGAAGTTCATGATGAAGGAAAGGGACTAAATAAGGAAAAAGAGATGTAAAATTAAGTAAATAAGAAGTGGAAATAGACTTTACAAATTATAATAGGTCTACCTAACATAGAAAACAAGGCCTAAAAAATGTACAAAGTTGACTAGGTCGAATTAACATAGTAGATAGGGAAAAATAGATAATCTATAAGAGATTGTGTTGGTAGAAACAATTATGTACTAAAACAAGAATAATTTTTCAAGTACTTAGGCAAGCAAGAAATTAAAGGAACCACACAATCAATTGGATCAGTGAGGTTGATCTAATTGAGGCACACATCATAAAACCTTGAATCAATGTTGGCTAATGCAAGTTTTTACAATACAACATATAATTGAGCAAAGTTCAAGCTATTAAATTGGAAAGTAAAAACTAAGTGGTCAACTTGAATGTTGTTAGATTATTAGGGTATAGTTTTAAATATGATAGGAATTTATTTGTAATAAAGGAACAAGAAAGCAATCTAAGGATGGTTTTAGGATGTTTAGGATGAAAGGGATATGTATTGGCAATGGTAAAAGCTTGGTATTGGGGAATAACCTCTCACTTCACACACCATAGTGATAAGGGTGTCGGTTACTTAGCCAAAACATACCATTAACCATGTATTTATACTTGGACAAAAAACCAAGTCAGCTTTCCCCTTGGTGATGAATTCTAAGTAGGTAGGCCTTGAGTAGACAATTATTAAAATGCATTTTAAGATTTAATGATTTGTTAGTGTGTTCATAAAAGAGAAAATAGTACAAATAAATGGTATATTGAAAAACCATATAATTATACTATGTTATCTATTCTAATCATGCAATCGACAAGAAAGGAAAGTGTGAGCTAATTACTAGCATATAAGGGTTAATTCCAACTTTAAAACATAGTACATTATCAATTTAGTCAATAGTGTATGAAGATAATATAAAAAAGTTTGATAGTGTCACCCCTATACTATGGTAATAAATTTTTTTAAAGTAAACTACGTCGATAAAGTTGACCTAGCCTCTCAGATTGCACACAAAATATAGAATTGCGTTAATAGGGTCAACCTAGTTGACTATATAGGGGTATTTTTAAAGACTACAAACTATGAAAAATAAAACTATAATAAATGCTAAAAATTATAAAGAAGGATAGAAAGGAACCTTAGTGGGTTAGAGAAGTGAGATTGGTGTTGAAGAACCTTGCTTTGTACTTGTAAATTCTACTATGTCAATTGGGTTGACCAAGCTTTGAAAAAACCTATTATTGATAGCCTAAAAATATACAAGGTTGACTAGGTCAACCTATTAGTATGAATCAAATGCCTAAAAGTGTATAGGGTCAATTGGGTTGACATAGTAGTCTAAACTAGAAGTTTGGAAAACCTACATAAATAGAACATAGTCATTTTGATGTGATTATGCATTAAACCTATGCATATATTTTAGTACCATGTCAATATAATAGACCTAAAATCATAAATAAATGAAAAAATGATTAAATGATGAAATAAATGAAGAAAAACCTACAAGGGTTAGGTTTATGTTAAGTTCACTAGAATGTATGCAATCAAATTTACATCATGTATATAAATCAATCCTAATTCGAAGAAGATAAATCATACCATACACTTTTGATTTGGGATACATTTGTTAAGCAGGAGCATGACCAATATGGGAATCCATTCGACCTGATTAGGGGATCTCTTATGACAATAAACAATGATAATAAGGGTTCCAAAGCTTCCAATCTAACATAATCATGTAATACACCTAAGGAGGTCGTGAGTTTTGATATTTCACGTAAACTAATAAAAAGTAAAATAAATCCAATCTAGTGCTCACCAAAGCTTGTGGCACAAAGTTGGGGTTAGAAACAATAAAATTAAACATTTATATAAGACATATACTCATGTCAATGTATAAAAAATCCTAATGCATGGAAGAGAAGTATAAATGCATATCTATCTACTCTTATAAAGAAGAAAAAAAGTTAGGAATACTTACCTTTAAAGATGAACCTGTCGAGCCTCAATCTATCCCTTGGCCAAAGTGCTTTACAAGAGGTTGTTTTGGTATGTAAGGATGACAAAGGAAAATACTCTCTATGACACATAACCTATCATTGTATCCAAAAGACTTATACACAAGACAAGATCTGTATCTCCCAATAAAGTATAGAACTTATTGGCCATTTTTTCCTCACAGGCCAAAATGAGTCAACCCCTATAGCTAAAATATTGTATAAGGGCATTTTATAATGACATAGGGTATGTTATAGCTCATCTGGTGTCATTCCTTATTCTATTATAGTTTAGTCACAATCTAGATTTATCTTTATGTCATTTAGTGCATAAGGGAATATTTTGGAGTCATTTTATGCAAGTGGTATGTCTTCATGGTGATCAATGAAGTTAGGTCATGGATAAGGTTGCTAGTGAATGAGTAGATGGAGAGTGTTTAAGAGACCCTATGGGATGCTATAAGTTCTTGGAATTACTTAAGAAGCTTATGGTTTTCATTTAGTTTTTCATTTTATTCATCTAGGCATCTTAGATCTAGTGGCATAAAATATAAGTGGGTAGTTTATTGAGGCCAAATCTCACACGTATAGCCAAGTTAAGATCAATTGGTAATATAAGTTTGGTCAATTTTATACCAAGATCATATGTGACAAATATTATGTCCTCTACCAAAATTCAAATAGAGTTACACATGTGCAAAGTTAGGCTCCTAGGTATTTGTGATAAGTTTCCCATACTCAGTTGTTTGAGCTTGGCCATCACCAGGGCATCACATAAAAGTAGTTATGGACAAACCATATTTAAATTTGAATTTCTTTATTTTGGAAGCTCCCAAGACTAACAGATCAAATGGGTTTGTCATTTTTAACCTTAAGAACATCTTTTAGAAGTTTGATGCCTCCATGATTTTTGCACTTCAATATCCAAGCCTCCAAAGTTGGTGAAAAAGTATAAGACATTTACATGAATGTCAATTTTAAGACCTAGTAAATAGCCATTAGTTTTCAAACTAAATTAGATCTAATGGCCCATGATTTATGATATGTATATGGTCTAATGGAGCATGATGAGCTCAAATTATCAAAGGCTTCTCTAAGTGAGTGTGCAAGTGACAAGTGTCACATTCATAAGGTTTGTTAGATAGATACCCAATGAGTGTAAGGTTAGTCAAAGTTAATGCTCAATCTTATTAAAAAATCTAATGGATCATGCTTGATCATGTAAAGGAGATCCAATAGTATGATATGAGTCAAATAAGTTAGATAGCTTGAGAGATTGACACATGGCATAAGTGTGTAAGTTGGCACACTGACCAAATCTTAAAAATCAATATGAGATTGCCAAGTGGTACTAGTGGGGATAGGTTGATAATTCAAAGGTAGATTTGTGGGCTCATGCTTGTACAAACCTAGTAAATCCAATGAAGTGATCCAAGTCAAAGTGTCAATGAGCCTAGTAATTTTTTGATAGCCAATTAGAGCAAAGGTGAGCCCATGGTTTTTGACGGAGGTCGAGAAGCCATTTTTGACCATGGACATCAAGGTTTTATAGGGTCTTCCCAATGCCATTTAAGCTGATTAAAACACAATAGAGTGGTCAATATGATGCAGTTAGGTACAAATAACATATAAAGACACCATTATAGATCAACATAGACCTTTGGTTCATATATTTATTACATATAGGGTCCATCTTTTAAGTAGCATTATCTAGTGATTGTGTTCATCATTTTAAAATAAGGGTCCATGCATCTATAAAACCTCTAATCCTATATTAATATAATAACTATAGGAAAAATAATAGTCTAAGATTAGTTTTCCATCTATAATGGACCCATGAGTAGAAGAACCGATTTGAGCATGATCTAGGTGAAGCATACACATAAGCCCTAATGGTATCATCTCTAGGACCAACTACATGAAAGAGACCCTTATCTCTACTTTGATTCACATCATCAAACTATTCATGGGTAGTTTAACATTAGGATAAATCTCTAACCACTTGATCCTACCATTTCAACCATTAGGGAACATCAAGGGGAGAATGATGTAATTGTGTAACCACTTAAGTTGACCTAGATCAATCGAATGGCCCAAATGAGCATATTTATAGAGGTTGTTATAACCAATTTTCAAAAGGATTAAAACTAATTGATTCCCTTTTAAGCAAAAAAATCCTCTCTCTCTTGCTCCCCTTTTTTATAAGTATAACTCTTGAGCTATTGACAAAGGGTTCCACACCATGTATGGTGAAGCCCTACTAGAATGATTTTATATTTTCCCTCTAAAAACTAATAATTTTTTTCTAAGTTTTTAATAATTGTCTATGTCTGCAAGTGATGTATGGTGATGAGAAGTGATAACTCTCTATCCTTACTTCCCTTATCCTTTCATGTCTAAACAAGAGTTCTTAATTTAATAGGTCATATAGAGTGTAGTCTAGTGTGTAAATATTTTCAAGTGTAAAATTGTCCTTTGAGCATAAAATCTACCTTATGGTTCATTTTCCTTGTGTCACTACTCACATTTTTCCTCTATATCGAAATACTCATGTTATAATCTATCAAAACTTAGAGACTAGTCTGTACTTTCTATTTTAGTGTGGTAGATATATGATGGTCATGTGGAAGATATTTTTAGTGTATCACCTTCTTTAGAGTAGGTTAAATTTATGTATTTTATAACTATTTTCCCATATAAATAAGTAGTAGCCTAAGTGACAAGTACTTCAAGATACATCTAGGGAGATAGCCCCTTGAAATCTAGAGGCTCACTTCCACTATAGGTACACCCACATACCTAGAAGTGTTCCCATATTACCCAAATCTAGAATAATCTTAAACAAACTCTTCTAGGATATAATATTTGGTGATAATAGTTTATGCATGCCCAATATAACCCATTATATTCAAGACAACATGTTAAGGTGAATGCCGGTCTTGACAAACACTAGTTATAAATTGGTGTACTACCTGGTATTATGAAACTCCTCAAATTAAATCTAGTTTTAGACCATTATTTGGTTCTATAATTCATGGTCCTCACTAGGTCATCCTCTAATAAACCATCTGATCCTATTAATCCACCTAGTCAACTTGAGATCCCTCTTGTAATTCAGTATCCAAAGCATAATTTGCCCTTTGAAGAATTAGTAGATTTTGCTAGAGAGGAAGAAGAGTAAGAGGTTGAATAAGTGGAAGATATTGAAGAAGAAGACATGGATATACCTTATGGTTTCCCTAAATTCAACACTAATAATCCCATTCAACTTCATTCATATGATGCCATCACTCCCAATGCCAAAAAATGTGTTCCCACATTTAATGGTGAGATTCATATCACACCTAATGAGCACATTAGATATGTCTCTAAATTTTATAGTTTCCAAAATATTGTCTAAGAGAACATTGATATTAGGATCCTTACCATGTCCCTTAAAGGGAATAATCTTTATTGGTATAGGGCTCTAGACGTTGGATGCATCTCAACATGGGATGAGTTTGGAGTATTGATGACTTCCAGATTTGGGAATGAAAGTGACCATGCTTCTCTTATACATCAACTCAACATGATAAAGAGGGGACCCAAAGAAATAATGATTAAATTCAATAAAAGGTTTTAGAAGACTTGGCATAGGTTGCCTCCCCATATGAGGCCACTTGCTATTTTTGTGTTTCTCACTTACTTGAGAGCCATTGGGACTAAATTCATAGTTATGATTCAATCTATGGGAGGATCCACTCTCCCTGAAGTAGATGAGCTCTCTATCAAAGCTAAGAATAGTCTCATCCAAGCTAGAATATTTTCACCTAAAGTCTATATGCCTTTATTGTCTCATTATTTTGATGATGCTTCAAATATGGCTCAAAATCCTAATGTCAATACCAAGCTTAGAGGTACTCCTAAGAATGAGGATAATGTCATGGACAAAGAAGTAGAGATTCAAAGGCTAAGAGCTCTACTTAGACAAGCTAATGTGCAATAAGGTACTTATCAAAACCCTTACCCCTATCAAAAATAATATGGTCAAAAATATGGAAGAGGAAGAGGTCAATGGAAGCCTAATCCCAACATGCCTGCTAATATATATAATCCTAGATCTATCACCAATGTAAAGGAGATGGTACCGACTCATAACAATTTGGTGGAGGGAAAAGAATGGTAGAAAGATAAATTCTTGGATGCTAATCAAAATGGAGAGAAATATTTGGTGTCTCAAGGGGTAGCTAGCCCCTTCTTATAAAATGAAGATGAGGTGATGATGTAAGCTAATGAAGGTTGGTAACTTCAAGGAGAAATCTTCACCAATTTTCTAGTTGAGGACAATTTTGTGATAGACCAAGAAACCTCCATTGTAGATAATATAAGGGCCAAGAATAGGGCTATAGGAAATGGTATCAACATTATTGTAGGCTTATCCAACCACCCTACAAGGCAATAAGATGTGGCTATATGTGCAACCATTTCAAAGGCTTTTATGGTAGTTCCAAAGAATTTTTCACCTCCAACAAGTTAAAATGTGGTAGGGTTTGTTCAAAGTGCCTCTATTTCTAAAGTTAAAAATAATTATTTACCTCCAAGGACATAATAAAAGGTGATTAATAATTCTCTCAACATATTAGATTCCTTGAAGAGTGCCAAAACATCTATCTCCTTGTGGGATATCCTTCATATGCCTGGCCAAAAAGAATTGTTATAGAAGCAATTGTCCACTATTCCTACTATCCTTCATCCTTGAATCAAATTTAAAGTCATGTTGTCCTTTAAAGTACCATTATTCAACCATCCACTAGGTTTTATAAACCTCCACCATTCTATCTCACTCTCATATTAGGTGACAAGATGGTCCATAATTGCATAGTAGATAGTGGAACTTCAACTTCAGTCATGCCCAAGGCAGTAGCTAACAAATTGGGTTTGATGTATGAGATTCATATTAAAGGAGTTATATATCTAGATGGTACCCATACGAAAACCATAGGACTGATAAAAAAAATGAATGTTTTCTTACATGACTATCTTAGTTTTAATATCTTACAAGATATAGTTATTGTTGATCTCCTAACCCACTTTGTAATCTACCTGTCAAGGGGATTTACTCCCAAGATTGGTGGATATATTTTAGCTTATTGGTCCTTCTTGGCCTTCAAGACAAGATATGGGACCAAGGTGAAAACTAGGACATAACCTCTTGTAATGTTTCATATCGAACCTTACATCAAGACAAGTTCTAATTTGAACTATGTTATTCATGAAGAAAAGGATTATATTCCATATGATGTCACTTTTTCCAAGCTTGAGGGTATTTCATATTTGTTTATAGATGAATATGGTACTAATAATTATGATTAGGATCCTTATTCTCTCATGGACAAAACTTATCTAGGGACATATTGCATACATGGAAAAGGAATACAAACACCTCTACTTGCTAAGAAACAGGGTGAAGATGATGAACTATGGAAGATGTTTTCTGATGGTTCAAGAAGTAAGGTTGGTGTTTTTTTGGTCTATCTATCCAAAAAATATTATTATGCTTCATATATATTTCATTTTAGTCGCATTTTCAACATGAATAAGTATGAAGGTTTGATTTACAACCTTCAATGGGTAAGGAGAAAAAGGGTCAAGAACCTGTAAGTGTATGGAGACAATGAGTTGGTTGTGCACTAGGTGAGGAAGGTGGTTTTTGACAATAAAAATTTACTTAATTAATATAGGGATTGAGTATGGTATTTTATTAAAGACTTCAATGCATTCAACATATAGTCAGTCTCAAGAGAGAAAAATAATCATGTTGATAGACTAGCTACTATAAGATCTCAATTTGATACTCCAATTGCCATAAAAGAATAGGGGAAACACTCTCACATTAAGATAATTTTCATACCTTCTATACTTGATAATGAGATATCTTGGCAAGTGTTTTATAGTGACAAGCACATCACATGTTTCTTATAAAATGAAGCTAATTTTTCCTCAAAGAATCAGAATAGATTTCAAGAGCAGTTTGGTGACTAGGTTGTGTAGCTAAGGACAAATAGGATACCTAAGGGTTTGGTGACCTTAGAAAGTATATTTAGTGAGAATGATCAGAAGAATAAGGAAAATGTGAGTATTTCTATAAAATAGGATAATTATGAAAGAGTCTTGATCTTCAAAGATAGATTCCTCAAACTAGGCAAGGTATGTTCTACATTAGAAAAAGCAAGCATTCATCAATTTGTGTATGGAGTTTCATTACATATTTGATTGGGAATATAAATACCTAAAAGCAGGGTATACTTTAAGAAACCCCTCCTTTAGAAAAGGTGTAAAAATTTGGCGAAAGGTGTAAAACACCTGACAAAAAATTTATTTTTTGTAGCGAAAAAAATAGTTTACAAAGAAAAAATAATAATCTCCATTGGCGAATCATTCATAGTCTCTCAAATAATGTGTAAAATCTGGGTGAATTGTGTTATTTTAAAACCACAAAAAAATTATACTATTATATCACTTTGCGAGAGATATTTTCATACTATTCTATCACGCATACATCCCTTCATGTAGTGTTCATACCTCCTATGATGTCTCCTTGAAATCTTGAAACCCTGAAATATGGCTAAGTTTGAAACCCTAAAACCCTAGAATCTGACTAACTCTGAAATATGATAGGATCCTCCAAAACCTAGAATTTGCATTATAGCTCCTAGCAGTCCGAAACCCCTCTCAAACATCTTGAAAGTATATAAATAAAATATAACTTAAAGTATAAGAAACTAGATGTCCATTATAAATGTACACTTATACTTTAATGTTTATTTTATATATATACTGTTGGGTTCAGAAAAAAAAAAAAAAAAAGGTTAAACGAGCCGACTCCTCCACAGTAAAATGAAACTGGGATGGCAAATTCTCCCTTACTGCAAGAAATGGAAACTTGAAACCCGATGAACATTCCACCATAAGCGTTACCTGGTCGGCTGCGTGAAAGGCAAATACCGTCAGGGAAAAACTCAAACATAACATTTGCCTTGGCGATTACAATGCTAGCAACTAGGTAAACCCAACAAAGCTTGGTGACCAGGAAACCATGGAAGGGCTCAAAAATCACCAAAATTTACACCGACAAAACCTCAAATTCGCCAGAATATGAAAATTCACCACTAAAATATTCTTTGCCTAAAAGGATTCAATCCTATACTATAAATACATACTATTGAGTTAGAATCTAGATTTAACTGGTTAGACAAAAATAGATATCCATTAACCCCAAGGTTAGGTAACTCATGAGGATGGAGCTTACTAAGCTCCTTGAATCTAAGATAATATGCTCCATAAAAATTTCAACATGGTTAAGTAATCTTGTTCTTATTAGAAATAATATTGGGGAGATAATACTTTGTGTGGACTTCAAAGATCTTAATAGAGTGTGACTCAAAGATCACTATCCCCTACCCTCAATGGAGCAGGTTTTGCAAGTAGTTTCAAGTTCTCAACACTTATCTCTTCTTGATAGATATTCAAGTTATAATTAGATCCTTGTGAATGATGATGATCAATATAATACAACATTTACCACCAAATTGGGGAATTTTTCTTATAGAAAGATGCCATTTGATTTGTTAAATGTTGGTGCTACCTTTCAAAGAGCCATGGACATGGCCTTAGAAGGTTTGATTAATGAGATGTTGTTGGTATATCTAGATGATATAATAGTGTTTTACAAGGATGATAATGAATATATGCAACACTTGAGACAAGTGTTTGAAATATGTAGATAATATTGAGTATCTCTTAATCCAAATAAATGCATATTTATTGTCCATGAAGGTAAGCTCTTGGGACACATTATTTCCAAAGATGGTTTGGCTATTGTTCTTAAAGGGATAGAGGCTATTATTGGTCTATAATTTCCCTTGCATAAGAAAAATATTGAAGGTTTCTTTGGTAAAATAATTTTTTTATAAATATTCATACCTAGTTTTGTATCTTTAGTAAAACCTATCACATATATGCTCAAGAAGAACCAGGTCTTCTCTTGGACCAAAGAGGGTAAGAGAATTTTTGAAGCCATAAAGAAAAAAAATGTAGAAGATCCTACCCTTGTAAATATAGATTTTACTAAAGACTTCATGTTGTATTCATTTTCTAACCTTGATACTATCTTAGCCATGCTAATGCAAAATAATAATGAGGGTGTAGAGTAGCCAATTGCATTATTTAGTCAAGATTTAGAAGATTATGAAGTTAATTATACTTTTGTGGAGAAAAATTCCTCACTATTGTAAGAGGACTAAATAAGTTCAAGCATATGGTGTCAACTAATAAAATTCATGTTATGGTTTCTCATCCTAGTACCAAAGAGTTCCTTTTGAGCTAGGATCTTTGTGAAAAGAGGGTGGGGTGGATCACTAGGATGATGGGTATGATGTCAATATCAAAGAGGTAAAACTAGTAAGGGGAAAAGGCATTTATGAGCATTTAGCTTCAGATCTTCAGGAATCAAAACAGGAATCTCTAGTCAACCATGAGTTTCCCAAAACAACTATTCCATTGCCATTAGGAAGTTAGACGCGAGACATGATCAATTTTATCTAAAATGGGGAGTAACTTGATCATATGAATAGATCACAAAGGAGGTGTTTTAGATTGAAATCTATACCCTTTTTTCTTATAGATGGCATGCTATTTAGGAGAGATGTCAATGGTGTATTGTTGAGATGCATTGACAATGACCAATTTGGAGTGTTGCTTGAGATGTTCCATGATGGGATAGTAGGAGGACATTTATCTCCAAAGACCATAGCTACTAAGATGATGAAGGTTGGCTATTATTAGCCTAGCCTTTTCAAGGATTTCCATGCTTGGGTGAGAAGGTATGGATAATGTACCTTCTTTATAGGAAGTAAAAGCTTGAATCTATTCCTCTGAAGCCTATCCAAGTGGACCAAATTTTCATGCAATGGGGTATTGAATTAATTGGCATGATAAACCCCCCAGCAAGTGATGGTCACAAATGGGTACTCACAACAACTAACCATTTTAATAGATGGGTTGAGGTAGTAGCATTGAAGGGGGCTAATAGGAGTGCCATCTTGGAGTTTTATGAGGGCATCATAAAAATTTTGGCACCCATTTTAATATCATTTTAGATAATGGTCTTAATTTTATGGGTCTTAAAATAATTGATTGGGAAAGTAACAATAGCATATTATTGAGCACTTCTTCCAACTATTACCCTTAAGGTAATGGGTTGGTTGAATCTAAAAATAAGGACCTAATTATAATTATTAAGAGAACCTTGGAGCATAACCAAAAATTTTGGCACACTAAACTAAAGATAGACCTATGGGTTAATAGGATAACTCCCAATAGGTCAATAGGGAATTCTCATTTTGTGCTTGTATATAGAAGGGAAGCTAGGATGTCTATATCTCAAGAGCTATAGGACTTGGAATTAGAACACCAAATAGAGATGTGTGAGAACACTCCCATGGAATTGAGATTGATATAACTAATGGAGTTGCAAGAAACTATAAATAAGTCTCATCAGGCGATGGAACATCACCAGGTACTGATGAAAAGGTCTTTTGACAAAAAGGCAACTTTAAGATTATTTCAATAAGGTGACATAGTCTTGAAATGGGATGAAGATAGAGTAAATATAGGTATGAATACTAAGTTTGATGCCCTATGGAGTGGATTATATGTCATCACCAAGTGAAATTAAAAAAATTCCTTTCAGTTAACAAAGATGAATGGAGAAGAACTACCTATCCCTATGAACGGGATATAATTAAAACCTTTATATTGAGAGTTGAAGGTTTATCTTATAAATATTAGGTTAGGTGTGTGTTTACATTCTTGTTGTGTTGTGTTTCAATAATTTCTTTTAGGCACATGTGTGTTTTTCTTAGTTCCATGCTTTGTGTTTTGTTCCTATTATTTTCTTGTGTTTTGTATACTATTCAAAGTAGTTTATATTTATTGAAATGGGATGAAGATAGAGTAAATCTAGGTATGAATACTAAGTTTGATGCCCTATGGAGTGGATTATATGTCATCACCAAGTGAAATTAAAGAAATTCTTTTTAGTTAACAAAGATGAATGGAGAAGAACTACCTATCCCTATGAACGGGATATAATTAAAACCTTTATATTGAGAGTTGAAGGTTTATCTTGTAAATATTAGGTTAGGTGTGTGTTTCCATTATTTTTGTGTTGTGTTTCAATAATTTATTTTAGGCACATGTGTTTTTTTCTTAGTTCCATGCTTTGTGTTTTGTTCCTATTATTTTCTTGTGTTTTATATACTATTCAAAGTAGTTTATATTTCTAGTCTGTATACTTGTGACTCCATATCCTAATGGATACGATTAGGCAACTATTCATGTCATAGCATGTATATCACCTCTAGTAAATTTCCAAAGATGTTGATCATTTTTTCCCTATAGGCCAAAATGAGTCAATCCCCTATAGCCAAAATCTTGTATAGGGGCCTTTTATAATGCCATAGGGTATGTTGGATCTCATCTAGTGTCATTCCTTATGCCACTCTAGTTTATCAAAATATAGCTTGGCCCTTGTATCATTTAGTGTCTAAGGGACCATTTTAGAGTCATTTTATGCAATTGGTATGTCTTCATGGTGATCAATACAGTTAAGGCATGGATAAAGTTACTAATGGATGAGCAAATGAAGAGTGTTATAGAGACCCTATGGGATGCTAAGAGTGATTGGAATGACTTAGGAATCTCCTAGTTTTCATTTGGTTATTTATTGTATTAATCTAGGCATTTTAGGTCTAGTGGTAGAAAATACAAGTGGGTAGTTTGTTGAGGCTAGATCTCACACATGTAGCCAAGTTAAGAGGAATTGGTCATATGGGTTTGTTCACTTTTATGCCAATCTCATATGTGCCAAATCTTAGGTTCTCTAAAAAAACTAAAATGAAGTCACATGTGCAAAGTTGGGCTCCCAAGAATTTTTGATAAGTTTCCCATACTTAGTCATTTAAGTTCGATCATCACCAATACGTCACACAAAAGTAGTTATGGAATAGCCATCTTGAACTTTGAATATCTTTGATTTGTAATCTCTCAAGAATAATATATAAAATGGGTTTATCCCTTTTGACCTTAAGAACATCTTTTGAAAATTTTATGCCTTCATGATTTTTGCACTTCAAGATCCAAGCCTCCAAAGTTGTTAAAAAAGTATAAGACATTCATGTGAATGTCAAATTTAAGACCCAATTAATAGCCGTTGGTTCTCAAAATAAAGAAAATATAAGGTCCCATGCTTCATTATATGCATATGATCCAATAGAGCTTAATGAAATCAAATTGTCAAAGGCTTCTCTAAGTGAGTGCATAAGTGATAAGTGTCACATTCATGGGGCTTATCAGATAGAGACCCAATGAGCATAAGGCTCATTAGAGTTAATGCTCAATATTGTTAAAAGGTATAATAGTTCATGTTAAATCATACAAAGGATATCTAATGGCATGAGATGATTCAAATAGCCTAAGAGATTGACACATGGCATAAATGGATAGATTCATAGACTAATAAGATCTTGAAGATTAATATAGGATTACCAAATGGTACTAACGGGGATAGATTAACAATTCAAAGGTAGATATGAGAGATAATTCTCATTAAAAATTGGTAAATCTAATGGAGTGAGCTAAGACAAAGTGTCAATGAGCCTAGTTAGTTTTTGACAACCAATTAGAGCAAATGTGAGCCCAGGGTTTTTGATAGAGGTCAAGAAGTCATATTCAACCATGGGCAAAAAGGTTTTCTAGGGTCTTCCTAACTCCATTGAATCTCATTAAAATTACATGGAATGGTCAGGATGATGTAGTAATGTAAAAATAACATATAGGGATGCCACTAGAGATCAACACAAACCTCTAATTCATAGATTTATTACATATAGGGTCTATTTTTTAAGTAACATTATTTGGTGACTATGTTCACCATTATAACATAATGGTCCATGCATATATAAAACCTTTACTCCTATATTAATATAATTAATATAGGAAAACTAATAGTTTGATATTAGTTTTCCATTTATAGTGGACCCATGAGCAGAAGAACTAGTTTGAGCCTGATCTAGGTGAATCATACACGTATGCCCCAACGATATCATCTCCATGACCAATTGCATTAAAGAGACCCTTCTCTCCACTTTTTTATTCATAAAAAAACTAGTCATGGGTGATTTAACATGAGGATAAATATCTAACCACTTGATCCTACTATTGTAACCATCAGAGAGCATCAAGGGGAGAATGATGTAACTTTGCAAACACTTAAGTTGACCTAGATCAATCAAATGGTCCAAATGAGTATATTTTCAAAGGATTTTTTAACTTATTTTAAAATGTATTTAAACTACTTGATTCCCTTTTTAGCACCAAAATCCTCTCTCTTGCTCCTTTTTTCTATAAGTATAGTTCTTGAGTTATTAAAAAAGGGTTCCACACCATGTATGGTGAAGCCCTATTGGACTAATGTTATATTTTTCCTCAAAACATTAATACATTTTTTTCTTAGTTTTTAAAAATTGTCTAAGTCTACAAGTGATTTATGGTGATGAGAAGTGATAACTCTCTATCTTTCCTTCCCTTAACCTTTCATGTTTGAATAAGAGTTCTTAATTTAATAGTTCATATAGAGTGTAGTCTAGTGTGTAAAGCTTTTCAAGTCTAAAAATGTCCTTTGAGTGTGTAATCTAACCTCTGGTTCATTTACCTTGTGTTTCTACTCACATTTTTCCTCTATATCAAAATACTCATGTTAGAATTTATCAAAACTTAGAGACCAATCTGTAATTTTTATTTTAGTGTGGTATAAATATGATGGTCATGTGGAAGATATGGCTGGTGCATCACCTTCTTTAGAGTAGTTCAATTTATGTATTATATAACTCTTTTCCACTATAAATAAGTAGTAGATTAAGTGACAAGCACTTCAAGATACATCCATGGAGTTACCCCCTTAAAATATAAAGGGTCACTTCCACTATAGGTACACCTACATACTTGGAAGTGTTCTCATGTTACCCAAATCTAGAAACAAAATCTTCTAGGGTGTAAGATTTAGTGAAAACATAACCCTAAGCTTTGATTCTCAAGTAGAATGGTTAATAAGAAGATGTTCATTCACTCTTACTTATTATTCTCATAATAAATGATGGAAATGAACTTATATATATATATATATATATATATATATATATATATATATACATACATACATACATATATATATATGTATGTATATATATATATATATATGTATATATGTATATATATATATGTATGTATGTATATATATATATATATGTATATATGTATGTATATATATATGTATATATATACATATATATATATATATGTATATATGTATATATATATATGTATGTATGTATATATATATGTATATATGTATGTATATATATATGTATATATATATATATGTATATATATATATGTATATATATATATATGTATATATATATATCTATATGTATATATATATATATATATATAAGTGTATTTAACCCTTAACCCTTACAAAAATCTTGGCAGATAGGGTTGACCCAATTGACCTATTAGAATTTTAGAAAATAATTAACTAGATCATGAGCTATCTAAACCAAAGGAAAAACTAATTCCTAATTTAAAATAATAAGAAACTATATAGGGTTGACCCAGTTGACCTAGCACAACCAACTGACAAAAAGGAATTTAGGTGAGGAAAAGGAGGATAAAATGTAGCAAGTGATTTTAAAGGGTATAACATAGAATAAAAAGTTTAGGGATAATGGTTTTAGGATAAAATTGTGTATATAACAAGCTAAAAATGGAAAAAAATCCTTTGAAGCACCAATGGTCTGCCCACCCCTTTCCTTGTGCACCCCTTAAGGCATGCACTCAAAGAGATTGAGATTCAACAAGTTTCGACAAGATACAAAGTGTCAGTAATCGATAAATGTTTGAAAATATTATGTGTATAAAATTTTTATAAAACATTACATTTAATTTTATTTAGTATTTACAACCTCCCAAAACATCTTGAAAGGGTCAAATACTCAGTTTTCATTTCAAGGCATGAGTATGCTAATTAGGCCTAATACAACTAATTAGGCTTACTAGGATTTTATTTATTTTGTTAGTTGTTTATTTTTGAATTGGAAATTTTTACATCTCCATTCACCTAATTTTATGTATATTATACTCTAAAACAACTTCAATTAGTAACTTACTTAGTTTCTCACTCCAAGGTGTGAGTAGTCAAGTGAAAAATCTTGACATGCTTGTTTAACAAACCTATAATATGACCTTGTATCTCTAATAAAGTAAATTAGGGGAATTAAAACACTTGTAAAAATTATAAGACATGAAAAAATACCTCCATGTCAAATTTTAAGTCATTTCATTGAGTAGAACTCAAAAATGCATCTTTTGGGGTTGCCTCAATTTGCCTTGTCAAATTTCAGAGTGTGTGTAGGTTTGAATTTTTCCATTTTATCAAGTTTTATGAGGTAAAAATACCTAATTAATTTTTAATTAGGAAATTTATATACTCAAAAAATTATTAAATTCATTTTTTGGCAATTTTAAATCAATAAAAAACATTTATAATCACTAATTTAGACATATTAACACTCTGAAAACAAGAATCAAGAAACCTAGGAAGAGGGAAATAGGTTTATCTTTAGATTTATGAGGTATAAAGACTTAATTATTTTTTTTAGAACCTATAAATACTCATAAAAATATTAAAATAATTATATTTTCTAATTCAATCCTTTAAGTGCCTCAAAAATTCTTTTTCCCAACTATCTACATTTGCATGCCAAAATCCTAAATTTTACAAATTTGCACTTCTCTTTATTTTTAATTGAAAATTTGAATGTGATAACTATAAAAAAGTGTGTAAATAATTAAAATGAACATAAAATTCCTAAAAAACACTCATATGAGGTTAAACTATCCATCATACCTTATAGCCTTCTAAGAAGCTTGCCTAGCTCCATGTTGACTGTCAACAAACAAGCATAGGACTATGATAAAATAATGGATACTTAAAATATTATTGTGACAAAAAAAATATTATTATAAATAAAAAAAAACTTATAATCATAAATTTTGCAAATTTTCATATCTTGATTATGCTTATAGAGGCCTTAAAACTCATTTTTCTCAAAACTAGCTGGTGGGCTTCCTATGTTTCCAAGATTCATGGTTTTTCAACTATACCAGCTGAGTTCTAACCTTTTCATGATTTTTATTATGAAATAAGAGTGTAAAAATTGTTTTTATGATGTTTTTTTGACATTTATATTGTTTTAGAGTTGTCATTTATGTCATGGTGATTTTATGAAGGTGTCTTGGTGAGTGGATGAAGTGCTTTGATAGTCTAAGTAACAATGATAAAATGTGCAATGTGCTTGTCCTAGTGTGTTTAAAGGAGGCTTGGTTGATATTTGGTTTTAGAATGGTTATATGATTTTATGGATGAGTATTTGTATTTTATCATGTTCAAGGAATCCTATTAATGGTCAAGGATGATTGGAGAGCTTGTGTGCATGAGTGGAACTTATCTGGTAGTCCATAGTTTTCATCTAGATAGTTTGGGTCTAGTGATAGAAAATTTGAGTAAGCAGTTTGATAACATCACCATTTCCATTGTGTAGATGAGTTAATGGGAGTTTTTCATATGGTTTTGATAATATTATTCCCTATTTACTATGTGCTAAATCTTAGGTCATGTGCCTAAGAACCGTCAAAGATATGTGGGTGCAAAGTTGGGCTCCCAAGTAGTTTGACATTGTTTTCCCATACTTAGCCAAATTTACATGAGGTAATAAAGAGATAATTAATAAATTTGGTGATGGAATATCTCACACATGTGGATGTTTCATAACAATATGATCACACAGGTTTGTTCAATTTTGAGTCTAGTTGATTTATGCTAAATTTTAGGTCATGTATTGAAGTGCATCAAAAGATATGCATGTGCAAAGTTGGCCTTCCAAGAAAATCTTGACATTGTTGGCTTTATGGTAGAAATATCTAGGTAAGATTTTTAATATAATTATATCTCACACATTTTAGGGTTCTTTGATTATTTTGTCACATGGTTAGTTTTTCCTATGTGAGGAGATCATACAAGTGAATGAGGTAAAAGTTATTGAGGTTCAACGTTGGCTTCTCAAATAGATTGCCATGGTCCCTAAAATGTTTTACAAGAGTTATATTTTAATACCAAATATAAATACAAATGTTTGTGGGTGATCGTACATATTGATCTAATAACACATTTCAAGTCAAAGAGGTCAAAGTGTTTGAGGTTTAATGCTGAGCAAAGGTAAAGGATAAGGATCTAATGATGATAAGGTGTTTATACAGATTGATCAAATGGTGAGTGATATAAGATAAATACCCTTCTAATTCATAGATATTTATGGTGTGAATTGAGTCAATATTTAAAGATTTCATGAGACGAGGTCAATTGTCCAAAGTTTAATTGTGATCCTTTGAATTTGAATATTTGAATTTAACAAAGGAAAAAAACCAGTCTATGATTTTTGGACCATATCTTTTGATCAAGGATGATTTTTATCATAGTGTAAAATCAAAAATGGTAGAGGACTCTAAGGTGAATTTGGAAATATGGATTTGAATATTTGAAATTATTTTCAAATAAAGATATTGATCTCCAAAGTTAACTGTGTGTTCATACATGTTTTACAAGTAACTCGAGAAAGGTATTTGAGCTCGTTATGATGTTGTTTTGATATCTCATGATGAATTAGATATATATAAGTGTTTTATACTATATAAGGATGATCTATGTGCATTATTAAGGTTTTAATAATAGTATGCAATATGAACAAATGTTTACAAGTTGACTATGTATTTGTTCATGGTGATTGTGTTCATAAAATATTATTGAAGCGATTTGTGCTTAAGCAAAAGGGTACTGTGTTGGATATGGAAACTTAAGGAGGACCTATATATTATGGGGTATGGTTTCATTAGTGGAAAAAGTGTTCTTATGTTCTTATTTTTCTTGAATAAATGTCAAAGACCTGAATGGGTCTATATAGGACCTAAAAGTGACTTAGGTCTTTTTGAAGTGGATTATGCTTATGTGTGACCCATGTGAGATGCCTTAAGGGTAAAGGAATGTGATATGTCTTATAGAAAACATTTTTATATTTTTAATTCATTATTTTTCTATATATAGTGAAAATAAATGTGTTGGTTTATAGATATTTGAGGTCAGATTTTTGAGAGAGACTTATGCAGGGCTTGGTTGAGGAGTATGCATTGAAGCAAAGAAGGAAGGATAGGTGCTATGGCAGTTATGAGTTAATGAGTAAATTAGATTAAGGACTATGTGTATGACCTATAGGTCCTATTATTGATGTCAAAATAGTGTTCTCACAATTTAAGGATACGTGAAGAGGTCTGAGTGTGCATATGTGGATAATTTGAGTGAAGGAGAAAGATTGTGGTATGCTTATGTGAGAGTCCTACATGAGATATAAAGGGAATTTATGCATAGGTTATAGATCCATAATTAGGTTTTGAAAACATCAATTCTAAGGTGGAGGTTTTCACTTCAAGGAGGGTCTAAATGACTTGATATTACTTAGGGGTAGTTACTCCTTGTGAAATAGGTGTTTCATTAAATACCTTTAGTCAAGAGGATATGATCAAGGTTTGTTGGTCTAAAAGAGTTGATTGGCCTCTTTTTAATAATTTATTATAGGATAATAGTCCATGTGTTTTAGGTTTGGGAGTGGGTTTTATTCCCCATGAGGGTTTACCATAGGAACTATGTGTTATGCGTTTGATCTTATGTATGTATTGAATGAATGAGCTCTCTTGTTAATGTCATTTGATCAAATCTATATATGTTGATTGTTTAATAGTTTTAAAGCACTAAAATTGTAATTGAAATATCTAGGCTCACTGAGTCACACCCCCTCTTAATGAGTATACCTCTAATAATTGGTATCAAATCAGGGATTTTAGTAAAAGCTTGATAACTTGAAGGTGATTCAAGGTACAATATGGGTAGTCATCAAGGAGGTTTATCTACCAAGCAGGCACCAATATTTAATGGATCCAATTATGTATTTTGGAGTGCCAAGATGAGGAAATACATTATGTCCCTAGGGTTTTATGTATGGAAATCTATTGTGGATGGTTATGTTGCTCTTATTATTTCTCCATCTAGTATTATAGACAAGAAGTTTGAGAACAATTCCAAGGTAATGAATGTTATTACTTGTGGTCTTTCAGAGACTAAATAAACCAACATAATCCATTATAAATATTCTAAAGAGATATGGGAAAAAATTTAGATCATTTATAAAGGAGATTCAAAGGTCAAGCTTGTTAATTTTTAGACTCATAGAAGGTAATTTTAAAGTCTCAAAATGAACGAATAAGATTCTATGGCATCCTTTCTACAAAGAGATGATGAGATTGTGAGCATCATCAGAGGTTTTGGAGAGAACCTTGAATAAGCTACTAAATTTCAAAAGGTATTAAGGTTCTTATCCCTTAAGTTTGATCCTAAAATATTTGTTGTAGAATAAAGTCATGATCCTACTCAGTTGAAGTTGGATGAAATGCATGTCATCCTTACTAACTATGAGATGAGGAAGAATGATGATATAACACCAAAGAAGGAAGAAAATTTCAAGACTAAAATGAATCCAAATAATAAATTCCAAGGTAAGAAACCCAAAGAGGATGACATTTTTGATATAGATGAGAATAAACTAATTGTTTTGATTTCAAGGAAATTGATAAGAAGTTCAGGCAAGTATAAAGGTAAACTACCCCTAAAATTCTTTAATTATAGTGAGATAAGACATTTTGATAATAAGTTCCCTCATATGTATAAAAATTATGATGATGAAGAACATCATCAAGGTCATGATAGTGGAAAGAGATCATTCAGGTTAGATAAAAGCAAAAATGGATTTATAAGGTTTGACAATAAGAAGAAGTACTTTAAGGATAAAAAGAGTCTCTACACTAAAGAAGATTGCATCTCATTAGATGAGGGTGAAGACAATGACTCAGAGTATGATCATGAAGATGATGGTCATGTTGTAGATGAAGCCCTATTCATAGCTAAATAAGGTAGTTTCTCACATCAAAAGGAGTCTACTTGGAGTGATTCAAATGATGATGATGATGATGAGGTGGACGATAAGACTATTTTGATAAATGATCTTGAAGATTTGAAGATTGAGAAGAAGATTTAAAAAGATGATGAAGTCTCAACTCAAAGACTATGAGGAGAAATTTAGTGTATTTTAGGAAAGAATGAATGAAGATGCCAAGGATCATGAAGATATGGTCAAATGTCTCAGTTTCCAATTATAAATCCTATCTACAAGCCTGAAAGATAAAGAAGATAAATGTTAAAGGTATGCTTATGAGATTATGTCATTGAAATTTGAGTTAGATAAGATGTCTAGTAAGGTAATGTCATTTGTGAGATTTAAAAATAGCTCAAGTGATCTAGACAATATTCTAAATGATTAAAATAATGTAAGTGATAAGACTGGTATTGGATTTAAAGAAGAACCAGAGACTGTAACTAAAGATAAGATGAAAACTAATGTGAACAAGGATAATCAGCCTTTCAAGACAAATCATCAGACAAAGAATGAAGGTGTTGGTAGAATGAAGACAAATCGAATCAAACAACCAAATGTCATGAGGTATGCAAGTTTTAGTGGTTACTATTACACATGTAATCAATTTGGCCATAGGGCTAGGGAATGTAAGAGACCTATTAAAAATGAATGTGCTTGGAACTATGATGGGGATAATTAGCTAAAAGGTGTGAATAAGTTTGAGTGCTTTAACTATCATGATCTGGGATACTTTGTAAAACATTATCCATTTAAGGTAAGGCAAGTTGAGTTTCCTTCAAAAAATATTGAGTGCTACAGTTGTTATGAACTAAGACACATTATAAGATTTTGTATAAATCTGGTAAGATAAAATGAGCTTTTTTCAAAAGGTATGATGTGCGTCAACTATCAAAAGAGAGGTCACATTGCTATATTTTTCAATCAAAGGCCTACAAATCATAATAAGTTCAATCAGGTTCCAAGAGTGTAAGGAAAAAGGCAAGTTAACTCATGGAAACCAAAGGTGGTAAGTGTGAGTCATGATGAAATTATAGGTCAAAGTAATCTATTTTCTATGGTATAAAATGATTTAAAAGGTGAAGAGTGCCAAGATATATTATTGAATGCTCATATTGTGAAGGAGAAGACCAAGTTACTAGTTAAGTCTATTCTTGAGATGTGTACATATCCAAGTGAACATCTTCTTATTATTAAGCAAGCTTCATGCAAAGAACATCAATTTATAGTGCCTAGTGATGATGTTAAAAGATACAAGGTTATTTATTGAAAATAAAAGGTATCTCAATATTCCATAGTTGCTCCATGTATTATCAATCCTATCTTAGAAGAGAAGAAGAATGACATAGAAAAGGAACCAGTTGCCATAATTTAAACTAAAGAGAAGAAGAACAAGACCAAGAATTTTTCTAACCACAAGAGGATTCCAATGGTTACTAAGGAGATGTGGGCCACTCCTGGGTTAATTTTTTTTTAGAGCATTATGGTATAATGGATGTCTCTATCTATGCTTCTTAAGAGACTTATTTCAAAAGAGAAGCAAGTGTTGTTGTGCATGTAATATATGTAGTATCAGAATGGGTGGTTCTAGGTGGATTAATGAGATTTATAGATATAAATAAGGATTTGGCTCTCAAAAAGGTCTATTCACTTCTTTGTGATGTGTTCCAAGTATTTTTGAGGTATAAAGGTATGTTAAAGTCAAATTGGAAATTTTTGTTTATTCTCAGGTTTCCCAATTTATGCTTAAGAGTGTGTAGGTCCTAAATTGGGTTATATGAAGTCTATGTTCCCAAATGTATGGAGGTTAAAATTTTGGTCTAAAAGTGTGTGATGGGTTTCTCTAGGTGTGGAATAAGTTTCAGAGGTGGACATTGACTAGAAGGAGGTTTGTTGACCTTGTTTGTTTTAAGTTTCTAGGGTTTGGGGCTCTACTAAAAACATGGTTTGCCTTTTGAGTTGATATTTGATGTTTATGAATAGGTTGAATATTCCAAATGGTTTGTTAAATAAATCTTCACATAGATCGGAAGGTTTTTAGTTTTCAAGTTATTCATGTTTTTGTCAAGATAGAGGCCTAATTGGCTAGTAGGTTTGTTAAGTAAGTATGCTACAAAGGATGAAATAGTTATTTAAAATTGGTGTGATTGAGGGGTCATATGAGAGTGCTATAAATATTAAGTTTTAGGTCTTCATGGTGGGTCTTCTAAAATTTTTGGGATATGCAAGTTCTAGGTAGGGTTATAAAGAGACTAAACAGGCCTAGTGAGAAGAAGAGTAATTTTTGTTTAGTTTCTCCAAAAGAACAAGGAATGAATATTTAAAGGTGAGTTTTTATGTTGTTTTATATCACATTTCCTATTTATAATCTATCATGAATTTTTTTGGTGGTCCTTAATGTGGTTTAAGAGAGAAGTCTAGTAAGCCTGTATGGTGGTTCCTCATGATGTATGGAGATCTCAAGATGATCAAGTGATGAAATGGATCATAAATATTAGGTGGATTCCCTCTTAGATGTTTATTTTTTAACTCCACTATATTTAAATATTTTTGTGTATTCTTTTTTCATTAGTTGTAGTGCTTGGTTGAAGAGAGTATTAATATGAAGCAAGAGGTTGTTGTCAAGATAAGAAGAGGTAGGCTCAAGGTAAGGGGGAGTTTGTATCATATTTATAAGGTGCTCCTCTTTTATTTTATGGTATTTTTAGGTCCTTAAGATTATTTGGTGCCCACTTTTTCATTGTGTCAAAGGGGGAGAAAGTTCCTATTATGAGAGTGCTTGAAGAGAAAGAAGGTGAGTTGAATGATGTTTTTTGACATAAATGACAAAGGGGGAGATTTTTAGAGAGTATTTGGTGATTTCATAGAGGTTTCCTGGTGAGTGGATTAATTTATTTTATTTCCTACATAACAATGACAAAATTTGAAATATGCTTATCCTAGTGTGCTTAAAGGAGGTTTGGTTGATCTTCAGTTTAAGCATGGTTAGAGGTTTTTAGGGATGAGTATGATGATTTGAGCATGTGAAATGAGTACTATAAATGGTCAAGGATGACTGGAGAGATTGTGTGCATGATTTTAATTCATCTGGTAGTCCATAGTTTTCATCTAGATAATTTGGGTCTAGTGGTAACAAATATGAGTAGGTAGATTATTGACATCACCATTGCTATGTGTGGATGAGTTAGGGGGAGTTGGTCATATTGTTGTGATAAAATTAGTCCCTATTTTATTTGTCATAAATATTATGTCATAAAACTAAGCATATTCAAAGATATGTGGGTACAAAGTTGGGCTTCCAAGCAGTTTGACATTATTTTCCCATACTTAGCCAAATTTGCATGAGGCAAGAAAGAACTGAGTAAGTAGTTTGGTGATGGCATATATCACATATGTGGATGTTTTAGAATAATATGATCATATGGGTTTGTTTAGTTTTGAGTCTATTTTAATTTTTCTAAATTTTAGGTCATGCACTAAAGTGCATCAAAAGATATGCATGTGCAAAGTTGGCCTTCTAGGTAATTCTTGACATTGTTGGCTCTGTGGTAGAAAAATCTAAGTATTATTTTAATATCATTATATATCACATGTGTGAAAGTTAAAATATATTTTTTCACATGGTTGGTTTCTCCTATGTAAGGAGATCATAAGGTCCAAATTTGAGATCATACGAGTGAGTGAGGTAAAAGTTATTGAGGTTCAAAGTTGGCTTCTCAAATAGATTGCAATGGTCCCTATACTTTGTTGTTTTTACAAGAGTTCAAGTTCAAGACCAAATATAAATCAAATGGTTCATGGGAAATAATATATATTGATATAATGGTGCATGTTAAGTTAAATAGGTTAAAGTGTTTGAGTTTTAATGCTGAGCAAAGGTAAAGGATAAGGATTTAATGGCTAGCAGGTGTTTGTATAGATTGATCAAATAGTGAGTACTATAAGATAAAGACCGAGATGATATGTAAAGATAGATGGTGTGTATTGAGTCAATATTTAAATATTTCATAAGATTATTTTGACTGTTTGAAGCTTAATTATGACCGTTTGAATTCAAATATTTGAATTTAATAAAGGGAAAAACTAGTTCATAGTTTTTGGACTATATATTTTGATCAAGGACAATTTTGCTCATAGTGTAAAAATAAAAGTGGTAGATGACTCTAAGGTGCATCTATAAATATGTATTTTAAGATATAGAAGTGTGTGAAGATAAATATATTGAGCTCCAAAGTTGATTGTGTGTTCATGCATATTTTAAAAGTAACTCGAGAAGGGTATTTGAGCTCGTTATGATGTTATTTTGATATCTCATGATGAATTAGATATATGGGAGTTTTGTATCCTCCATAAGGATGATATATGTAAATTATGAAGGTTTTAACAATAATATTTAGTATGAACAAAGTTTTAAAAATTGAATGTGTATTTGTTCATGGTGACTATGTGCATATAATATTGCTTAAGCAGAAGGGTACTGTGATGGATATGAACATGTAAGGAGGACCTATAGATCATGTGGCATGGTTTCATGAGTTGTAAAAGTGTTACTATGTTATTAATTTTCTTAGATAATTTTCAAAGAGTTGAATGGGTCTCAATAGGACCTAAAAGTGACTTAGGCCTATTTGAAGTGGATTGTGCTTAAATGTGACCCATGTGAGATGATTTAAGGGTGAAGGCATGTGTTGTGGCTGACATGAAATATTGTGATCTTGATAATTCATGATTTATCTATATATTTTGAAACCAAATGTGTTGTTTTCTAGACTTTGAGGTGAGACTTTTGAGAGAGACTTGTGCAAGGCTTATGTGAGGAGTATACATTGAAGCGATGAAGGAAGGATAGGTAATGTACCAATTGATGAATTAATGAGTAGATTAGATTGAGGACTATATGTAGGACCTAAAGGTCATGTTAATAATGTTAGAATAGTTCTCTTGAAATTTGAAGATACATGAAGAGGTTTGAGTGTGCATATGAGGACAATTTGAATGAAGAAGGAGGAAGATTGTGGCATGCCTATGTGAGAGGCCTACATGAGATAAAAAGGGAATTTGTGTAGAGGTTAGAGATACATCATCATGTGTTGAAGACTTTAGTTCTAAGGTGGAGGTGTTCACTTCAAGTAGAGTCTAAAGGACTTGATCTTCCTTAGGGGTAGTTGCTCCTTGTGAAATAAGTGTTTCACTAAACACCATTGGTCAAGAGGATATGATCAAGGTTTTCTAGTCTAAAGGAGTTAATCAGTCTCTTATTTTTAATTTCTTATAGGAAATTAGTCCATGTGTTGTAGGCTTGAGAGTGGGTTTTATTCCCCATTAGGGTTTCCCACATGAACTATGTGTTATGTGTTTGATCTTGTGTATGCATCAAATGAATGAGCTCTCTTGTTCAATGTTACTTGATCAAGATGATATATGTTGATTTTTTAATATTTTGAAAGGGATAAAATTCTAATTAAAATATTTGGATCATTGATTCACTCCCCATCTTAGTGATTGTACCTATAACACATATAATATGATTGGTCATTCATTGGTCAAACTTAGTCCTATTTCACCCTATCAAACACCATTTCTCTTCATTTATTTCAATATAACTACCTTTGACAACACTACTCTAGGTGATCATTGGGGGAATGGAGGTGATTGATGTATATTTAATCGTCAGTTAGAACATCCAATTCAACCTCTAAACACCATTTCAAGTGATTCTCAATCATGGTAGAAAACTCATTAAATATAAAGAACATGATAACACCTTATAGTCTTGATTTAATCCAGCTCTAACATACGTGAAAATTCTTCAAACTCTACTCTAGGTGCTCCTGTTTGTGAAAAATATGACCTATTTTGAGTTTGATATATCTTTAGGTTTAACTCTGATCCAAGTCTCATATCCATCACCTTAAAACACTATGTTCTTCATATATATCATTCTAAATTTAGAACATGGGCTTTTCTTCACCATAGTCTTGACTGTGAGTGAGAATTTGGTCATTGTATGGAATTTGAATAGTTTATAGGTATTTAACAACACCAAAAAACCTATTATTATTTTATTCTAATTCTTATGCCTTCCTTAAATATATTGTTGAGTTCAATTCTCCCCCTAACATGCAATTTTTTCTTTTCTGTAACTTTGGTTTCAATTCCTTTTAGCATGACTATAGATAAAGAGTCATGTGTTTCTTGTATGGATTATGACAAGAATTGGTTGATCTCAAGAGGAAAAATTATCTCCAAGAATCTAATTTACCTTCCATATTCCACATATTTATTAGAGGAAACCCAACTAGCCATGATATCTTTGAGTAGTATTGACAACAAGGAAAATTCTATTACCTTAAATGACTCAAAATTACCTTAAATTCTACTCAAAGGAGACTTATAATTCTCATGATTGGAATTAGTGATCTTCAATAGGTGTTTCCCTCTATTATTTCCATGAAGACTTATTGGGTGGTTTATTTGACATGTATAGGATTTCTTTGACCCCTTATCTAGCCCTTAAAACTAATTAATTAGTTTCTCAAACCTTGCTTGAATATGACTATTGTAGGTGGAGATTCTTCTAAGATGTCAATCATTATTCGATCTTATATGGATTCAAACTCAAATTCAATGATTATCTTTCTATATTTACACTTTTTTGGAGTTTCAAATAGGATCCCAACACCTTTAGATACTCTACCTTATTATTGACGCACCTTTAGCTCACTCCTTTCATTGTACGGTTATAGGTGAATATAGAGCTACTTGTATAGACTGATACATGTTGAGAGATGGATTTTCATAATGCATGATTGGTTAATAACACTATTATTACTTCAAAAATATCCATTTATTGAAATACCATGAGCTTGGTCACAAGACTGATTGAATGGAGGAGATACAGTAAAACACTAATTACCTTAACTTCCACAAAGTTACCTTATTTTTTCATTAATAAGGAAAACCTTAAAGTTACTCATCTCTTCTTACTTGTGCTTCTCAAGACTAGATTGAATTAGTGCTCATTGATTTTATTGATATAAACTCACTTAAGGAAACTTTCAACCCTATGAGGTGAAACTCCATGGTTATTCAAAACTTCTTTTGAACTTTGGGACAAATTAAATATTGTTGTAGGAGGTGATTTGTCCACTACACTCATCTTCACTTCATTTATCTGTCACCTCTATGAGATACTAAGCTTATATGAGCAATGTTCACCTAATTTTGATGATATGGAATACAGAATTTGTATATCTTTGAGCATGAATTGAGCTTCCTAATACACATCAAAATAATATACAGACCTCTTTCACCTTGAAATGAAGATTTGCTTACCAAAACATCTCAAAGGAGGATGTATTTAAATTGGAGGCTCACGAATCCCTTATTGAAACAATGAGGTGTGTGAAGGCTTAAAAATTTAAAGGATAACTTTTGAAGATGATTTTTTTCTTAAAAAATTAGTTTATACTCCCAAACTAACCCCAAAGACCATTCACAAAGACAGTGTAGGTAAAATATTGTATGCTATAAGTACTTTATTAGGAGTTACCTAATGAAATAAATTATAATAGGTCTTATTTGACCCTAAAATAACTACCCTAAAACCATTCCTCTTAATGATAACATGAAGTGAATTAAAAATAGAAAACTTGGACCCTATCTGGATGAATAGGCCATCTAGACACCCCTGCACTATTAGAGATTATTCATAAATATGGGGAGATTAAATTTTAAAAAAATAACACAATGTGGAAGGACACTATGGTCCCTATCACTGACCAATGTCTTCTATCCCAACTCTCTTTCTCTTGACTATACCAAGTGAAAACTTGAGGCCCTCTTAGATCTGCCTAAGACAACACTAAAATGATTTTCCCTTAGCATGAAGAACCAGAAGATTTTATATGAAATAAAACACTTGGAAATTTTTTAATGATTTAAATGAATTTTCCTTACTTTTTTAAACCTTTTGAATTTCTTGAAGCTCTATTAATGGTAGAAAACCTATTTCATGCTTAGTCTGTAGCCAATAGGTTTTCCCTACCTCTATTAGTTCCTATGATTTGATATGATTTAAAAGTCCTAATATAGGATGTTATGGACAAAAATTATTATTTAATATGATATATAATCTTCTATACTAAGAAAAACCCTCAAAAACCTATTCAACCAAGGCTCCAAAAGGCCCAAAACTGCATCTTTTTGCACCAAAAGTCCTCTCATCCAATCCAGAACTTGAAATGTCATTGAAAATGTATAAATAAGTAAAAAAATCCATAAGGATGTGTAATTAGTTAAAAATTAATTTTACTTCTTCATAAAGTCACTTTTTCACTTAAAATTTCTATTTAGAAGCCCCTTAAGTCATCTAATGCACTTTTGAGGGTCTTTTGGGAAAATTAGCTTCTCTAGACATAAGTTTTGACCCATTATAACCTATAAAACTTTTTAAAAATATCCTTCCTACACTTTAATTCTGAAACACCCTGGAAACTAGTTAGATCGTTCACTTGCAGCTCAAAAACCATTTCTAGCCTTTTCCTTAAAATCTCCAAATTTACCTTAAATCTTGCTAAAGTGTTTCAAAAGAGTGTAAGGAAGATATTTTAGGGCCATTAATCTTGTATTATATTTCCACCATTCCACTATCCAATCCACTAGACTCTACATAGCTCTCCACACCACACCAAGACCTTCTAGGATACTACACTACACCATCAAATCAAGACTAGAAAAAGACTAGTCACGAAGGTAAAAGGTCACTGAATGGTCTAGGAGAGTGGCCTAATCCATATAGGCAAAATTTGTGTATTTAGGCCAATTTTATCAAATAATACCCAATTTTGAAATCCTTAAAACACTTGAGAAACTAACAAACACTCTCTTGACACATTATCTCAAAAGATTATGTATTTGAATATCCCTCAAAATATTAATCCTAGATCCAATTTTAAATGTAAATGTAGGTAAAATTTACATGGTTCAAAGTGTTTAAATGTAAACATTTCATTGAATTCTAGATTGATCATGATGGTACACACACAAAACTAGGTGCTCAAACTATAATTAGTTTGAGCACTTTTTAAAGTATAGGAATGTAGGATAAACTTCGTCACTCAACATGAAATGATTTGAGATGTCCAACACAATATACTAATCCATTTTTTAAGGGATTTATTGGTTTCAAAATTGAAATCATTGTTTAAAATTAAATATAAGAAAAAAATATATCAATAAAAAATATCGAAGTAAAGCACAAACATAAAAGGTATATACAAGTGCAGGAACAAGGGTTTAAGGCATCATACACTTGCATAGTGAATAGGGACATTACTAACAAGGCCTTGATAATAATAACTATTACAAGGGTATAACTATTAATAGTAGCATATATGCATGGTTCTAACTCCTATTTCCTTATCTAAATGATTACATAGTAGAAATAAGTTATTTTTAGGGATAATGATGAACAACATAAGTGTTTTATCAGAACTAGGGATTTTACAAGTAATAATCTAATTATGATAAATTATTGAGTAAAATTAGAATGTATCAAATATGTAATAATTATGTAATACTTAATTATAACTTGTTATTTATATAAAGATGTTAAAATGGGAGAGTATGAAAGAAAAATAACTTAAATAGAACTTGGATATGAAGGAATATAATAGAGACTATGTGATATACTATGAGACTATGTGAGGTCATTAAGAATTAAGAACTTAGCTCCATTTAAATCTAGGACAAGGCTACACTATTTAAATAAGGTTGACTTTCAATATCATCTATAGGGCATAAATATGTTTGATAGATTTTTTTCCTCTTTGTGAGTTTAGATTGATGCAACTTCACCATTAGGTCATATTTATGTGATCGGGGTCACTTGATTCACTAACAAATTCATTATGTGCCTTCTTCTTCACATTTAATTCTAGCTTAATGACAAGGAATAAAACCTACAATAAATGGAGGAAAAGGTTTTAAGGGTTTAAATTGTGCTTGACTTCAACACCCTATATGTTGAGTGTTACCTAGATACCAATACTCTTAAGAGAGATAAAAATCTATGTAGTTCTCCCATGCTATGATGGTGTGTGTGAAATAATGGTGTAATGTTATATGATGATGCTACAAAATGTTATGTGATTTTAATAATGACTTGTGAGCTTGGAGGTGTATTCAGACTTAGCTCAGGTCTTATTGTGTTAAACAAAATTATAATTAGGAAGAATGGGTGATTTCATATCAATATGGATTTATAATAATTTTTGTGATTGAAATGTATAACTCTCTTGCCAACTAGTAAATAAATATACAAACAAATTATTATATAGTGGTATTTTAAAAATTTCCTTAAATGGGGATTGTGAAACATGTGTGATGACTCATTAAGTAGATTTTAATTTGGATAATTAACCATTTTTTTACTAGAGGATGGAACTATAATTTTTATACACTATTATCAAGTGGGATAGTGTGTAAGAAGAAACCTTGTTTGAGGATTAGAGACAACTATAATATAAGTGTGAATCAATATAATATTGATTTTAATCTACTTGGAATGATTAACATGAATATTTAGTATCATAATTTCCTAAGGATAGAAGATCATCTACATATAAGGAGAGGAGTAGTGGTTTATAAATTTGGGATTTAAGATAGGCTAAGTGTGCATGAGAAGTGGTAAAAATTGTATTATTTTATCATCAAATGTTAATTTTAGTGAATAAATTTCCTCCCTTTTATTATAATAACAATAAAATTGAAATTACTAGAGTGAAAGAAAGATATTTATGCTTGAGCTTACTTATATTGAGTAGGCTTGGATGTATATCATACATTGAATTGTGTTTCATGCAAACACACAATGGAACTGGTATAGATAATTCCTTAATTAGGATAAAAATATGAAAGTGAATAAAATAAAATTATAGATCTAATAAAAAGAAACAAATTCACCTTTTTATGTTCATGAATTAGTACATTTTATGGTGCAATATTGGTGGCTAGAGAGGGTGGAACCCTTGGAGATTTTATTTTCATTGAAACACTTGGATTGGAATGTGCATGATCCAATCCTAATTTTAAGGAGAATGTAATACACACACACACACACACACACACACACACACACACACACACACACACACACACACACACACACACACACACACACACACACACACACACACACACATCAATTTTACTCAATCATGGCACAAATCAAGGTAATAAAATAACTTGGAATCCATTTATGAATTTCATTAGATAATTCTGGTGAAAACTAATGAAAAAAGATAAATCAACCACTACAAATGGGATAACATTCATTCCTAATGTAAAACTAGTGAAAAATAATATGATTTGAGTTTGGTTTATAAAACATAGATAATGATATGAATTTTCATTCATTGGATGGAAACCAGTGAAAAACTAGGAAATAAAATGATAATTTGGCATTCACATGCCCTAAATTTTATATGTGAGTATATAAAATTATGATGATTGAGTAAAATCATCTAAATCTCTAAGTAAATCTATGTAAAGTTATGGAACACATATTACACATGATGCCCTCAATATGATAAAAATATGTGATAATCCTAATAAAAAATTAAATTTTTTATTTCTTAGCAACATTAAAAACTATTTTTTTAATTGAGTATAATTCTTAAAAATATGTAAAATGTTATTTTTGACTTCTTGAATGAAAACAAATTTTTATGGATAACTGAGGCTAACATTACTATCCAAATGGTGTGATACTATTTGAATATGTTTTAATAATCAAATCTGAGTATCAATTATGATCAACTGAGCATGTAATTTATTTTTATACTTATGTAATGGAATATTTTAGCTTAGTATTTAAGACAAGTCACTATGTATGCCCCCTGTTTTGACGTGAGTTATGAAGCCTACACAATAACTTAGATTAAAATTCAAAAATTATGTGAATGATGTGATAGAAATATTGGAATGAGGATTAATAATGATAAAATTTTAGATCACAACATCATGTTAATGTAATAAAAATAGTAATGTTCAATACATTTAGAAACAAACATGCATAGTGTCATGTATAGATAGATGCCACCAATTAGGTACAGAGTGAATAAATAGTCAAGATAGAGTACTTGATTATATAACAACTTAGGGAAGATGCATGATATTGATCATCACATCCAAAAAAATAAACAAAAGTTAGGGTCATGACACATACACAAATAAAACACATAAAAAGATCACACAACATGGAATAAAGATAAGGGGTTGAATTCACACACACACACACACATATAAACATATAATAAAGATCATATTCACAAAAAATGACATGTTTAAATGTCCAAAATCAAGACCAATTAATAGACACAAAACATTAATAAAATAAGAAAACATTATAAACATGCAAAAATTAGTGAAATTGATATACATAAGCAATTTTTGATATTAGTGTATTTAGAAATTGAGGTATCTAGAAATTAACAATGAAAAATTTAGTGATAAAATATGTAAATATTTTTTTCAATGTATGGTACTATAGTTAAAATAAAAGAGATTGTCACATAGTGATAAAACCTAAGTAAAATATACCCCTAGTTAACTTGTTGTGATGCATAGAATATATATAGAAGTCCTATGAATCCTTTGGAATAAGAAATTTGAGCCTATATTCATTGGGAAAATTATATTAAAATGGGATAAGAGTGTAATGCATTACTATTTGGAAATGAGTGATTTTATCTATGTAATTTTTTTACTCTGAGATAGTAACAAAACCAACAATTACATCTAAAAGTGATAACTCTATGTTTGGAAACTCACTGAAGTACACTTGTGAAGAATATTTGATATAAATATGGATATAGATAACTACTTCATATAGTGGATCATAAATAAACTTATGCTAATGACCTACACATATAATGCAGAGGTCTTGATTTTTATAATTTTTTGGATTATTTTATTTTATTATATTTTTAAATATAAATAATATGATAAGAAAATAAGTTATGTACAAGTAATTATGCTAATATAATCCCAATATGTCATCAACGGTATGCCTGTATGTAGGCCATATACCATATGTGTTGTAATCCTCACTTACATTATCATATTCATCCTACATATTAGTCATGCCATTTGAATCATATTATGAATTATTGGTATCATGATCACAATCATCATCATGGGAGAGAACCAACTTCTTAGGTATTTATATAAATTATGATATTACATTTTATTCATATTTTGTGTGTTTAATAATAAATAAATACCCCATATTATGGTATTTAATTTTCTAATTTATCTTTTTTAATATGTATTGTGTCATGTGTGTCCACTGATATTCCCTTAGATGTATTTGATTATATATATATATATATATATATATATATATATATATATATATATATATATATATATATATATATATATATATATATATATATATATATATGTTTATCTCTTGCTCTAAATATGTTCCCTCTATTGAAATGGACATGTATTTTCATTTATGATCAAATGTAATGCAACCTTTGTGTTTATCAATCATTATTCCCATTTATTTTAACCATGATCCTCCAAGAACTACCTTGTATGCACTTAAATTACAAATAATTATAAAATTAATATAAAACCCTTTCTAGGAAAACAATGATTTGAATCAAATATCCCACAATGTTACAAATGCATTATTTTGATTTATTTGTTAAATCTTATATCCAAGAGATATGATAAATGATGGAGAACACAAAATTCTTTCTTGGGACTCCATAATAGTGAAATTAGTAAATTTCTTACCATCTATGTAAGAAATAATAGTGAAAGGTTATTGATATGAATAAGGACTTGTAATTACCTCCTCTGAAAGAACATCTGAAACATTATATTTTTAGGAATATCCTGCCTTGGAAATTATTTCATTAGAAACCTTTTATTAAAGATTTGTCTTGCTTAATTTGAACTTGTTTTTATAATTTATCTTACTTTTTGTTTAAAAAATTCAAATTATTCCTTTTGTTATTGTTTTTTTTGAAATCCTAATTTTTCAACTTGTTCTTTTTGCTCTAATTTTGAATTTTAAATCTCTTTTTGATTTTTTTTTTAATTTTTAATTTTGTTTTTCTCTAAACTATACTTTTATATCCATTCTTATTATCTTTGTTCCTTGTGTACTAATTATATTTTTGTTACTTATTTTATTTGTATTTTTTCATTGAGAGATGAAATTATGATGTGAGTGGGTTCTTGATTTATGTATGTCTTATAGGATCACCACTTTCAATGATACTTTGTATTTTATTATTCAAATCCAAAAAACTAACTTTATGATGCTCATGAATTCTATGATATGCAAAATAATATTTTGATCTTTTTAGAGGATGAATATAAGATAATTTAAGAAACATGTTTTAAAGCATTTACCTTAGAATTTCAATTTTAATCTTATTATAATTTTGCATATTTTTGGATTATTATTTGTAGATGTATGTTTCTTTATTCCAATCTTAATATGAAGTCTTGTTAGGCACAAAGTTTCTAGATGAAGATACAAATTCATGATTAACACTAGAATTTTTTGGACTTTTTGTATATGTGATCTAATTTTTTCATCATGTGATATTTGAAATTAAATAATAATTTTTATTTGTATTTATTATATTAACTTTCTCATAGTGATGATTTGATCTTGAAGGGCTTAAGAAACATAATCCCTAGATACTTCTAATTGAATATGCATAGAAACACCATCAAGAGGTGATGTGGGAGGTGGAGAGGGTTGATGAAGGACATGTTGTCTACCTTCATTTATCACTATAGGATGGGTCATTTTATCTCTTAATATAGTGATAGCATGGATGTATTAAGAGGGAAAGTAGTTATAAACATTTTAAGGGTTAGGAGGAGGAAGATAATTTTTTATGGATTTTAAAAGATATAAATAATAAGATGATGCTAAGAGGATAAATAAAATTTAACTCTAGAAAATAGTCAAACATAATGAGGAAATAAAAAAACCATTTGAAACCTAGGGAAAATAATTAGAAGAAAACCCAAGGGAAAACTAGGGTTTGAAAATTTAAATAAATGAAGCAAGTTCACCCATATATTTTATCAAAATTAGGGATTAAAAAATTGTTAATATGATTATGAAAAAATATTGAGTAAAATCATAATGTATAAAAAATTTAATAATTACGCAAGCCTTGTTTGTAACTTATTATTTATAGAAAGATGGTAAAAGGGGAAATTATGAAAGAAAAAAACTTAGCTAGAAATAAAATCTTAGGGACTAAAAAATATATTGTGTAATAAAATATAGGACTATGTGAGGTAATTTTAAATCAAGAATAATTATCCATTTGAATCTTAGACAAGGTCATGTTATTCAAAGAAGGCTAGCATACACTATCATTTTTAGGGCAGAACAGTGTTCATTAAGTTTTTTTCACTTTATGTGAGTTTATACCAATACAACCTTGCTCGTAAGTCCTATGCATGTGTTTTGGGCCAATTGATTCCATGTAGAAGCCATTATGTAACTTTTTATTTATTTGGAACCCTATTTCAGTGATAAGGAGGAACAAATACAATAAATGGGGAAAAAAAGATTAGGGGCTGAAGTTTTGCTTGACATCAACACCCCCTATGTTGAGTGTGGCCTACATAAAAATACACTTAAGGGTGATGAAAATACATCTAATTATCCCATGTTACATTAGTATGTTTGAAATATTAGTGTAATGTTATATGTTAGTGCAATCCTATTGTAATTATGTGTTTTAAAAAATGACTTGTCACTTTGGAGGTGTATTTAAACTTAGCTCAAGTCTAGTTGGGTTGTATGGACTCAAATTTTGAAAGAATAGGTGTTTTACTCCAAATTTCTCACTATAATAATTATGGTGCTTGAAATATAGAATCCTCTTTCCAACTACTGAACAAATGAATGAAAAAATATGCTTATATATTGGTATTTTGGGAATTTTCTCAAATGGGACTTGTGAAATGTGTGGTAAGGCCCATTAGATGAATTTTAATTTATAAAATTAGTCATATTCAATGGGAGGATGAAGATGACATATTTATACACTACTAGTGAGTGAGATTTTTATGAAGGAACAACCTTGTTTGAGGAGAAGATAGCTAAACTAAAAGTGAATTAGTCTAATAATGAGTTTAGGCTACTTGGAATGAAGATTAGAAATATTTAGTATCAGAGATTCCTAAGGACAATGGATCATCTGTATGGAAGTAAAGGATTCATAGTTTAGAACATTAAGCATAGGCTAAGTTTGCATGAGGAGTGGTCACAAGTGCTTTTATTTAGTTTTAAATGTTAAAATTTGTGACTACATTTCCCCCCATTTTATTCTAGAAATTTAGTAAAGTAACAGTACCAGAGTTAAAAAAAAAGAGTTATGCCTATGCTTACATGTCTTGAGTAGGCTTGGATATAGATCATATGACGAATTGTGCTTCATGAAAACATACAATGAAACATGTATAAGTTAATCCTTACATAAGATGAAAATATAAAATTAAATACAAGAAACTCATAGATCAAATAATATGGAATAAATTAAACATTTCTTGAATGAAAAACGTTGTGTTTTATAGTGCAAGACTAGTGACTACAGGGTGGAACCCTTGGAAAAAATTGATTAAAACACTTGGATTGGATTATGTATGCTCCAAATACTCATTAGTAGTATAATGTGCTTAAGATATGAAATTTCATTTGAATCCATCATGGAAAAACTCAAGGTAGTACAATAACTTGTAATCTATGTATGTATTACTATAGATCATTCTAGTGTAAAACTAGTGTAAACATATAAATTAACCATTGTAGATGGAATGAGATTCATTTTTGTGTAAATATGGTGAAAAAATAGTGTGATATAAGTTTGGTATATACAACATAGATAATGAAATCAATTTTATTTCTTAAGTATTCCTTTTATTTTGAGATGAGTTGTGAAGCCTACTCAATAACTTAGCTCAAAATCAAAAGTTATATGAATAATGTTATATAAATATTGATACCTAAAGTAATAATAATAATAATAACATCAAAGATGTTGGCATAATATTTTTAATCTTATAAAAATAGTAATGTATGATACATGTAGAACTAAGCATACATAGTGTCATATCTAGATATATGTTGTCGAGGTCAACATACCCCTATTTCTGAAAAATGGGGACCCTTATGATAAAATTATGATTTTTTTTTCTTTAAAGTTGAAATTCACTTGATAAAAGTGTCTTTTGAGAGGGTTGAAAATTATTTTTAAATATAGATCATCCACACCATGTTCTAGTTGGTCTTTTATTCATGGTTATACTTCAACTTAGCCTCATATGGTTAATAGTGAATCTTCATGTTTCAAGTTATAGGTATAATGGAGCTCTCTTTGAATAGATTATGTTGGGATTTTTAAATTTAAACCATAATTAGGATTTTAGTATCCTTTGGTCTATAAAAATCTAAGTCTAATCCATGTTTAAAACTCTTGAAAGTCCTCTTTCAGAAACCTTGACATAAGTTTTTTGGACCAAATTCAAAATTGGTGGGAACACTTCAAAAATGTAGTGGACTCAAGCTTAATTTTTATACCATTTCTTATTCATATTTTTCAACATGACCAAACCATATCCTTAAAATTATATGCTTGGTCTCCTTTATATGTTTCCCCCTTGTTCCCTTTTATTTGTGCATGGTCTAACTTTAATGTTTGCAGGGTCCTTTTATTATGTTCTTAGCTTGGTCTAACCTTTGTTATTACCATGGTCCCTCTTGTTATAAATTTGAATATTATCTTAGTCCTAAGGACCTATTCATGTTTATTAACATACATAGGACCTTAGTCTTAACACTTTAACCTAAGTCTTATATACCCCCGAGCGCTAACTTAAACCATGTGCTTATTTATAGGATAGATAGCCCACGTTTAATCAGGTAACATTGATCGAATGGAATGAGGTAGACCTAATTAATCAAATACTTTGATCCATGGATCTAATCTCACATAATGACATGAATCATAATCAATGATCCATGGTTGCTTGTATCAAAATCAATTGAATGACATGTATCAATTCAAAGTTATTATGGGACCTAATATTAATAGGACTTACATTTGAAGTTCTTATGCCCATCAATTGATGTCCATGAGGCCATCATTGAAATATATGAATATGTCAAATTTTAGTCCCTGTGGTTAATTATGTGAGCTTAAAATTGATGTTCTTGTGACTATCAATTGATGTCTGTAGACCATTATTAACATCTATGAGACCATCAAATTTTAGCCCCTATGATTAATTATAAGAACTTAAATTTGATGTTCTCACAACCATGAATTAGCATCCATGAGGCCATCATTGACGTCTATGAGATCATCAAATTTAATCTCAGGAACCAATCTCATTTGGATAACTAAACATGTTTATCCTCATGTTATAGGTTCAATGGAGACCCATTTGGAGAATAAACATGTTTAGAGTTTTATGATTTAATGATAAAATTGGCGTTTCATTTATCCTTTATCCCATCATAGACCAAGTTCAAATTTTCATGGTATCAATTATAAAACACCATAAACCTAGCTAAAATTTTATCTTAAAATGTGGTCATGTTTTTCAATGCTTGACTAAACACTAGTCTAAAATATCATGCTTGGCCCCAATACGTCCCATGATATTTTGGGGTATATTTCATCAACTTAACCTAACAAATTCAATGTCTCGGTATTAAAATTTAGCTTTAAAATTTTTACCCTAAAGTTTTATTATGTTTATTAATACAATAAAACATTAGGTTAAAACACATTATACTTGATTCTTTATTATTAAGGGTACCCCTTTTATCATGATCTAGACTTAGCTTAAATAATTTAGCCCAAAGTTTATATCATGTTTATTAACATGAAATAAACCATAGTCTAAAGTATTTAAACTAAGTTCTTATATGGCCCAATGTTAACTTAAACATCATGCACCTTTATAGGATGTACGACTCATGTGAGATCAGAAGAACATGATCGAATAGAGTGAGATATCTATGGAATATTTAATAGAAGCTCCAAGGACCCATAGGACTACCACATGGTGAGAAACTACCAACTGATGGAGTAGATAAAGTGTAGAGCTTAGGGAGCTCCACAGGATTGCCAAGTGGCATAATTATGGAGCCTAGTACAAAAAATGACCAATGGTGTGCAAATCATAAGATCAAGATCAATGGCTCACATCGATATATGTAAGATGATCCAATGAAGCAAGACCAAGAAGGATTTTGAAATGAAAATGGTTAGTTTTTGACCATCTATGAACAAAGTGTCATCAAAGAGCCAAATGGATGCCATATAGACACCACACAAGTAGGAAACAACAAAACCAAAGATTTTTTGGTCATGAAAAAGCAAAGGTATAAAGTTAGAAGTCAAAATCAAATGGAAGGCACCAAATTCACTTAAGTCTAAAAAACATCACCATTAAAATCCCATAAAAGACTCTTAGAGAAACCCTAACATCTACAAAAGCCTAATTTGATCTCAAAATTGACCATAGTCAAACTAGAGAGAGCTCAATTATCATTTGAGAAAGTGCAAATTAATCTAGAGGTAATTTGTAAACCACTAGTTAGTAATTTATAAATATCACAGTCATGACAGCATGAAAACAACATAGAGAGGACACAAATCTCTATTTAATGATAAATTCAAAAGGAACAGTTTTTAAGGACATAGTATTTGATGTTATGGCATTAAACATTGGAGATAATAATTGGTCCAAGCTCTTTTGGAAAATTGAAGAATTTCAACCCATTACAAAGGAGGATGAGAAAATTGCATCCTTCAAGACAAGATATTATGACTTGGTTGTAGCACAAATGGTGATATTTTACCATGTAGTAGAAAAACTAGAGGTACTTCACTATACAGATGTCCTTCTCCCTATTTTTAAAGAATGTAAAATTGAAAAGGGTATGCTGATCAATGAATGTACTCATAAATGCATTGTCTATATGTCTCTCATTATTTTTGAGAACTATTATAATTTAACCAAGCCTCGAGTAGATGTACCCACACTTAATGAATGAGCTAAGAAAAATGACCTCAAAACTATCCTAACCCCATGGTTGTATTATGAAAACCATGTGATTTCTGACCTTAGTGGAAACATTCTCATTAGTCAATTTTAAACTAGAATTAGGATGATAATGACCTTGATGAATAGGCTATGTGAAAACCCCATTAACACTTATATTGATAGCATTTAGGTACCCTTGGTATACTTTATGATTGATAAGGAGATCACCCCTCCGATTGGTGAAGCTATCAACACTTGTTTATGTAGTTAGATCTCCATAGTCAGGAAAGGGTCTAGGAAAAAAATCTATATGATGTCTTATCTCTTGGATGCCTTGCTTGCCATAATTGAGATCCCCAAATTTAGGGGATGGTCCCTTGAAAATACATAGATAGTGTTTTAGTTCTAATCAAAGTTGCATATCTTCAAGTATAGGGACCATATTTAGTTTATCTATGATTGCATCTATCCTACCTTGACTGAGGCTATAATAAGATGCCAAATTCCAAGACTTAACCCATTGGCAAAGAAGTCCATTGAGTCCATTGAGGATATCTATAAATACCTAAAATTGACTGTTGATAACCTATAATTAGGATTTTGACCAATTTCTACCCAAAATGCACAATTTGGGCTAAAAACACTAAACCATGCTAAATGATGTGAAACTAACATATTCAAGTGTCAATTTTGGGTAGGGTATCCCTAAATGGGGTAATGAAATTTATGGGCCAACTAACTTTGATTAGTTAATTTCAAGTCAAAATGCCAAATTTGCACTTGCATGATTTGGATTGTGCTTCCCTATCAAATCTTTTGTACAAGACATGTGCCTTTGTTATTTTTTGTTGGTAACATCCTAAATGGGAATATGGTTCCAATGCATCTAATGTGGACTTCCAACTTTAATCCAGTCAAATTTAGGACCAATAATAAGGCATTCTGATCAATTTGAGTATTTTGTGCATAAAGTGTTTAATCATGCTTAAGAGCTAATTAACCCAAATCAAGGCCTAATCAAGAATTCCATGGAAACTTGTTGAATACTTTGTTTTGGAAATGAATATTGAATATCTGTATCATCAAGTGACCTCATTTCTTGGGAAGACATCCATAGGCCATAAATGCCACAAATATCATGATTTATGCCCTCCATGCCTCTTAATTACCCATTCTTCCAATGCCATGATGAGGATAATTACAAACTTAATTCCAAAAATTGAATTAATCCTCAACCACACATCTCAATCTTGAGATGGATGATTGAGGTTGATTCTGATCAAATCTAAAAATCTATAGATAGGAGGCCTCACAACATCATTTCTAAGCTTAATTAGTGCAAAGTTATAATGCAAGATTGGTTCCAAAATGCTTCAAGTAACTAGTATTATAATGCCAAATTAATTTCAAGCCAAGCCAAAGGTTCCAAGAGGAGATGAAGGTAGCCACACTCCATTGAAGAAGACATCTTGAAGCACAAACCAAGAAATCCACCATTACAAAGGCATTTGGAGCATCCAAAGAAGGTGAAAGGAATTCTTATGTTTTCATTCCTTGATTTTTAGTTGTGTTTGTCATTTGATTTTATTAACTAAGATCTCCCTAGTGTCTAGGCTTAGAGATGTTATGCTATTAATGTGTTTATTTCACTTTGTTTTCATTTTGGAACTAACACCATACTAACCATCCTCTCTTGAGTCAAATTCCTAGATCACATAATGGCATGCCCGGTGGGACTAGATGCATCCTACACCTGAAGAAAATCCTTTTACAACCTTAAAAAACTTATTTAAGCTTTTAAAACTCTATCAAATTGGTTTTATAACTTTTTTTTGCTATTTTTGGTTGCCATGGTTTTTACACAGTAACTAACATCGACAAAAATAATGACATCAATTACTTGGCTTAACCGATGTCAATCAATAGAACTAACATCGATCAAATCTCGGTTGGATATAACCAATGTTAGTGGTATTGACCGATGTCGATCATTGTATTTTTAAAAAAACATAGACCTGAGACCTACTTTTCCAAAGTTGCTTGTTTCAAATTCAAAAAGGTTTCAAAGCTAAAGGACATGCTAATAATTTTGCTAGAGGACCAAGTGCGATATTTGCTCAAAACATGTTTAAATCAATTTTTCATGCTTAAATTTGGATTAGGAACTTTGTTTTGGTGCTTAAAAAAGAATTTAAGTGTTTTTGGTGAATGTGTTTAAAAGTTTACAACTAAGACCAAGGGGTCAAATGAACACCACCAAACATTTCATTTGGGTTTAAAATTGAACACTTTTGTCAATTTTTGCTTACAATACTTGTTTAGATTAATGTTGTTTGGAAAAAAGAGGTATGTTTCATGTATGCTCTTCCATTTGTCCCCTATAGGGAACCCTCAAAATCAAAAGTGCCATTCCTATTACAAGTAGCCTAGTCCAAGGCTTAGAAAGAATGTCACCTAAAGCACTCCCCAAAAACTCACCCAAATTTTGGGTGATCTTGAAAATGACTCTAAAGTCTTTCTATTTCATGTTTTCTTTGTTTTTATGCATCTTGGCTTGTGAGGAAGACTTCATCACCTCCCATAAGTTCTTTAGGGAAGCTTTGACCCATGGTTTCATCTCCTAGCATTGACTTCATTTGACTCTTTTAGAGTTGCACATGGGATGTAGTGGCACTTTGGACATCACACTACATTGAGTGAACAACAGGATGTAGTGGTTGAAGAGGACTAGACCTTTTTCCAACAAGCTGAGTGATACATACCCAAAATCCATGCTTTTTTTTCATTATTTGGTGTGAAATTCATTATGCAATTGATTCCTATAGAAATGTTCGAAAATTGATAGTTTAGTTGACCCCAATGCCATACCCTTTCTAGGATTTTGATGATTATACTTTGTATATTTTGATCATTTTCTCATTTGGGATGTTTTTGAGACTAAAACTTATTTTTTTGTTCATAAAGCAATGTCAAAACCAATTTGTCTATATGTCACTCTTTTGTCTAAAGAGGTGTTATGCTAGCCATTTTACACCACACTTGTGCCTTGAATTTTTTTCTAAACTTATTTGTGTGTGTGTCATTTGAGTTTTAGAGGGTAGCGTTATGTTGCCCAAATCATGTCAAACCATTTTGCCTTTGAGTCTTTGAAACATATCATTGATCACATCATTTGAGAATGATTACATCATTAGGCTACTCAATTTGTTTCAAGACTTGTTTACCATTATATCAAATCCATTTGTTTCAAACCATTTTATGTATACCATTTAGGTCTCTATTTTGTGCCATCATGTTATCCAATCTTGTCTAGCCTATTTGATCCAATCCTAGTTTTCAACATTGAGTTTTCAATTAGCCTTGTCAAGTTTGGATCCAAACATTGATTGATTCCTATTTAGGCCTCAATTTTTCGGGTTGATACACATATCTTTCTCATTTGGGTTGCATAACTTTAGTTAATTGATTACCCAAATTTGAAAACTATTGATGGTTTATTTGTTTAATGCCTATCCTCATCATTATTTATGCCTTTATTTGGGAGAAAAAAACCTTTCTCAAAGAGCATTTTATCTTATGCCTTATGCCAATTGATCATGTTTATGTTTGATTCTATATTCCAAGTCTATGTCAAAGTTATTTCCAAACTTGTTAGATTACATTAGATCACATTAGCATTTATTTCAAGTCTAGCTTTTGACGTTGTTTGGCCAAAAGTCCTAACATGCCTATTTGTTTGAGCCTAGATTTTGACTTTGCATTTGGAAAAAAGACATAGAAACTCAAATTTTCCCTTTCCTAGTTTAAACCTTGTTTGGAACACTTTGACCTAGACCTTAGACATGCCAGTTTTTACTCAGACACTTGACCTTTTATGCATATGACATTTGACATATGACATTTGATGTTAGGATGTTTTATGCCAAGTCTTAGCCAAAATCATTTTGGAGATACAAGTCCACATTCAAACCACATTGGAGATACAAATCCACCTTTCAACCAAGTTAGACCAAGTTTGAACCATTTGTCTTTTGCATCATTTTTTAGAGTTTGTATAATTCTAAGCCTTTTTGTTTTTAGAGATTTCATCATTTACATGGATATGTATTGCTAAAATTATGGTGGAGTCACTTATAATCTAACTTATGATAGAATGGATACACAAAATGAATTTTATGGTTTTTGTCAAGACCTCAATGATGCTAATATGGTTTGTGAGACAAATTTCTATCTGCCTCATATTAATCATTCAGTAAAACAAAGTCATAAAGCAACTTATGATCCAACTCAAGACCTTGATTGGTATGAAGAGGATTTTTAAGAGGAATTTATAGACCCATCTATAGATAATGTTGTTTGGGATATAGATCCATACCCTCTTTTCAATAATTAGCACATAGAACACAATCAAGAACTAACTTATGAGCCAACTCATGACTAGGATGATATAGTTTATGAGGAAGACTTGGATGCTTTTGCTGGTGAAATCAATTAAGTATCATGATGCCATTTTTTTATCCAATCATTGACTACCCCTAACCCTCCTTTGGATTATACAAACCATCAAGCTCTATAATATCCAAGGAATACCATTACCATTCCTAGACCTAGTCCTTTGGTTTGTGCGAGCAATAAAGATCCAAAATAGCCAATCATTTCTATACCAAGACCTCATGCATTAGTTTGTGTGAGAAATCAAGCTCCACAATGCCCCTTCATCATTCCAAGACCTATTCTTTTGGCTTGTGCAAAAAATCAAGCTCCATACTACCCTATCGTTACCATCTCAGGACTTTATCCTTTGGCTCATGTGAGAAATCATAATACCCAATGCCCTACCATTATCCAATTATAAGTCATTCCTCATCCAATTCCAATCCCAACCAAACCTCAATTGATCCAATCATTCAAAGACTAAGCTATGTTCAAAACTAGTATTTTCTAACTCATTGAAAACCAAGGCCAAAAGAACCAACCAATATGAGATGTTTCTATTGAATCAACCATTTATGATAAGTTAACCTATGATAAATTGCCTATTGATCCTATACTAATTATTGAGGAGTCTCACTCTAATGAACTAGTCTTTGTTGAATCATTTCTTAATGATTACAATCACCTTTGGGAAAATCATTACCTTGAATATGTGCCTATTTTTCAAGATCCTTATGTTGACAAGACAATCTCTAAGGAGTTATCTCTTGACCTATTTCCCATCCTAGAAGAGTCTCACTTTGACAAACTAGTTTTTGTGGAGCCCATTATGCCATCACAGGCCATTACTTATCAAAAACCAAATATTAAACAAGATATCATTATAATAGAGTACTCATCAGATGAAGAATCAGAGTTAGAGTCAAGTCCTATTTTTGAACTAATATCAGATTTAGCATCAGAACCAAAATCAACAATAGTCTCAACATCAGATTCAAAGTCCCTTGAGTTACAATTCGATTCAAAAGAAGAATATGTTTATGGTTGTTACAATGTTAGTTATGCATGCATCATAGATCAATTTAAATACATTAGTGATCATTCTATAGTTTTTGAGGATGAGTAATTTAACATCAACATAGGTTCTCCTAGTATCTTCTACAAGGATTGTGCAACCTCTCCCCATTCCATTGCCATTCCATAGGCCATTACCATCAACCAAGATAGCCATATTATTGACACTCCATCTCCCACAAATGTTGATTAGGATAGATAGAATCACACTTTGTTTAACTACATCCATGGAGACATAGTAGTTGAAAAAGAGTAAGGAGGCCAAGACACATTCATGTAGCAAAAGAACAGTCTCCTATTGGGATGTTTTTAAAGGCACTATGGAACAATCAAAGTCAAAACTCATCATCTTCTAGTGAGACTTTTTCAAAAGTGCTAGAAGACAATCAAAGTCAAAAGTCCACATTTCTTAGTGAAACCTTCTCGAAGGTGTTATGGGACAATTAAGACAACTTCATTGGTGAAAACTTCATTGAGGCACCAATAGCTGAGCACAAAAGTTCTTCATTATTTATTGAAGATAAAATCAAAGATCAAATAAAAATAGCTTCTAATTTATAGCCTAATCAAATGGTAGATACTCTCAAGATCAAACAATAGAAAAGTCTAGTGGTCCTATTGAGAGAAAAAGTCTTCAACCTTGCCATAACCAAAATTATGTCAAATTCAACATCATCAACATTATGTGCGATTAAAAGTCTTGATATTCATTTGCTTCCCCACCATTATACATTCCATTATCATCTACCATTCCATTTCAAAATCAAACCTACCATCTATTATTTGTCCCTATTTACCATCCATGGTTGTACTTTCCTTTACAGAGGCTACAAGGATACCTTGTCTCAACATTTGAAGGAATCAAAATCAATGACCAATGAAGATCATGAAAGCATTCTTGGAAACTAAATCTGTAGGCCATTTTTGATAGATTAGATATTTAGACAAGGTGTAGGATAGTAGTTAACATGATTGAGTATTTTTTATATAATTTACTAATTAGGACATGCATCTCCTCAACAGTAGGAACAATAGAATCAAAAACCACACCCAAGCCAAAAACATATACCATACCATTTCATATGCCATTGCCATTGTTACATATCCATTTTCCATTATTGAATATTCTTTCCATTTACCCCATCACATGGGGGAAACTCTCTTACAATTTTATCCAATATATCTAGACCATCATTATCTTTAACAAGACCATACCATCCTATCATTCCATTCCTATTTAGACCAAAGCCTATTTTTAGTCATTCTACCCAATCCTATTATGATCTTGGTTCATTTGGTTCTTCCCACACCTTTTGTGAGAGGATTTAAATCTAGTTTAAAAAATAAATAAAATCCATAAATATAATGATAGTCTATGAAAGTAGTGTGACAATTAATTTGGCAAGATATATATCATCTTATATCCACATTTGTTTATGTGAACCTAATTATAACCGCCCATGGGCATATCAATGTCTCACTAGTCTTGCTACTAATTATAACTACATATGGGAAAATTAGTATCATTGACCTATGCCATTGTATCTTATTTATAATCACCTATGGGAAAACTAGGGGCAACACTTATTTACCATGCATTGCCACATCACTTTGCCATTATTATTTTCATTTGACTAGCCATTTGCTAGATTTGAGAACTTGTTGGGACCTAGTTGGTTTTTCCCCACCTTTTATGTGGATGGGAATTACTATGACTTGAGGTCATTTAAAGACTATGTGGGTCATGATCAATTCATGTTGAGGTCACTTTGGTCCCCCTTTCCATATACTCTCACCATTTTGTAAGCAACCTAAGCCAAATGCTCTCACTATTTTATGAGCAGGTATCTTGTCATTCTCTAATGAATTAAGATATCAAAATGACAAAAAAAAATCATAATATTTCAAAAAAGGAAAAAAAAATGTTTTTCCTATCTAAGCCTAGACAGTTATACTCGATTTACCTTACTAGGGCATTGTCATTGTTAGGATGCTTTCTTTTAATTTTATTTTCAAGCTTTCTATTTATTTATTTATTTTAGTTGTTTGTTTGTTTGTTTGTTTCTTTTTCTATTTATTTGTTCACTTACCTATTTGTTTGATTTTAGCATTATTACCTTGACTCAGTCTATAAGTGTTCATTGGGTGATTCCTTGAAAACATTATTCTTGAGTCTATCCATATTCATATGTAAACATTTTTATCATGTTTTTATCATTGGTGCATTATTTTTAAGTGTTTATTGGATTGGGAGTCGGTCCTTATGCATATTTTGGGATAGTATTCATGGTGTTTATCATGAATCCTACCATCACATGCTATAGTAAAAATTAGGTTCACAAAGGTCTATAATTAATGGAGCCACAAAAGTTTCTCCTTGGTACCTTGGCAAATCCTTCCATCCCACCCTTGATCAAATTAACCCAATGACCATTCTAGTTGTATCATTTCTAGTCAGGGCATGCACCTCTTCATTAGCAAGTAAAATTGAATCATTCACACTGATCAATCTTATTATTCTATTCATCTATTTCATCACTTTTCACCCACTCATCTTTAATATATATTTTAGGTTATATCTTTGAGTTATGCTTGCTAATCAACCCTAACTAGGGCATAGTCATCTTTAGCCAATCTAGGTATCTTAATGATTATAACCACCTATGGGTAAATCATTATTTTGAATTTTATTCCTATTATAACCACCTTTGGGAAAATTATCATCCCTTTTACGTCAATGCATGCAAGCAATTTCTCATTTGGATTAATCTCAACCACATGTTAATTCCACCTTTCTTCTTATTTCTTTTTGAGGGACCATCCATCAACAAATTTGATGACCACTCCCTCAAGGGAGCATCATCATAGGCTTCCCAAAACCATTTGGAGTTTTTTTCTTCAACCATCATTTTCTTTTTGGCATATAGGCCATTTCTCATTATTTGAGAAGACATTACTTTGCCTACAATTTGCAATGCCTTCCCAAATAAGGGCAAATTTTAGACACCTAAAACTAGCCACCAATAACCTTAAATCAAGCTTTTGACCAATTTATACCCAAAATGCACAATTTGGCCTAAAAACACTAAAACATGCTAAATGATGTGAAACTAACATATTCAAGTGCTGATTTTGGGCAGGGTATCCCTAAATGGGGCAATACAATTTATGGGTCAGTTGACTTTGATCAATTCATTTCAATTCAAAATTCCAAATTTGCACCTGCATGCTCTAGAGTGTGCTTCCCTATCAAATATTTTACACAAGACATGTGCCTTTGTTATTTGTTATTGGTAACATCCTAAATGGGAATACGATTCTAATGTATCTAATGTGGACTACCAATTTCAATCTAGTCAAATTTAAGACTAATAACAAGGCATTCTGATTAATTTGAGTATTTTGTGCATAAAATTCTTAATCATGCTTAAGAGCTAATCAACCCAAATAAAGGCCTTGTCAGGAATTCCATGAAAACTTGTTGAATACTTTGTTTTGGAAATGAATATTGAATATCTACATCATCAAGTGGCCTCATTTCTTGGGAAGACATTCCTAGGCCATAAATGCCACAAATATCAAGATTCATTCCCTCCATGCCTCTTAATTTCCCCTTATTCCAATGCCATGATGTGGATAATTAAAAACTTAATTCTAAAAATTTAATTAATCGTCGAACACACATATCAATCTTGAGATTGATGGTTGAGGTTGATTCCAATCAAATCTAAAAATATATAAATAGGATGCCTCACAACATCATTTCCAAGCTTAATTAGTGTAAATTTGGTTTCAAAAAGATTCAAGCAACTAGTATTATAATGGAAAATTGATTCCAAGCCAATCCATAAGCCAAAGGTGCCAAGAGGAGATGAAGGTATCCACACTCCATTGAAGAAGACCTCTTGAAGCACAAGGTAAGCAAGCCACCATTACAAAGGAATTTAAATCATCTAAGGAAGGTGAAAGGAATTCATGTGTTTTCATTCCTTGATTTTTAATTTTGTTTTTCATTTGCTTTTGTTAACTAACCTCTCCCTAGTGTCTAGGCCTAGAGATGTTATGATATTAGTGTGTTTATTTCACTTTGTTTTCATTTTGGAATTAACACCATATTAACCATCCTCTCTTGAGTCAAATTCATAGATCACAATATTTGGTTTTATCTAGACTGCATAATCATCAAGATTGAGGGAACACAGTGCACCATTTAGATTGCTAGTCCATACTCCAAACAAATTAGTTGAGTAAGAGGTTACATTCCAAATATGCAATGGTATTGATGGTGTTTGTAGAGGTAAAATGAAATTATTGTTACATATTCCACCCTTGGCTATTGGCAGAACCATCTTCCAGTATTGGGACAAAATTAAATATGTTTTTATGCATAAAGTATATTTAAATTTACAACATGATGAATCAAGATAGTGGGACCCCAATGATAGAGTTATGAAACATCTAAAGGCCAAACAAATAAATTTAACCTATAAACTTCAGTCAAGAATCTATGACTTAATATACACCAAGGTTACATCCTTCATAATATTATTGGCAAGGTTGAAGAAACATGGCATCAACCTAAAATATAGATTAATGAGGGACCAAAAAGGAAGTGATGACATTTGTCAACTTGGTTTGAGGTAATACCATTTACTAGGAGGTCAATCCTCTAAACCTCCTCCCATGTAGCTAAAATCATAAGTAGAAGCCCCAAATCCTAAAGTACAAGCTAAACATAGGATTGAAGAAAGGAAACTTTAGGAGGGTACATAATATTTAGCCCAAAACAATGAATTAAGATATCCAATTGAGTACATTGATGTGGTGGCATTAGACACAAGTGAAATAATGGAAGATGTATTACAAATGTTATCCACTGCTTATCAATTTCATGAAGAGGAAATATAGATAGAGGAACCCCATCCCAAAATTGAAGAGGTGGAGATATAAAAGGGGATTAATTATCTTTGAGTTTAGTTCTTATTGTTCCCCCACAAATGAGAAAGGTTGAGCTTACATTAATTTCAGTAGGACCCAAGAGGCCTAAACTGACCTTCACTCACCCTTTGAGTGAGGTTAATGTATATAGTGAAGAAAATGTGAGACAAGGACTAACCATCCTTGAATGGTTCATCTATGTTAATTTATAAAATATTCCTACTCTGAAAAACTCTTGGTCCATCACCAAGTCAATAAACATAGTTGTTCATGATGAGCTCAAACCATGGAAACTTTACTTACAAAAGGAGGAAAAATAAAGATGGGTGATTAACCTTGAGGAGTCAAGTGGCATGTAGATGAATACTCCTAAGACTTCAAGTGAGACACAAGTAGAGACTCTATATCCTCCTCAAATAACTCAATCATTAGTTAGATTCTAGTTTAATCTAGAAACTACAGGTTTGGAGAGGGTGACTAAAAAGAGAGACATGGTTCCTAGTGCAGAATTCATTTTTCAAAAAGTGGAACCATTTGTTAGTTTAAATATATTAGGAGGTTAGTATCTAGGTTATGACCCTATATTTGAATAAGATATACTTGGATTAGTGCAATCTCAATCAACCTAGCTGTAAAATGGCATCAAGGGCATGAAGCAACAAATAGAGAACCTGAAGAAGCAAAGGGAAAATCTAGAGAGGCAGGCTATTTTATCTATCCTAGATACTATGATAGATATGTTTTAGGCATCCTTTTATGACATGCTTAATTTTATAAGATAAAAAAATAAAGACAAGGTATATTAGGCTAGTAAGATGCAACATCTAGTTGTTTAATTACTTAATAGTAGAGCTCATTATATAAGATGAAGGCTTTAATTAACATCTTGATAGGGGATAAAATCCCAGGTTTCAAGACCACCAGGATATCCCATCTCAACATAGTCATGGGACTAATTATAGATAAAATTCAAGGATTGAGCATGTGGTCCATGAGCTTGAAAAGACTCCTCAAGGATGATAAAGAGTTATTGGATAGGATAGAATAGTTTTTTAAGATCATGATTGTCAAACCTATAACCCTTAGCTCCATGGACATCATTACAGATGATGAATTAAATCATAATACCACTTTTATCATGTAAGAGGTAAAGAGAAAGAGCTAAGATAGGTCTGAGATTGACAACAAAAGGTCATGGATATGATTCTAATGATATAAGAAAAGATTGCAGAGGTGAGGAGAATTAAAGAATCCTTGGAGAGAAATAACAAAGACCTTCATGACTTAGTTGAGCAAGAGGATGAACCCTTGAACATGTAGTTAATTTGAGACTTATTGATGAACAACATCAAAAGGTAATAAGGCTAATTTATTATAGCCAAAGGACTTCATTAGCATAGGGTCCACCATTTATTTAGGAATATTTTCTTTTATTAAAGCATTATAAATTTTGAAAATGGGATATTCTTTTGTAAAGGCATGTGTATTTTTTTAGCACATTTGCCTATAGGTCAGTTCATTTTGGAAAGTCTAGTGTATTCTAGAAACTTTTTAGAAAGGACAATTATCCTTTACATTTATACACTTGTAAGTTAATGCAATTGACTGACATACTTACTTGTTTCTATAAAAGGAGTATTGTATATTGTAAAAAGGGGGGAGTTTAGAGCCAAAACTTGTATACTTTTGAGATATTAATGCAAGCAAATAATTATAAAAATATTATCTGAATTTGTTTACATCATTTGCTATATGGTTTTTCTCTCAATTATTGGTTCTAATTATTAGATTTGAATAGTTCTTTTAAATATTTGTGCATACATTTTTGAATGTAGAATTGTTAACTTGTGCATATGCTAGGTTAATTGAAGGTTCCTTAGTTTGATTCATTTTATTTTTTCTTCATTTGTAAATGTGCATCTACTATCTACTTAAAGGAGTAAATATTTAAAGTAAACATGGTTCTTATTTTCATTATTTATTATCTTCCTTAGAACTTTACCTGATATGTGTTGTGATTTGAGTTTAAGCTATCTTACTTCATATATAGGTTTTAATTTCATTCTTGAGAAACACTTGAACATTTTTATGATGTCTAAGATGAAGATCAAAAACACTTTTATTCTCTACCTTACCCTTCCTTTTTACTTTTTTTTTAACCAAATCACTTTAGAATAGTTTCCACTATAAATATTTATATAGATTAATCTTTAGATTAGAATTTGATCATAATTAATTGATACTATCATAGATTACTTCACTTTGAAAAGATAGTGCCAAGGTGGCTCCCAACCACCAAAATTTATAAATATTGTGGAATAGTTTGCTTGCTCTATTGTTATTTCATCACTGGTAACTAGATTACCACAACATTCTACTCATGCTTTAAATTCTTCAAATTCTAAAATGAGAAATGTTCTTTAAACACTAAGAGAACATGTGATACACTTAGAAGCATCAATATATGTTACAATTAGGTACACAATGAATAAATGGTCAAAACTGAGTACTTTAAATTGATATAAAATGACTTAGGGAAGATGTATGATATTAATCACGACATAAAAAAACTAGGGAGATGCATGATATTGATAATGGCATTGAAAATTCAAGAAAAAAAATCATACAAATATTGAATAATGCCAAGGGGTAACATACAAGGGGTATGTTTAAGTGTTAGTCACATACATAGAAACACAAAATAAGGCTTAGATCAATAAACAAGGAGATGTTCAAATGTACATAATATAGAGCAATAAATACATACAAAGCATGAAACAAAGAATCAAACATGTTTTTCATGAATGAATAAGTGAAATTGATCTATATAAGTAGTTTATAACATTAGTGTATTCAACAACTCAGGTATCTAATAATATATAAATATGAAATAAAGTGATAAAATATGTAAAATTTTACACAACTTATTATATTGAAGTAGGAACAAAAAATATTGTCATAAATTGATTAAACCTTAGAAAAATATGCCCTCAATGAACTTTATATGATACACAAAAGATATAGATGTCCTACGACTATTTTGGATTTGATAAATTAGATCTTGTGTTCTCTAGGATAAGTTTACTAGAATGGTACAAGAGTGTGGTGCATTAATGTCTTTAAATGATTAATTTTGTCTATGTAATGTTTTCTTATATGAGATGATATCACCATCTACAACTACATCTAAAAGTGACAACTTGATTGTTTTTTATCTTAGTAGTACACTTGGGAATCATATTAGATATAAAACTATATATATAGTTTTATATCTAATATGATTCACAAGTGTACTCTCTCTCTCTCTCTATATATATATATATATATATATATATATATATAAGAACTACATACACTAAAGCAAAAATCAACAGATGTAAATTAGATACACATATCATGCATAGGTCCTAAGTTTTATAATTTTCTAAAATATTTTTTATTTTTGTATTTTAAATACATATAGTATGATAAGAAAAGAAGCTATGTACAAATAATTATCCTATTAGAATATCAATATCTCATTAAGGTCATGCCTCTATGTATGTCCTATATCATATGTGATATATTCATCCTATATATTAGACATTCCATTCCAATCATATGTTGCATAAGTGGTATCATGATCATAATCATCATCACGGGAAGGAAAGAACTTCTTAAGTTGTTATGGAAATTATGATATTCAGTTTTGATCATCTTATGTATTTGTTTAAAAATAACTAAGTGCATCATACTTTTATATTTACCTTTCCAATTTCCCTTTTTCAATATATATTATGTCATGTGCCTCTACTGATATTCCATTAGATGTCTTATCTCGAATATTAGCTAGATATATGCTTTATTTTTGTTACTATTGATATAAATATGTTACCTAGTTTGAAATATAAATGGATTTGCCTTGATGACCAAATTTAATGCAACATTTTTTTATCAATAATTTTTCCTATTGATTTTATTCATGATCCTCCAAGAATAACATTGTATGCACTTGGATTAAAAATAACACTAAAATTAAGATAATACTCTTTTAAAGGAAAAAATGATGATAACTCAATTGATCCCACACATATTATAGATGAATTATTTTATTTTATGTATTGAATATTATATCTAAGATATAATAAATGATTTAGAACAAAATTTTAATTCATGATAGTCCATAACCTTGACATCAGTAAATTACTTGTCATCTATGTGAAAAGTAATAGTGAAAGGTTCTTGCTAAGAGGAAGGAATTGTAATTTACTCCTTTGAAACCACATTTATAACATTATCTTTATTATTCATCTCTTGATTTGGAATTTTTTTTTTTAGAAATCCTTTCTTAAAGATAATGTATTGTTTAAGTTGAACTTGTTTTTGTAACGTTTCCTATTATAGCTTTTGTAATTTTTTATTTTCAAATTATTCCTTTTGTAATTATTCTTTTTGCAATCATATTTTTTCATATTATAATTTTTTATATAATTTTTCCTCTTTAATATCTTCTTGATATATTTTTTTCATTTGTATATATTTTTTCTCAGAACTATCTTTTTCTATTCACAGTTGTGGTCTTTTTTTCTTGTGCACTAATTAAGATTTTTCCACTTGTTCTACTTGCACTTGTTATTTAGGAGAAGAAAATATGATGTGAATGGGTTGATTTATTGAATGCATGTATTATAGTATAACCACTATCATTAATACTTTATATTTTATTCTCAAATCCAAATAACTATCTTTATGATGTCCATGCATTCTATGATATGTAAACTAGTATTTTAATCTTTTTATAAGATGTATAGGATGTACTTTGAACAAGTTATTTTTAATAATTTCTTTTAGATTATCACTTGAACTATTATTATAATTTTGAATAATGCTTGGATCATTATTTTTATGTGTATGTTGCTTTGGATTCCAATCTTTATATGAAGTATTGTTAGGCATAAATTTTCTAGATGAAGATATAAATGCATGATTAACACTAGCATATTCTAGAATCTTTGTATATGTGATTTTATTTTCCCATGATGTGATATTTTAAATTTAATATTTGTTTTGATTTCATAATTATTATATTAACTTGATCATAGTGATGATTTTATCTTGAAGGGCTTCACAATCACAAGCCTTAGGTATTTATAATTGAATATGCATAGAAAAACCATCAAGAGTAGATGTAGAAGGTGGAGGGGTTTGAGTAAGGACATTATGGTTAAATTTATTTGGAACTATATAAAGTTTTACCTTAAATTTTGGGATATTTATAGTATGGACTTGGTTAGATGGAAAGTATCTATCACCATCTTAAGGATTGGGAGGAAGATGAGATTTTTTTTAGCCATTTAAAAAAAATTCAAATACTAAGATGATAAAAAGAGGAGAGATACAAGATAACACAAAAAAAAAATCAACATAATATGGAAATAAAAAAAATTATTTGAAACTCTAGGGAAAAAATAATAATCAAAAGGAAACCCAAGGGAAAACTAGGGCTTGTAATATTTAAAAAATAAATGGATTCACTAATATATTTTATAAAAATTGGGGATTAAGAAAGTGTTAATATAATTAAGATTTTTTTTATTAAAATGAGATTGTATAAAATATGTTATAGTTACACAAGAGTAATTTTGAACTTGTTATTTATAAAAATATGCTAAAATGGGAAAATATAAAAGACAAGTAACTTAGCTAGAACACATATATGAAGAACTGCAATAGAGATTGTGTGATCAAATGTGGGATTGTGTGAGGTCATTGTGGGTTAGGAATATGGATTTGTTTAAATTTGGTACAAGGTCACATTATTTAGATAAGGTCAAACTATGCTATAGTCTATAGGGTGCACTAGTGTTTGGTTGGGGTTATTTCCTTTGTATGAGTTTAGACTAGTGCATCTTCACCTTTAGGTTATGTGTGTGTGATCTAGGCCATTTGATTTATTATGGAATCTATGATGTACCTTCTTATTCACTTGTAACCTTAACTCAATGATAAGGAGGAAAAAATTCAATAAATGAGGGAAATTGTGTTAGGGACTGAAGTTGTTCTTGACCTCAACATCCCTTTTGTTGAATGGTTCTTATATATAAATACTACAAAATCAAGACAAAAATTGATGTATTTATCCCATGATAAAGTGGTACATGTGAAATAGTAGTGTAATGATACATGTTGGTGTAATGTTATTGTTATTATGTGCTTTAAACATTTACTTGTGACCTTGGATGGGTATTTATACTTCGCTTGGGGATACTTGAGTTGTATGGACTCGTAATTTGGAAGAATATGCACTTTAATCTCAAGGGTAAGTCCAAAAAGTTTGGGGATAAAATGGTGTTTACCCATGGACATGATTTTATTGAAATTTAATAAATCTAAAATTCTATAGATAATTTGGGATGGCAACACCCAAAAGTTAAATATGGTATAATAACATGAATTGTAGTATTTTGAGTCTAGTTTCAAAAACACTATTTTTCTTGAAAAATGGTTAAGTATAACTAGGTCAAACATATAAAATTTGAATAAGAATTCTTATTTTTTAAATAAAATATGGTAGATAGATGAATGTATGACCCACGATTTTTTTAGCTTCATTAAATATTTTTTGAAATCCTTTGGTGAATATTTAGATAAGATCTTCTAATATGTGACCTATATTATTTTATATATTTTAAGTGAATATTTTTTTATTAATAATTTTTAAAGTAAATAGATCTTGAAAACTAAAAAAAAATGGATAGTCGATCGTGCACCCCCCTAACTACCTCAAAAAAAATGAAAATTATTTTTTTATTTTTTTAATGTCTATAGAATTAATCCTAGTTTGTGACCATATTACTTGTTTTACACTTGTATCAAAGAAAAAAAATTTACATAAACATGAATAGGAATGTCTATTTGTAGAATGTAGTAGCCTAAAAAGGTATAGATAGAAATTAACATAGTTTAAACTCTTAAAATAGTCCAAAAATTATAAAAATCATATATTTAGAAATAAGATACCATGTTCATCATCATGGTAATAATTTTTTGATTTTTTTATTGAAATTTGTAGTGTATTTGGTGATGGAAGTTTAATTTTGTTATTTTCTATCAAAACTCTTACACTCAGTTATGTGTTGACAATTCCAAGCCATTGGCTTAATATTCTAAGCCATTTACATACAAAAAGGCTTGGTTTTTTGATTTCAAATTTTAATAACACATACACGATATAACACATACATGTTATTATGAAACTACACCCAAAATCACAAAAGAGGTATTCATTTATGTTTTGGATACAAAGAAAGAGGAATGTGTACATGTTCTTATTGTTTTACACCCAAAAACACAAAAATATGTAAAGGAAGGTCATATTTACTAAAATAAATTTTAATTATAAGTTATTCCTTATACTTTAAATATATTTTTAGTAAATATAAGAAATTAAGGTCACTCTACATATAATAGAGTTGGTCTCAAATTTTCATGCCCTATGATGTGGAATATAGTTTTTAAAAATATAATCTAATCAATACTTATGAATTTTTAGGGTTTTAGTATTTAACTTATGGAGTTTAAGGAATAAATTTTTTGGGTAAACATATAGTCATTTTTTAGATTTTTGTGTCTTCAAAATTTCTTAATGGTATTTTTAGGAGTCATAGGTTTGTAAAAATTAAAGTTTACAAAGCACTCACTTTTAATTCAATCCAAATTGGTGATATTGGGGGAAAAAAATCATGTTAATGATGTACACACATTAGATGGCCATTTTGTGTTAATTTGACTTGCTCATCATCAGGGTTTCGCTACATACTTTTATAGTTTTTTGGACCACTATAGAAACACAAAATAAGATTTTAAAGTAAAAATAACATGAAATAATAAATAAAATTAATTTTTTATTAATACAAAATAATCATTAAATCATTAATTTTATTTATTCATAATGTTAAAACCTATATTATAGTTTTGTAAAGCCTGCAGATCATCTTCTACTCTACTCTAGACCTAGAGACCTTTTTCCCACCCCTCATTAATTATTATATTTATTATTAATTTATTTATTTTATCCTTATAATATATTAATTTATGTATAAAATTTATAACTTTTATGTTTTATGCACCTTAAGTTTCTCAACAACCTATGACTTATCTAAAACATGCTCATTTTAGCCTTCCACCTACATTGGATGCTTCTAGATAGGTTCTAAGATATATTTATGTTAATTTTAATGTTTAGAGACATTTAAAACATATGGATAGACATTAATAACAATTAACATTAAGAGAGTGTGTATCTAGATCCCTTATCCATAATAAATAGGTAGGAAAGAGAGAAAAGGGTGGGATGAAATTATATTAGTTACATATATAGATTGGGATTAGGGCATATAATAACCCTAATTTATGTATATTTATATATTTAAAATTAGATACTATTTTATAATTTTAATCCTAACCCCATAGTTGACTTCGCATTTTCTCTATATTTCACTGAGAACCTATCTGTAGTAGAGCAGATTTTAAGATAGATAGATAGGTAGTCACCAATTTGATAGAGTGTGTTCCAATTAGGTTCCTATTAAAGTTTTTTTCCCAACATAAATATTTTAATATAACCAACCAAATATATATCCAAATTTATAGATGAAGGTAATGAAGGGAAAATGCCTTAATCTAGTGAATTAAATAAGGGCTACTTAGAGCTAATTTAATAGATAGAAAGGGAGTAAGGAATAACTATCAAGGGAAGTTTTCCTTACCAATATATATATTTTATTTTATCTTGGATTAAGGAATATTTATCAAGGGAAAATTACCTTTTAATATATATCTTTGTTATTGCCCTAACTACTTACCTATGCCTTACCTGATAATGCAACGAATTGTTTCATGATATATAACTTCATTATTTCCCTACATACTTTCCCTTTCTAGAATAAATTGTTATCTATAAAGGGAAATTTATTCCTAATATATATATTTCATATATTATCTCCATACATAATTATTTATTCCCTTCTTTGATTTATAGATTACATATAGTTATTTTTAAGTTTTGGTGTCTTATAGATTACTTGTTGACATTTGTAGGTCTTCTATGTTTGTCAAAATTAAAGTTTACAAACCACTCACTTTAGATTAAAGATAAAGTGGTGATATTTAGGAAACATATTTCATTATAATGACCTACACACATAAAATGACCCCATTTTTTTAATTTCACTTTCTCATTATCCCTAATTACTTGTTCTTAATCTATCATTATGCCTAATCACTCCCCCATTAGCCTTCATTGTCCCTCATCATATATAACCACTCCATTATCATACCTAATAACTATTTCATTGATCATGACCATCCTTCATAATCCATAATCACTCCCTCCTCATCCATCATAATCCCTAATCACTTTTTCCTCATCCCTAATCACTCCCTCACTGACCTTTAACATCCCCTATCTTCCATAATCACTCCTTAATTATCCCTAATAACTCCATAATTTACTCTAATTATCCCCTCATCATCCCTAATTACTCCCTAATCAACCTTTATCATCCCTACTCCTTCCATCTCAATCCATCCTCATCCCTAATTTTTTATCCATATCTTAGCCATATATTGATTGGATAAAATATCTGAGCCATATCTTGATCTTGAGTATGCCTTGTACCTAAATACTCAATCCATATATTTATATTAAATATTCTGTACCTATCTTATTATGGTTGAGTATTTCCTACTTACATTACCTACTTGATTATACCCTACCTACTTATCTTTTTTAACAACCTACTTGAGTATGAGCTGACTAATAAAATACCTGAGCCATATATTAATCTTCAATACCCATATCTAATATTGACCATATATATATATATATATATATATATATATTACTTGAAAATATATTTTATACATGATACCTAATTATATATTTTATTAAATACCTAATCTATATCTTGAAAGGAGATGGGGAATTCTAACATATATATAGGAAGGAGTGACTAGAAATGATCAACACAAGTAGAAAGCCATTATACCCACTATAAAGGTATTGAATTGAGTGATTAGGGATGAGGAGGGATGATAAAATAATGATAAGGGATGATGATGGAAAATTAGGGAAGATAATGGAGTGATTAGGGATGATGATGTAAAATGAGGACTAATTAGGGAGTGTTTAGGGACAATAGGGGTCAATGAAGGTGTGACTAGAGACTATGAGGGATGATGAGGGCCGATAAGGGAGTGATTATGGATGATGAGGTTTTATGAGGGAGTGATTAAGGATAATGATTTAAAATGAGGGATAATTATGGATTTTTTAGTGATAATGAGGGCTAAAACTCAATGACATATAGATAAAATGAGAAGCCAACTATGGGGTTGGGATTGAAATTCTCAACTAGTATCCAATTTATAGTATCTATATAGATATAAATTGGGATTATAAACTCTAGAATTTATATTATTATCTGTAAAAATTATAATAAATATATAATTTATAGATACCATTTGATTATCTTGTGGTATTCATATATCTATATGGAGATCCATGCACAAACTATGGAGAGAGTGTGTGTCCAGAGCCCCAAGATAGAATAAATAAGTAGGAACGTGCATAAATGATGGGATAAAATTAAATTAAATTTCATCCCATCTTTTATGCACTTTTTTACCTATTTATTATATCTTTGGTCACTAGATACACATTCTCTCCATAGTTTGGGTGTGGATCATCATATAGATATATGAATACCACTAGATAATCGAATGATATCTATAAATTCATTATTTAATTTAAAGAGAATGATTGAAATAAATTTTTATTTAATCCCTATTTGAGTGAGTAAAATTTAGAATTAGAATAGAAGCCAATTGGACATAAGTAGGAAACCATTTCACCAACCATCAAGGTGTTAGAGGGAGTGATTAAGGATGAGAAGGGATGAGGATGGTGAGGGAGTCATTAAAAATAATGAGGGATAGTGAGGGTCAATAAAATAGTGATTAGGGATGATGGAGTGATTAGGGATGATGAGGGAGTGATTAGGGATGATGAGAGATGGTGACGGTCAATTAAGAAGTGATTAAGGATGATGAGGGATAAGAATATAGTGATTATGGATTATAAGGGATGAGGATGAATTGATTAGGGAAGATGAGGGATGATGAATGAGTTATTAGAGATGATGAGGTATGGTGAGAGTTAATGAGGGAATGATTAGGGATGATGAGGGAGTGATGAAGGATGGTGAGGGATAGTGAGGGTTAATGAGGGAGTGATTAGGGATGATGAGGGAGTGATTAAAGATGATGAAGGATGACTAAAGAGTGATTAGAGATGATGAGGTATGGTGAGGGTAAAAAAGGGATTTATTAGGGATGATGATAGAGTGATGAAGGATGGTGAGGGATAGTGAGGGTCAATGAGGGAGTGATAATGAAAGATTAATTAATGATTAGGGATGATGAGGTATGGTGAAGGTCAATGACAACATGATGAGGGATGGTGAGGATCAATCATGGAGTGATTAGGGATGATGAAAAAGTTATTAGGTATTATGAGGGATGAGGAGGGATGGTGATGTTAAATGGAAAAGTGACTAGGGATGATAATGCAATGATTAAAGATGACTAAGGATAGTGAATGCCAATAAAGGAAGGATTAGGGATGAGGAGGGATAAGGAGGGAGTGATTAAGGATGATGAGGGATGATGAAAAAGTGATTAGGGATGAGGTAAAGATGATGCACAAGTGGTATTGTCACAAAGTGGTCATTTGATGTGTGAAAATCATTAATATGATCTATGTTTTATCATGAAATGACCCTATGGCCCCTTTTAGATACTAGACTATAGCCTACTTTAATATGTTTTGATAGTGATAGGACTAATGACTATTGATGTTGGTCTTATTTTCCTTTGGTTATGATGTAGATACCTTGAATAGATGAGGTGATATGTTATGTCACAATTGATGCTCATAGTGGATTCATTATATCTTGATATGCATATTGTTTATGATGGGTTCATTTTATCTTGTATATATGTATATGTTGATTCAATTAATTGCATTACTATATGTAATCGATATATCATGTTTTACTTGATTAACATTGATTCCTCTTATAGTAGTTAATTTTCCCTCATAGGGCAGGTGTGAGTTCATAGTTATTAAGACTAACTCTTATCCTTCTCAGCTATAGTTGATTTCACTTGATTTATCATTTCATATCTAATGATTCATGTTGAGTTATTATTATTATCATATTGACAATGTTCAGGTAATGCTAATGTCTTATTTGGTGGATGTAAGCACTAGGACATGAGATAGGTGTGATGTTAGGCTTAGAAATATTGGGTATATCATGGCTGATTGATTAGTTAAAATGTCACTCTGATAGTCTAGCATGTACTATGTGATATTGATCCACCATTTTTATATTCCATTGTGCTATTATCATATTTCATAAGCCTCACCCTATCCTACTACTTGTAAAATTCTATTTTATCCTTGATTTTAGTATCAAGTTTTGGCATCATTATTTTGCTTACATATCCTTATGTGCTTGTAGCCATACCTTCATGTTTGATATCCTTCCTATGTATCATGAATGCAGGATGTGTAAACCATAAGGAAGTGGTTATGCTTTATCCTTTTATACTATTGGTTCATCTAGACTGCATTGGACCTCTTAACCTTGGTAAATATATGAACAAATCTTCCTTTCATGGATGTTATCTATTGAGAGCCTTGATCAACTTTAGATATTTGCCAACTATTGTCATTTATTGATTTTTATTTTAGATCGATTGTGTGATTCAGGTGATCGGTGTTATTTTGATGATTTTATTATTTATTGGTAGCTGTAATGAATTGATTATTATTTTTAGTATTTTATCAAGTTTTGTTGATTCCCTTAATTTTTATTATTTATTAAATGATTTTTTATATTTTATTATTTAATAATCATTATTATTATTTCAATACAGATTTTTTACTATTCCTTTATATCTTTATCTTAGTAATTTATTAATTTATGTTATTATGTTTTTTGGTTATTATTTTATTTTATTTATTTCATGTTATTTTATCTATTATTTATTTTTAGTAGCTTTAAAGTGATAGAGAGGTGGATACATACACACACACAGATAGATATACATATACATATACATATACATATACATACACACACACATATATATTAAATATTACTTTTTGTTATATTATATATATATATATATATAATATTCTATTATTTATTATTTTATTTTGTTATATTATTTTATGCATATAGACTTGATGCACATGCCAAGCATGGTGCTAACCCATTGGGGTGTAGCATGGAAGAAAGGGCCTGATGCCAAGGCAAGGGAGCATACAAGAGAGAGTAAGGGAATGACAAGAGAAAGTATGATACGCTAGGTATGTTTTAGGAGGGAGGGATAAGGTGATGAGGAGGGGAAAAAAAAATAAAAAATGCAAAGATCAGAGAGGGGGAATGGCATTTGGAAGAAAATGTAAGGTGTAGGATGGGGAAAGAAGTAAAAGAACTCAGTAGGAAATATATAAAAATGGTAGAGGGGAGAGAGAGAGAGAGAGAGAGAGAGAGAGAGAGAGAGAGAGAGAGAGAGAGAGAGAGAGAGAGAGAGAGAGAGAGAGAGAGAGAGAGAGAGAGAGAGAGAGAGAGAGAGAGAGAGAGAGAGAGAGAGAGAGAGAGAGAGAGATGAGAGAGAGAGAGAGAGGAAGAAAAGCATGGGGAAAGAGTCAAGAACATCAAGGAATAATCACATAAATATTTCTTAGACCTCTTTACTTGAATTATGTAAATCTTCCCAGCTATGTTCTTCTAGAAAGTCCTTTCTAGCCATGAGTTGGTTCTTCACCTCAAACAAATAATGATTATTTAATTGAAGTCCTTACAGTTCAAAATTTTCCCCTTACATTAAAAAAATAGGTAAATTAAGGATCAATTTATTGACTATTTTCCCTACTTATGGACTTCAGTTGTGAATGCATTGTGCTTGTTGGACCGTGTATTTCATTTTTTATGCATATACCTCATCCCAACCTATTAACCTATGACAACCTTGAGTGATTGATTGGTCCTACAATGCCGTATATAACTAAGTACCTTATGTTTATTATTACCATTCAAAATTGATTTCAAAATACATAGCCTTATACTTTATTTTGGATGATTCAATCATCGATTTCTTTTTATAATTCATTAACCATGGTTATCTTGCTTTAGCACAATACCCTATTTCTACAGGTTGCACTATTAGAAGTTTGACCCATGAGTAAATTATTGGGTCAATTTGGGTTTCCTTTTTATATATGGGAGGTAGAGTAATTATTTGATATCATGACTTTCTAGTATTAAAGTAAAATTGATTTAGGGCACCTTAAATTATTAAGGCATATATTAATCAATTGTTGTTATTATTAATTATCTGATTTGAATAACCTATTAGGGTTTTTTAACAAAAATTTTCATGGGTAAAATACTATTTGGATATATATTACTCAATTTCCCAATGTAGAAGGTCGATTAGAATCTAAATTGTTAATAGCATTGATTCGATGGGGAAATTGGGCCTCTAAATTTTATTACTTTTGCTTGAGATTACTATGGGGTTGGCCACATAATGGTATTGAGTGGTATGCATTGAAAAACTAAGATGCATAGAGGTTAGTGACAAATTATTGTGCATTCATCTCATGATTAAATTCATCATGGTATAAATAATTAGGTTGGCTTATTATGTGAAAGAATTGATGTTGCCATACTTGGCTAGATTAAAGTCAAGCCACTTTAAATTATGTTAATGAATGTTATAACTTCTTATTATTGACTCAACTGAGTTTATATGACCATTGGGAGTTGGTCCCATTGAATCTAATTATTTTACACTCAAATAAGCCTCTTGGGCTAAGAATTGGACCCTAATCTATGTTGTAAAACATTTCTTATAAAAACCTAGTATATGTCATGGCATTTACTCAGGCCCATGGCTTGGTTGAGTGTTATAATTTATATTATCTACACTATTTTTATGGTCCTTATTGGTAGTTTGTAAGTATTTATTTGTGGCTTAGTATTATGTGTGTACTTATTACCTCACCCAAGTACCTAGTTGCTAAAACCCTCCACCAAGCTGACGGTTGGGGTGGTAAGGGCCACCGATGGTTGGGCTCATAGGGCTAGTTTTGAGGGGTGTCTCTCTTGAAGTGTATATATTTATTAATTATTAAAATAGGATTTAGATGGAATCTTACATCTCATACATACCTATTGATATAAGATGTTAGACCATTGGATTGTGACTGATTACTCATTCTATGTTGTAGTTCATCTTATTTCTTTATGTATTTGGTAATATTGTTATGTTAGGATATGGATGTTATTGGATATGATATTATATTGGAGACATTATTGATGATGGTTGTATGGTTCTCATATAATTAACCAACTATATTTACTCTTTGGTATGCATTCATATTGGGCTCTATTTACCACGTGAGCAGTAGTGTAATTATAATACATTATGTTTATACTAGATCTTTATATATTGTTATATGTACTTAGATTGGTGATTTACTTATTATTTTTAAGTAGGAATGAAATTATAAAATATTATTCTTAGGACAACAGAAACTATAATGTCCTTAACCTTTAATTATATGGAACAAGAGGGTGTTATCTAATAGTATGATAAAATTAGTTAGAGGTTTTAAATCTTCTTGGTGGGAATATATATAATTTCACTTGGGTTTAATGATGAACTTATATTTGGTGACATTCTCATAATATGGTATGTTTATCTAGCATGTGAAATTACCAATTATTTATATCATTAGAGTGATAATATAATATATCCTTGGTTGTAGTGTTATTACTTGACACATGGTCTTAATAGGTTTTCATGTTTATAACACTATGTTGAAATTAATCAAGTAGCAAATTGTACCTCTAGCCAAGTTGATAGTTATGCTAAAGCTAGTTTATGTTAGTGATGGTTATTGCACCTATGGATAGTGATGCAGGAGCATCTACATTCATTTTCTTGGCAAGATATGGTCACGTTGGGATGATTGAATTCAAATTCAATTTATTGTATTTTCCCTCTCATATGCTATTAATAAGGAGTAATTGTAAAAAAAATAAAGTTAAAAAAATAAATGTTGGGGCTGTTGAGGAAATAGAGGAGGAGTGGTTGAAAATATTTCAACCTTAGTATATTGTTGCAATTTAAAAACTATTTTTGGTTTTACCTTGAGCCCAAATTGGGCGTAGAGGTTAGGGAGAAGGCTCTTCAAAAGAGCAAAAGAGAGAATTCAATAAGAAGGATGAGAGGGACGTAGAGAAGAGGAAGGACAGAGAGGAAAGGACCTCTCATTCAAGGGAAGAGATGTAATAAGAGGAGAGGATCACTCAATGTAAAATTAAAATGAATGCATGGAAGATACAGAGCTATTAGAAGTGCGATGAGTTGGTGGAGTGGAATTGGAGTTGATTACAATTTCAATAGATAGGTGAATAGTTACAAGGTTTCAGTTGCAGGATGTCAATCCTTGAGGAAGCATGGTCACGCAAGAGACCAAGACCATTTACAAAATGTCAGAGTTGGATCCTAAGCATTCAGAGAAACCAAATTCCAGTGTTGTGTACAATAAGAAGGAATGTTTTGGTAAGCTTTTAAAAGATGGAATATGTTTAGTGATAATGGAGTCTTCAATTCTATATCAAATGGATTGTATTATGTCAATGGTCCAATCTCTTTATTGGTTGAATTCACAAGAATTTTATCTATTGATCTCACTTGAATCTATATATGTCGACTGTCTGATATAGTAAAGAATAGAAATGGACTTTATTATTTGAATATTCTAGGAATGATCATTTTCTAAAAGGATTGGTGTATGTCATATGAGTGGATTGATAGAATGAATTTGATAAACATAATTTATCATTAATATACTTGTAGAGCATGGTGTGTTGTTAGATTACATGGAATAAAAGTTATATTTGTTTACTATAGTTTGTGTATTATTTATTCCATTTACATGCAAATTTTGTTGTGCTTCTGCTAAGCGATCTACCGGTTAACTATTTGTAAGTTTGTAGAACGGTAGATAAATAAAAGAAAATCAAGATAGGTGCCATGTATTGGTAATTGATCTGCATGAAAAGTTGTCTAGGAAAATTCTTATAATTAAAGAATTTGAAGAGCATTTGCTTTATCGAGAATCATTGAAGAGAAGTTCAATATAATGTATTTCAACTTGCTGTTCAAGATCTATTGAAATGAAAGTGAGGCGATTGGTTCTAGTGCTAAGATCTTCCAACAATTGAGAGTCGATTTGTGTCAAATAGGTTATACATGGGTATGGTTTAAAAATAAAATGGGGAATGGGACTGATCTATACATTAGGCTACAGGATTAGAATAGAGGTGAAATGCATTGGGTTAAGTGTTGAAGTAAAGTCAATTTACAATATGTTTAAATTAGAAATCTGAGAACAAGGAAGGTAGCTACATCACATCAATTTGAAAATAAAAACATAACCTTGAGTTTATTTAAGGGCTCACAATTTTTTATACAATTTGAAGAACAGAATTAGTGCATTTAAATTCTCCATTTCTCAAAGCTTTCTAGATTCTACGGACTCTGTAGGTTCATAACTACGGACTCTGCAGGGTCATTTTTATGATTTTGTATGTAAGGGACGTATGTGTCTAGTATAAAGATTTTAAAATTGAGTCCCTGGTTGAAGTTTGATGTCATTGCATCATTTTGGTATCAGAGCTAGTAAGCTCCTAGAAAAAGGAAAATTTTGTACTCTTCTAATCAGTTTTTGCAGAGATAAAATTGCAGTGATTGAAGCAAGTGAAGAAGTTTCAAGTTCAAGGCAGTCAAGCCATTGAGGATTAAGAGGAGAAGAAGCCAAGGAAAGCTTAGTGAAGAGCCAAGAGAAGCTCTAAAAGAAGAGCAAGTGAATGCTCAAGAGGAAGATCCAAAGCAAGGTAAGCTTGGATTTGTGAAATTATTGATATTTGTCATATTGCAGACCATTGACTCAGTGTGAAGTCCATTAAGTAGGATCAAAAGACTAGGGTGCAAAAGACCTAGGTGAGGACCTGAAGGGATCAAGATACCAAGGTAGAAAAGACTTGGGTGAAGATCTCAAAAATGGAAATATTGCTAAGAAAAGAGCAGAGCAACAAGGTATATGAGGCCACCAAGAAGAAAACAAGCATCCAAAAGAAGAAAGGTATGAATAGTATTGAAATTGATAAAGAGATTTATAATTTGAAAAGATATTTAGCTAATTTTTTAAATATATATGAGTCTTGGATGAAGATGGACAAGTAAGCATGGGTATGGCCAATGAGGAAGAGGTTGAAGTGGCCAATTGATCTCCTAATGAAGAGGAGAAGAAGGCAAAATGAGATTGCCAAGAAGAGAGAAGCCCATAGAGGCTTGAAGAGGATGAGTAGGTTGCCAAGAGATAAACAAGAGAAAGAGATGGAGAAGAAGGTTCTCATTGTGGAGAACAAGAGAAGAGAAGAAAGAAAAGATGAAATGCCAGGAAGAGCACTTGAAAAGATAAGAGTGTGGGTGAAGAGAACACTCATGGAGACATTATGGTCAATTGTTTTTATTTGTAATATTGCCTCTGAATGGGTAATTTCAGGTATGAGCAGCCTTATGAAGGTCAAGAGAAGGGCCTTGAAGAATGAAGAGATTAGTGCAAGAGAAGACACCAAGTACATAAGTGAATGTGTAGGAGAAAAGAAAAAGTTTGTTGTTGTTGATAAAGAAGAAGAGATGCATTGGTTAATGCATGAGGTAGGTGTTGAAGAACCCATACAAGTAAGGGGAGAGATAGAAGATGAGGATGAATTCCATGATGCCATTGAATGCCAAGAAGAGGAAAGAGGACAGCCAAGCACAAAGGGAGAGAAAGATTACTACATGGATCATGCTATCAAAGAGGTAAATGAAGTGTTAAGACCTGATTTTGATTATTATTTTGAGTATGAAGATGTTAATACATAGGTTAGAAGAGGCAAGAGGAAGATGAAGTCCTCACATAAAGTAGTCAATCATGGATAAATAATGCCAAAATGGTTGAAGAAGCACACAAGCAAGCAACAAGTAAGCAAGTAGGAAAGTTTACCTTATAAGATTGATTTTTCTCATATTCCTAATGTGAATGTAGATGTACAAGAAAATAAAAGGACAAACAAGGTTGGTTTTTTAGTATTGTCAAAAGAGCATGGTTACAGGATGCCTAAATGGCTAGTGAAGTCAATTGATAAGAGAAAGAATCAAGTATGGGTGCCTAAGAAGGCAAAGAGAGAAGATGTGAGTGTTGAGGCAACAACACCAAGAAGTCAATGGAAGAGGATTGAAGGTGATTCAAGCAACCAAGAGAATGAGGGTGAGATGGTGAGTATGGAAGAGGCATTCCATGAAGACAGGGCACTTGAGAGGTATACCAAAGAAGTAAAAGGTAAGTCAATTGCTTACAATGAATGGGATAATGATGTTTTTGAATCATTTAATGATATTTTCATGAGAAATGAGGAAACGAAAGCAGCTATGTGGACTAATATGCAGCAAGGAGAGAGTTCCAAATGGATGGATGATGAAGAAAGGGGAGAGTATACAATAAAGCAATGCCTCATTGAAAACAAAGAACAAACAAGATGGCATCAAGCAGAGATTGAAGAGAGCAAGGAGACAGAAGGTAAGGATACTGCAATTGTATTTGATAAGTATATTAATGTTGATGAAGAAGTTCACTTGTATGAAGAAACCATAGAGTGGATGAATGTATTTATAGAGGATGAAAGACAATTTGGTCTTAAGTTTGATATAGGACATGAAGATTTGGATGACCTTTTGTTGAGTGAAGAGTTGAAGAGGATAGAAGAGTTTTTGAATCCTCCAAAAGAGTTGTGTAGAGGCACATATCAACATGGTGGCACCATTGATCAAATGGAAAATGAATTGAGGCAAGAGCTAAGAAAGGATGAGATGAAGAGTAACGCTAGTAAGGAACAAGCACTCCTTTAGGTTGATAAGCCCAAGTTTGATGAAGTGAATGGGGAGATAGATGAGATATCACTAAAGGAAGAGATGAGAATGTTGGAAGAGCTCTTTAGTTCTTCAAGAGAGCTACATATAGATACAAATCATGGTGAAGACACCATTAGGAAGAGTGAAGTAAGAAAAGAGCACACTAAAGAGGCAAAGGCATTTTTGGCCAAAGAGCAGAAGAGTGGAGGCAGCCAAGAGACTTTATGGTCTCAAGTTTTTACTTCTTACATTGCCTTTGATGTTTTGAATGTAGGTGTTAAGGTTGTGGAGATGAATGAAGTCCATAGTTCAATGAACAAATTTTTGAAGCAAGAAGATCAAGGAGATCTTCAAGACATGTATGAGAATGAAGCATGGACGTGGGAGATGGCAGCTGAGAAATAAATGAGAAGGACATATCTAAAGAGGAAGAAAAGCAAAATGAAGGACAAAGACTATCAAAGACAAACAACAGCATTGGTATTGGCAACAAGACCTTGGGATCTAGGCATAGAGTGAAGACTAAAGCATGGAGGAAGCATCTCATTTGAACTAAGGTTCAAATCTTTTCTAGAGGGAGAGTATGATGTAGGAGCATCTACATTCATTTTCTTGGCAAGATATGGCCACATTGGGATGATTGAATTCAAATTCAATTTATTGTATTTTCCCTCTCATATGTTGTTAATAAGGAGTAATTGTAAAAAAAAATAAAGGTAAAAAATTAATTGTTGGGGCTGTTGAGGAAATAGAGGAGTGGTTGAAAATATTTCAACCTTAGTATATTGTTGTAATTTAAAAATTATTTTTGGTTTTACCTTGAGCCCAAATTGGGTGTAGAGGTTAGGGAGAAGGCTCTTCAAAGGAGCAAAAGAGAGAATTCAGTAAGAAGGATGAGAGGGACGTAGAGAAGAGGAAGGACATAGAGGAAAGGACCTCTCATTCAAGGGAAGAGATGTAAGAAGAGGAGAGGATCGCTCAATGTAAAATTAAAATGAATGCATGGAAGATACAGAGCTGTTAGAAGTGCGATGAGTTGGTGGAGTGGAATTGGAGTTGATTAGAATTTCAATAGATAGGGGAATAGTTATAAGGTTTCAGTTGTAGGATGTCAATCCTTGAGGAAGCATGGTCATGCAAGAGACTAAGACCATTTACAAAATGTCAGAGTTGGATCCTAAGCATTTGGAGAAACCAAATTCCAATGCTGTGTAAAATAAGAAGGAATGTTTTGGTAAGCTTTTAAAAGATGGAATATGTTTAGTGATAATGGAGTCTTCAGTTCTATATTGAATGGATTGTATTATGTCAATGGTCTGATCTCTCTATTGGTTGAATTCACAAGAATTTTATCTTTTGATCTCACTTGAATCTATATATGTCGACTGTATGATACAGTAAAGAATAGAAAAGAACTTTATTATTTGAATATTCTGGGAATCATCATTTTCTAAAAGGATTGGCGTAGGTCATATGAACGGATTGATAGAATGTATTTGATATACATAATTTATCATTAATATACTTGTAGAGCATGGCGTGTTGTTAGATTACATGGAATAAAAGTTATATTTGTTTACTACAGTTTGTGTATTATTTATTCCATTTACATGTGAATTCCACTGTGCTTCTGCTAAGCGATCTACCAGTTAACTATTTGTAAGTTTGCAGAACGGTAGATAAATAAAAGAAAATCAAGATAGGTGCCATGTATTGGTAATTGATATGCATGAAAAGTTATCTGGGAAAATTCATATAATTAAAGAATTTGAAGAGCATTTCCTTTATCGAGAATCATTGAAGAGAAGAAGTTCAATATAATGTATTTCAACTTGTTGTTCAAGATCTATTGAAACCAAAGTGAGGCGATTGGTTCTAGTGCTCAGATCTTCCAACAACTGAGAGTTGATTTGTTTTAAATAGGTTATATATAGGTATGGTTTAAAAATAAAATGGGGAATGGGGCTGATCTATACATTAGGCTACATGCATTGGAATAGAGGCAAAATGCATTGGGTTAAGCGTTGAAATAAAGTCGATTTACAATATGTTTGAATTATAAATTTGAGATCAAGAAAGGCACCTACAACATAGCAATTTGAAAAAAACAACATAACCCTGAGTTTATTTATGGGCTCATAGTTTGTGCTACAATTTGAAGAATAGAATCAGTGCATTCAAATTCTCCATTTCTCAAAGATTTCTAGATTCTATGGACTCTGCAGGTTCATAACTACGGACTCTGCAGGGTCATTTTTATGATTTTGTATGTAAGGGACATATGTGTCTAGCATAAAGATTTTGAAATTGAGTCCCTGGTTGAAGTTTGATGTCAGTGCATCATTTTGGTATCAGAGCTAGGAAGCTCCTAGAAAAAGGAAAATTTTGTACTCTTCTAATCAGTTTTTGTAGAGATAAAATTTCAGTGATTAAAGCAAGTGAAGAAGTTTCAGGTTCAAGGCAGTCAAGCCATTGAGGATTAAGAGGAGAAGAAGCCAAGGAAAGCTTAGTGAAAAGCCAATAGAAGCTCTAGAAGAAGAGCAAGTGAGTGCTCAAGAGGAAGATCCAAAGCAAGGTAAGCTTGGATTTGTGAAATTATTGATATTTGTCATATTGCAGACCATTGACTCAGTGTGAAGTCCATTAAATAGGATTAAAAAACTAGGGTGCAAAAGACCTAGGTGAGGACCTAAAGGGATCAAGAGACCAAGGTGGAAAAGAGTTGGGTGAAGATCTCAGAAATGGAAATATTGCTGAGAAAAGAGCAGAGCAGCAAGGTATATGAGGCCACCAAGAAGAAAACAAGCATCCAAAAGAAGAAAGGTATGAATAGTATTGAAATTGATAAAGAGATTGATAATTTGAAAAGAGATTTAGCTAATTTTGTAAATAGATATGAGTCTTGGATGCAGATGGACAAGCAAGCATGGGTATGGCCAATGAGGAAGAGGTTGAAGTGGCCAATTGATCTCCTAATGAAGAGGAGAAGAAGGCAAAATGAGATCGCCAAGAAGAGAGAAGCCCATAGAGGCTTGAAGAGGATGAGTAGATTGTTAAGAGAGCAACAAGATAAAGAGGTGGAGAAGAAGGTTCTCATTGTGGAGAACAAGAGAAGAGAAGAAAGAAAAATGAAGTGCCAGGACGAGCACTTGAAAAGATAAGAGTGTGGGTGAAGAGAACACTCATGGAGACATTATGGTCAATTGTTTTTATTTGTAACCTTGTCTCTGAATGGGTAATTTCAGGTATGAGTAGCCTTATGAAGGTCAAGAGAAGGGCCTTGAAGAATGAAGAGATTAGTGCAAGAGAAGACACCAAGTACATAAGTGAATGTGTAGGAGAAAAGAAAAAGTTTGATGTTGTTGATAAAGAAGAAGAGATGCATTGGTTAATGCATGAGGTAGGTGTTGAAGAACCCATACAAGTAAGGGGAGAGATAGAAGATGAGGATGAATTCCATGATGCTATTGAATGCCAAGAAGAGGAAAGAGGATAGCCAAGCACAAAGGGAGAGAAAGATTGCTACATGGATCAAGCTATCAAAGAGGTAAATGAAGTGTTAAGACCTGATTTTGATTATTATTATGAGTATGAAGATGTTAATACACAGGTTAGAAGAGGCAAGAGGAAGATGAAGTCCTCACATAAAGTAGTCAATCATGGATACATAATGCCAAAATGGTTGAAGAAGCACACAAGCAAGCAACAAGTAAGCAAGTAGGCAAGTTTACCTTATAAGATTGATTTTTCTCATATTCCTAATGTGAATGTAGATGTACAAGAAAATAAAAGGACAAACAAGGTTGGTTTTTTAGTATTGTCAAAAGAGCATGGTTATAGGATGCCTAAATGGCTAGTGAAGTCAATTGATAAGAGAAAGAATCAAGTATGGGTGCTTAAGAAGGGAAAGAGAGAAGATGTGAGTGTTGAGGCAACAACACCAAGAAGTCAATGGAAGAGGATTGAAGGTGATTCAAGAAACCAAGAGAATGAATGTGAGATGATGAGTATGGAAGAGGCATTCCATGAAGACATGGCACTTGAGAGGTATACCAAAGAAGTAAAAGGTATGTCAATTGCTTACAATGAATGGGATAATGATGTTTTTGAATCATTTAATGATCTTTTCATGAGAAATGAGGAATGGAAAGTAGCTATGTGGAATAATATGCAGCAAGGAGAGAGTTCCAAATGAATGGATGATGAAGAAAGGGGAGAGTATACAGCAAAGCAATGCCTCATTGAAAACAAAGAACAAACAAGATGGCTTCAATTAGAGATTGAAGAGAGCAAGGAGACAGAAGGTAAGGATACTGCAATTGTATTTGATAAGTATATTGATGTTGATGAAGAAGTTGACTTGTATGAAGAAAAAATAGAGTGGATGAATGTATTTATAGAGGATGAAAGACAATTTGGTCTTAAGTTTGATATAGGACATGAAGATTTGGATGACCTTGTGTTGAGTGAAGAGTTGAAGAGGATAGAAGAGTTTTTGAATCCTCCAAAAGAGTTGTGTAGAGGCACATATCAACATGGTGGCACCATTGATTAGATTGCAAATGAATTGAGGCAAGAGCTAAGAAAGGATGAGATGAAGAGTAATGCTAGTAAGGAATAGGCACTCCTTCAGGTCGATAAGCCCAAGTTTGATGAAGTGAATGGGGAGATAGATGAGATCTCACTAAAGGAAGAGATGAGAATGTTGGAAGAGCTCTTTAGTTATTCAAGAGAGCTACATATAGATACAAATCATGGTGAAGACACCATTGGGAAGAGTGAAGCAAGAAAGGAGCACACTAAAGAGGCAAAGGCATTTTTGGCCAAAGAGCAGAAGAGTGGAGGCAGCCAAGAGACTTTATGGTCTCAAGTTTTTACTTCTAACATTGCCTTTGATATTTTGAATGTAGGTGTTAAGGTTGTGGAGATGAATGAAGTCCATAGTTTAATGAACAAATTTTTGAAGCAAGAAGATCAAGGAGATCTTCAAGACATGTATGAGAATGAAGCATGGATGTGGGAGATGGCAGCTGAGAAAGAAATGAGAAGAAGGACATATCTAAAGAGGAAGAAAAGCAAAATGAAGGACAAAGACTATCAAAGACAAACAACAACATTGGTATTGGCAACAAGACCTTGGGATCTAGGCATAGAGTGAAGACTAATGCATGGAGGAAGCATCTCATTTGAACTAAGGTTCAAATCTTTTCTAGAGGGAGTGTATGATGCAGGAGCATCTACATTCATTTTCTTGGCAAGATATGGTCACGTTGGGATGATTGAATTCAAATCCAATTTATTGTATTTTCCCTCTCATATGTTGTTAATAAGGAGTAATTGTAAAAAAAAATAAAGGTAAAAAATTACTTGTTGGGGCTGTTGAGGAAATAGAGGAGTGGTTGAAAATATTTCAACCTTAGTATATTGTTGCAATTTAAAAACTATTTTTGGTTTTACCTTGAGCCCAATTTGGGCGTAGAGGTTAGGAAGAAGGCTCTTCAAAAGAGCAAAAGAGAGAATTCAGTAAGAAGGATGAGAGGGACGTAGAGAAGAGGAAGGACAGAGAGGAAAGGACCTCTCATTTAAGGGAAGAGATGTAAGAGGAGGAGAGGATCGCTCAATGTAAAATTAAAATTAATGCATGGAAGATATGGAGCTCTTAGAAGTGCGATGAGTTGGTGGAGTGGAATTGGAGTTGATTATAATTTCAACATATAGGCGAATAGTTACAAGGTTTCAGTTGGAGGATGTCAATCCTTGAGGAAGCAAGGTCATGCAAGAGACCAAGACCATTTAGAAAATGTCAAAGTTGGATCCTAAGCTTTTAGATAAACCAAATTCCAGTGCTGTGTATAATAAGAAGGAATGTTTTGGTAAGCTTTTAAAAGATGGAATATGTTTAGTGATAATGGAGTCTTCAGTTCTGTATCGAATGGATTGTATTATGTCAACGGTCTGATCTCTCTATTGGTTGAATTCACAAGAATTTTATCTTTTGATCTCACTTGAATCTATATATGTCGATTGTATGATACAGTCAAGAATAGAAAAGGGCTTTATTATTTGAATATTTTGGGAATGATCATTTTCTAAAAGGATTGGCATAGGTCATATGAGTGGATTGATAGAATGAATTTGATATACATAATTTATCATTAATATACTTGTAGAGCATGGCGTGTTGTTAGATTGCATGGAATAAAAGTTATATTTGTTTACTGTAGTTCCTCTATTATTTATTCCATTTACATGTGAATTCTACTGTGCTTCTACTAAGTGATCTGCCAGTTAACTATTTGTAAGTTTGCAAAATGGTAGATAAAGAAAAGAAAATCAAGATAGGTGCCATGTATTGGTAATTGATCTGCATGAAAGGTTGTCTTGGAAAATTCATATAATTAAAGAATTTGAAGAGAATTTGATTTATCGAGAATCATTGAAGAGAAGAAGTTAAATAGAATGTATTTCAACTTGTTGTTCAAGATCTATTGAAATGGAAGTGAGGTGATTGGTTCTAGTGCTCAAATATTCCAACAATTGAGAGTCGATTTGTGTCAAATAGGTTATATATGGGTATGGTTTAAAAATAAAATGGGGAATGGGACCGATCTATACATCAGGCTGCAAGCATTAGAATAGAGGCAAAATGCATTGGGTTAAGTGTTGAAGTAAAGTTGATTTACAATATGTTTGAATTAGAAATCTGAGAACAAGAAAGGCAGCTACAACACAACAATTTGAAAAAAAAAAAATAACCCTAAGTTTATTTATGGGCTCACATTTTGTGCTACAATTTGAAGAACAGAAATAGTGCATTCAAATTCTCCATTTCTCAAAGCTTTCTAGATTCTAGGAACTCTGCAGGTTCATAACTATGGACTCTGCAGGGTCATTTTTATGATTTTGTATGTAAGGGACGTATGTGTCTAGTATAAAGATTTTAAAATTGAGTCCTTGGTTGAAGTTTGATGTCAATGCATCAGATAACACATTGTTGGAAGTGGAAACAAGTCATATTAGCTCTTATTACTTTATATTAATTCATACAAAGACTTCATGAATAATTGATGATGATAAACTATATAACCTAGAAGAAATCTATTAACGTTAAAAGTATTGAATAATAAAGATGATTCAATGAGTATACAAACATGTTCTTGTGGAATAGTTACGGTCTCCCCTAGTGTGAATGATGGGAAAACCTTTTAGTATTATATTCTTTAGTTGATGTGGATGATTAAGGTATTTGTGGGTCATCTAATATTGATGTAAATATTATGGGTCATTAGAAAAACAAACAATCCTTAGTTATTTAATATTATTCCTCTTGACTCAATAATGAATGGCAAGTGGACTTTCCTAGTGGATTATGAAACCTTGTACCTTATAAATCTTATGCCATTAATTTGAATTAGTTGTAATATCATTTAGGAGGCTTACTTATATTACTTAAGAAATGAAGTAAGTCATATTAATGTTCATCATAGGTGGACCACATTATAGATTATGGATTATGCCATTTTTGTGTTATAGTGATTTGGATATATGACACGACTTCTAAGAGTCTAGTAATTTAGTTGGTTATATTGCAAACCTTGATTAAGAGAAATTGGCTATATTGTCATGCATAATTCTATGTGAATATATAGTCATTAGTTTAGTTCATATGCATGCTCAAGTGTATAAGTGTACCTTATTAATGAAATCTTTGATATACCTTGTGTGGTAATTATTTAAACATGAATAATCCTTGTGATTGGTGAATAATCCCAAAATGAGGATAAGAATCAATAAACTATGGAAATTTCAATGTTAACACTTGATTATGTGATTAAATAGTCCACCTTGTAAATGAGTTACTAATTCATAATTTTTTTAACAAACACATAAGTCATTGCCTGAGACTAATTAAATAATGAACTTATGTGGGCATATACAAGCTAAATTGATGGCATGAATGCCTATGTTTTCATAATAATAGGATTTGATATCTAAAGGATAATTGAGAAACATTTAGGTGTGTGATCCCTATAGTCTTAGGACTCAGAAGCACAATTGATTACCATGTACAAGCAACTAAACATGCAAAATTTAACTAGAATCACAAGTAACTAGAATTTGAAAATAACACAGAATATGAGAGACAATACCCAATTGTATTAATACTCTTCCAGAAGGAAATACAACAAAGAAGATGCCAGAGTCTTCTTCCTTACACACCTCTAGGGCTCCCACACTTCTAGGGCTCTCTAGTAATTCTCCTTCAACAGTTCACTCTCTCAATTACGGTCACAACAATCAACTCAAACATAGAGTTGTTGTTCACCTCCACCAGTCAGTAACAACATTGCCAGTACACCAAGTACACAACCGTACTCCAAGTAGATCTCCCTGCTCTTGCAACAACCTGCAAATCACCAGACCTTACTTACCATGTAGATGTCTCTACACCTTGAAGAACCCTTGTCCTTGCCTCCCCAAGTCCTTATGATTCTTCAACCAGTACCCCGGTGGATCTTCTACCAAAACTTGCACAACTTGCAACTCTCCCTGATCATACACACTCAGCACCCCTTTGGAACTAGGAGGAGCTACTCTTGCTCTCTCTACAAGCACAATGGATATCTAGCACACTTACAATACAGCCCATGATTCTATTATATAGATCTCATGCATACAATAATTAGACCCTAACTACAATAATTATACACATAACTCAAGACCAAAAATAGTCTTTTACATGCAAACAACCGGTTCGTTAAACTAATAGTTTGTCAACTCATAGTTTTGGAACTACACAGGTGACCGACATCGGTCCCTGTCTATCTAGAGGTGACCGATGTTGGCCAATACCTGACAGATGTTGGTAGCTTCTTGTCCACCACTAACCGATGTCAGTTGTCATGGCTGACGCTAGTTACTATGACACTTCAGCAACTCCTCCTGTTCACATCCTGGTGAAGCTTTTAGCTCCACAACCTAACAATCTCCCACTTGGAGATAAATAGTTGCACCTGTACCTATACTTGTACCTTCATCTAATTCATTTCTTGGCTTGTATCCCTCTTCAAGTTCAATCTTGAAGACCAACCACCACACAACCTATGGTGCACCCCTTGTCATCCAAGTAACCTACCACATCTGAACCTACAACCCATGTAGTGAAGTCCCTGACCCTGCATAGCATGAATCCGTGCTATTGGTCCCTCTCAAATACCTAAGAACCCACTAAAATGCTTTCTAGTGCTTCTTCCCCAAATTAGCTCTGAACTCTCTGACAACTCCCACTGCTTGGGAAAACTCAGGTCTACACTCAACCTCATGTGATTTCAAACTCTATTCTAAGCTCAGCTTGAACTGTCCAGCGCTTGGTGTGCTTACCAGTTTTGCATCTTGCATATTGAACCCCACCAACACCTTCTTCACATCAGCTCCCTCTGGAGACAAAATCAACCTGTGATCTTCCATGTCTCTTATGCCAAAGAATTTTGCTGCTCCCAAATTCTTCATGACATACCTCTGAACTAACTTTACCTTTAGCTCAGAAACTCCTTGCATGTGTGACCCTGCAACAAGCAACCACACAACATACAGTAACAAGATAATGTTGCGACCATTATCCAACTTGGTAAAGAAAACACAATAGTTACATTGACCTTGACCAAAACCATGCTTTGTCATACACCTGTCAAACCTGTACCACTGTCCTGCAGCCTGCTCAAGACCATATACCCTGGCCTTCTGTCTCACATGTCCATCTGCTCTCCTCTCTAACCTAGGAATCCATCCATCTTTCAACGCTTTCATCCCAGCTAGCAACTCTACCAAATCTCCCATTTGGTTCTCTTTTGAAGGATTCATGCCATGCTCCCACTGTTTCCTAGATTCTACCTGCATTGCCTCTTCATGTCTTCCTGGTTCTTGATCATCAGTGAGCAATAAGTAGTATAAAGAAGGTGAACAATGAATATGAGGCATACTTACCCTTTTAGTCCTCCACATGGGTGTTTGAGACTCCTTGATAGCTTGCTATCTGCCCAACATCCATTCTAGTGATCGATCTCGGTCATCTCCCAGTCTACACCCGACCGACGTCGGTTCCCCGTGACTGGCCCTTAATGCCGATGTCGGTTCCCCCTAACTGATGCCAATGTTCACCTACCCAACACCATCAATTATACTAGTCTGCACATGACCAATGTTGGTACCTGTCTATTTGACATCAATTTCTCTTGACTGACACCGGTAACTGTGTTCTCCTGTGAGTGATGACTTTTTACCCATGAGCTCATCTTGGATCAAAACCCTATCCAAATCAACACAGCCCTACTCAGAATAATTCAGTCCCCTCAGCTGATCTCTGTCCGTCATCTCCTCCATGAACACCAAGGCTTTCCAGTTTTTAAGTTTGTCAAAGATATCTATCTTTTGCTTAAGAACATGCATTCCCTTCTTAGATATGTAACCAAGCCTACAAAGCCACATCTCTGCAATAGAAGTTGAATTAGTAATATAAGTAGATAGATAAAGGATACCTACTTTCTTACCACCGTATAATTCAAGTGCATCCACTGTGAGAGTTACTGTGCATCTCTCATCACCCAACTTTCTTGAAGAAATTAGACTCATCTCCAAGACTGGTACTTACATGACCTCATTCAACACTCATGTGTTACCTATTTGCAATTTTAGCTTCACTTCCCCTTTGCCAACCATGTGACAAGGCTCACCAACCCCTAAATAAATCTCTCCAAAGTCTCCTTGGACATACTCATGAAAAGATGCTCTATTTCGAGCTGCATGGAAAGAGGCAACACAATCTATAGACCAAGATTCTACTTTATCTAGAGCATCCTATGTAACAACACCTGTAACATATGCTTCTTCATTTCCTTCATGCTGACCTTCTACCAACCAGCAATCTTTCTTTATTTGCTCTTTCTTTCCATCAATCAGTAATTGACCATTTATGCTATTCAGTTTCTCCATTCATAGCTTACTTTCTTCTGCCATTGTTATACTCCCACTCAATCTAAAACCCCTGAGAGTGACCTGTAATCAGCAAAACACTTAACATGCTCTGACCCCCTGTTAGTGTACTTAACAATGCTCTGATACCAATTGTCAAGATTGGTACCAACCTGGTCCACCTGCTCTGATACCACTTGTTAGGACCTAGAAGCACAATTGATTACCATGTACAAGCAACTAAACATGCGAAATTTAACTAGAATCACAAGTAACTAAAATTCAAAAATAACATAGAATATGAGAGACAATACTCAATTGTATTAATACTCTTCCAAAAGGAAATACAACAAAGAAGATGCCACATTCTTCTTCCTTACACACCTCTAGGGCTCCCACACTTCTAGGGCTCACCAGTAATTCTCCTTCAACAGTTCACTCTCTCAATTATGGTCACAACAATCAACTCAAACATAGAGTTGTTGTTCACCTCCACCAGTGAGTAACAACGCTGCCAGTACACCAAGTACACAACCGTACTCTAAGTAGATCTCCCTGCTCTTGCAACAACCTACAAATCACCAGACCTTACTTACCATGTAGATGTCTCTACACCCTGAAGAACCCTTGTCCTTGCCTCACCAAGTCCTTATGATTCTTCAACTAGTACCCTGGTGGATCTTCTACCAAAACTTGCACAACTTGCAACTTTCCCTGATCATACACACTCAGCACCCCTTTGGAACTAGTAGGAGCTAATCTTGCTCTCTCTACAAACACAATGGATATCTAGCACACTTTACAATACAGCCCATGATTCTTTTATATAGATCTCATGCATACAATAATTAGACCCTAATTACAATAATTATACATGTAACTCAAGACAAAAAATAGTCTTTTACATGCAAACAACCGGTTCGTTAAACTAACAGTTTGTCAACTCATAGTTTTGGAACTACACAGGCAACCAACATCGGTCCCTATCTATCTAGAGGTGACTGATGTCAGCCAACCCCTGACCTATGTCGGCAGCTTCTTGTCCACCCATAACTGATGTCGATTGTCCTGACCGATGCCAGTTACTGTGACACTTTAGCAACTCCTCCTGTCCACATCCTGGTGAAGCTTTTAGCTCCACAACCTAACAATCTCCCACTTGGAGATAAATAGTTGCACCTATACCTATACTTGTACCTTCATCTAATTCATTTCTTGGCTTGTATCCCTCTTCAAGTTCAATCTTGAAGACCAACCACCACATAACCTGTGGTGCACCTCCTGTCATCCAAGTAACCTACCACATCCAAACCTACAACCCATGTAGTGAAGTCCCTGACCCTGCATAACATGAATCCCTGCTGCTAGTCCCTCTCAAATACCTGAGAACCCACTGAAATGCTTTTTAGTGCTTCTTCCCCAAACTGACTCCAAACTCTCTGACAACTCCCACTACTTGGGAAAACTCAGGTCTACACTCGACCTCATGTGATTTCAAACACTTCTAATCTCAGCTTGAACTATCCAGCCCTTGGTGTGCTTACCAGTTTTGCATCCTGCATATTGAACCCTGCCAACACCTTCTTCACATCAGCTCCCTCTGGAGACAAAATCAACCTGTGATCTTCCATGTCTCTTATGCCAAAGAATTTTGCTGCTCCCTAATTCTTCATGACATACCTCTGAACTAACTTTACCTTTAGCTCAGAAACTCCTTGCATGTGTGACCCTGCAACAAGCAACCACACCACATACAGTAACAAGATAATGTTGCGACCATTATCCATCCTCATAAAGAAAACACAACAGTTACATTGACCTTGACCAAAACCATTCTTTATCATAGACCTATCAAACTTGTACCACTATCCTGCAGCCTGCTCAAGACCATATACCCTGGCCTTCTGTCTTAAGTGTCCATCCACTCTCTTCTCTAACCTGGGAATCCATCCATCTTTTAGCACTTTCATCCCAACTAGCAACTCTACCAAATCTCCCATTTGGTTCTCTTTTGAAGGATGCATGCCATGCTCCCACTGTTTCCTAGATTCTACCTACATTGCCTCTTCATGTCTTCCTGGTTCTTGATCATCAGTGAGCAATAAGTAGTATAAAGAAGGTGAACAATGAATATGAGGCTTAATTACCCTTTTAGTCCTCTACATGGGCATTTGAGACTCCTTGACAGCTTGTTATCTGCCCAACATCTGTTCTAGTGACCGATCTCGATCATCTCCCAGTCTACACCCAATCGACATCGATTCCCCGCGATTGACCCTTAATGCCGATGTCGGTTCCCCCTAACTAACGTCGGTGTTCACCTACCCAACACCACCGACTCTACTAGTCTGCACATGACCAATGTTGGTACCTATCTATTTGACGTTGATTTCTCCTGACCGACACTGGTAACTGTGTTCTCCTATGAGTGATGACTTTTTACCCATGAGCTCACCTTGGATCAAAACCCTATCCAAATCAACACAACCCTACTCAGAATAATTCAATCCCCTCAGCTAATCTCTGTCCATCATCTCCTCCATGAACACCAAGGCTTTCCAGTTCTTAAGTTTGACAAAGATATCTATCTTCTGCTTAAGAACATGCATTCCCTTCTTAGATATGTGACCAAGCCTACAAAGCCACATCTCTGCAACATAAGGTGAATCAGTAATATAAGTAGATAGATAAAGGATACCTACTTTCTTACCACCGTCTAATTCAAGTGCATCCACTATGAGAGTTACTGTGCATCTCTCATCACCTAAATTTCTTGAAGAAATTATACTCATCTCCAAGACTGGTACTTGCATGACCTCATTCAACACCCGTGTGTTACCTGTTTGCAATTTCAACTTCACTTCCCCTTTTCCAACCATGTGACAAGGCTCACCAACCCCTAAATAAATCTCTCCAAAGTCTCCTTGGACATACTCATGAAAAGATGCTCTATTTCGAGCTGCATGGAAAGAGGCAACATAATCTATAGACCAAGATTCTACTTTATCTAGAGCATCCTATGCAACAACACCTGCAACATCTACTTCTTCATTTCCTTCATGCTGACCTTCTACTAACCAGCAATCTTTCTTTATTTGCTCTTTCTTTCCATCAATCAATAATTGACCATTCATGTTATTCAGTTTCTCCATTCGTAGCTTACTTTCTTCTGCCATTGCTATACTCCCACTCAATCTAAAACCCCTGAGAGTGACCTGTAATCAACAAAACACTTAACATGCTCTAACCCCCTGTTAGTGTACTTAACCACGCTCTGATACCAATTGTCAAGATTGGTACCAACCTGGTCCACCTGCTCTGATACCACTTGTTAGGACCTAGAAGCACAATTGATTACCATGTACAAACAACTAAACATGCAAAATTTAACCAGAATCACAAGTAACTAGAATTCAAAAATAACATAGAATATGAGAGACAATACCCAATTGTATTAATACTTTTCCAAAAGGAAATACAATAAAGAAGATGCCACAGTCTTCTTCCTTACACACCTCTAGGGCTCCCACACTTCTAGGGCTCATTAGTAATTCTCCTTCAATAGTTCACTCTCTCAATTATGGTCACAACGATCAAATCAAACATAGAGTTGTTGTTCACCTCCACCAATCAGTAACAATGTTGCCAGTACACCAAGTACACAACCGTACTCCAAGTAGATCTCCCTACTCTTGTAACAACCTGCAAATCAACATACCTTACTTACCATGTAGATGTCTCTACACCTTGAAGAACCCTTGTCCTTGCCTCACCAAGTCCTTATGATTCTTCAACCAGTACCCCGGTGGATCTTCTACCAAAACTTGCACAACCTGCAACTCTCCCTGATCATACACACTCAGGACCCCTTTGGAAATAGGAGGAGCTACTCTTGCACTCTCTACAAGCAAAATGGCTATCTAGCACACTTTACAATATAGCCCATGATTCTATTATATAGATCTCATGCATACACTAATTAGACCCTAATTACAATAATTAGACATGCAACTCAAGACCAAAAATAGTCTTTTACATACAAATAACTGTTTAGTTAAATTAACAGTTCATCAACTCACAGTTCTAGAACTGCACAGGCAACTGACATTGGTCCCTATCTATTTGGAGGTGACCGACATCAGCTGATCCTTGACCAATGTCGACAGCTTCTTGTCCACCCCTGACCAACGTCGATTGTCCAGACTGATGCCGGTTATTGTGACACTTCAGTAACTCCTCCTATTTGCATCCTGGTGAAGCTTTTAGCTCCACAACCTAACATATAGTTGGCCGATGGGATAGTGATCCTATAACATTATAAGCATTCCATCAACATGATAAGTGATTATGTAGCATGAGGAGTAATTAATTCTCTAATACCACTTGCAGGCTTATGCAATAAGATTCTCACATGTATGATGTCATCCACCTTGAGTTGATTATATTATAATTCATCTAAATTAATGAGAATAATTACTTCTTCATGGAGTCACATATTGTGTATATGGCCTTCCCCTGTTAAGGGAACAAATGTGTAATGTTCCTGTAAGGGACTTAGAACTTGGTATGGTAACTCAGTAGCCTAGCTGTATTAGTTTTAGCAGCAAGCTAGAGATTTCCACTTGTTGATCTCTTGATGTGTTAAGACTTGCCTAAGCAAGTTAGTGAGGCAAACCTTTATGTTAAACCATTTGGACCTCATGATTAAGTCTTGTTCATCTACCTTATCCTATTTTCTTATCTAGTGATTGGCTAACCAAACATTCTTGGATATACCTAATTCCATTTTGGTTGATTATAGCCTTATCCAATTGGATCAATTTAGATGCTTACACTATATTAGTTTTATGTGGTGGGACCTTTTGTCATTCTATTGTGCACTTTGATAGATAAATTAAAAAAAAAATTGGGGTTGTTTAATCTAGTATCAAAGCCTATGTGTTAGAGGTTTTAGATGAGTTTGGACACATTACATTGATTTTAACATGTTCTTGAAAAGCTAGTTGAGTTTCTATGTGGTTGTGCACACACTTGCACGGGACTGTGTTTGTATAATGCATTTTAAGTGGCTTTAAATACACTGAGTGTAGGTGTACATATCTTGGTGGAAGCCTATGTGCCAATATGTATGCATATGCCTTATGATGTCTGAATGCCACCTATATGCTTATGTTGTCTCATTAATACTAACTTGAAATCTTGGATGTTAGTGTGCATAATAGATCATGGATAGAGTTATATGCCTTATGTGGACTTATATATGTCTTATGTGCTTAAGGAGGAAATGTTGTGACCCTTATAAAGTCACTTAACCTTTTGGATGAGATGAATACTACATTGTGTATACAAGCCTAAAGTGCTATAAAGTTCTTGTATTATGGAATGCATATGTGTGTATGTGTGCAAAAATTGGTAAATTTATGCAGATACTATTGAGATGCTTACCTATAGCTTTGGTTAGGTGAACCCTTCCCATATCGATTACATTTGGGGTAAGCATCACTAGTCAGCCATTGACCTGTATGGGCAAATCAATGGAAGACTAGTGATCACCACTTCACCTTAGAATTAAGGGAAGGATGGTTGGTATCTATTGTTGACTTGTATGGGCAAGTCATCATTAGATGCTTAGAACATCCTAACCTCAGGAAGACCAAGGGTTGAATTCAAACCTAGAGAGCTACATAGCATAAGGGTGTCAGATTTACTTGGATAAATTAGTGAGGCTTTGGATCTCCACTTATGAGGGAGTATTTTAAGTTGTATTAAGAGCTTGATCTTATTTATGTATTCAATCTCTTTGAGTTAGATAGAGGAGCATGTGGCTTCATAACTCCAAAGGGCTGAAAATAAAGAAGTGGATGGGGATGTCTTATTCCTAGTTGCACTATGATGTTGCTTTGATCATAGATGTGTTTACATCAGAGATGGTTATTTGGCCATGGCTAGGTTGATTTTCATGAGGTTATCATGATGATCTTGGATGTTTTATGTCCATGGGAATGTTTTTTTTACTCTATCTGAGTCATGCATCGATGAGGATTATTGTTTGAAAACTAGGTTATGTTTTGATACTCTTGGGATATCTATTATGATATAGATGTGTCATGCATTCATGAGGATGTTTATTATGAGTTCATCTAGACTTGTTGATTATTTGAAATTGTACTTTCCATGTTAGTGTTTGGCACTCATCCAGTGCCTTGGATAAATTCACCCTTTCCCAAAAACATTGTTGATTTAAATCAAGAATTAACATATAACCTTTGATTTGTTGGATAAATTCAACTAGAATAATAGTGATGTAATATTGTTGTTGTTGTTATTGTAATCATGAGATAATACCTTATCCACCATGGATAAGTTGCATGAGCAAGCTATCTAATGATGCTGAGGTATAATATCTTGGGAGGTTCAAGGGTTTGGTTTGAGCCTAGAGGGTCTATCAGGTGAGTGTGACTAGCATGATTAGGGAAAGTTAGATATTTTTAGGGATCTCTTATTCCTACTGATTAGCATGAGCCATATATCCATGATGTGCAAATAGTTTTGATATTCAAAAACTCATAGAGATAGATTTTATGGTTTTGATGGAATGCAACCTTTTTGAAAAGAATGTGATCATGATTTGAGACCCTTGGGAATGGTTATGTGTATTATAGATATGTGGTTGATCCAAAACTTAGAATTTTTGATTGACAAATATTTCAAGAACATGAAAATAACATAGTAACAATGATTTCTCTGAGAAGATATGTTTTATTACTCAAGATTGATAATAAAACCATATGCTTATCTCTGGGAAGAGATGTTTGATTTCCATTTTGGGTTACATATTCATTTAAACATATTTTGAAGGTAGGAGGAGCATGTGAAAGGTCACGAATCTCGAGGGAGATTAAGTGGTTCAACTTACATGATTTACAATAATACAAAATCTGAGGAATTACTATTTTTAGAAACTTACTATTTTTAGATTGCACTACTAAAATTAAAATTTGGGGCACTTCTATTAGTTTTTTTTAGGTCAAAACCTACTAAGAAAATCTCCATACCATCTCATTGTGTTATCCTCATTCTTAGCTTTCCAATGGTTTAAACAGGGAGTCATTCAGAGTTATGGTGCAAAAGTTATGGCTCCCAAAAGTTTTGTCATCAATTGGGGTAGAATTGTCACCCAAATTATCACCTGAATTGTTACCCAGATCAATGGTGTGATGTGGATGACATCTAGACATCGGATGATCTGATGGGAGTCATGACCCTTGTGATTCACCATCATGTGCATTGATTATTGTGATGTGAAAGTACCTTGGCATAATTTTTTGAACACTTGAGTCACATATGTGTGATCTCTTTCTTGTGATTCCCCCCTGTATGTAAAACTATTGTGTTGTATAATTATTACCTTTCATTGATCTTGATAAATCATGTAATTTATGTCTTTATTATACTTATGCATACGTTGACCTTGTGGACTTTCCTATACTTGTTTGATACCAACCTTGTTGTGTGAACTTTTACATTTCATTGAATATGTCAAATCATGTAAATCAATATCTTTTACACCCTATGTGTATGTAATTAACTTTTGATTTTTCACTTCTCTTCTTTATATCAACATTGTTGTATGAGAATTTTGCATACCTAGTCGTATATTGTTAATTGTTGAATGTGTGAATAATGTCAAAAAATTAATTGGACTATTTTATGTACATGTCTTAGAAATAAATGTGGCCTTGTGTTGTTAATATATTGGTATGTGGTAATAAGGTCATACACCACTCATGTGATGTGTTATCCCTCTTGAAACCAACTTCTTTTTTTTTGAAATTACCAAAGTACAATGTGGTATTGTGTTGTGCGATCCCACATCACTGCTCTAGCATTGAGTTTTGATGCAAGTAGGAGGTTTAGGGTGAAGTGAACACTATATCTAAGATGTTTAGACTAGGTTTGGGCTAGGGAGTGGATTCTTACATAGGCTAAAAACCCACTTCTCCCCTTTGCATGAAGTATCTACCTACTTTATTCAAGTTGTGTACCATGAGTACCACAAGATGGTTGTGGGATCTTCATGCATAATGGTCACATCTTGGATTGAGTGTTCCTTCAACTGTCTCTTTGAGGTTGTTGTACAAATAAAATTGTAAAATTAGTCTATGTAGCCTTTTAAAATAACTATTTGCTCTTGGAAATGGGACTTTTATGAAAAATTAATAAGACTAAACTTGCTAAAAAATAAGTGTGTTGACTTATAAAGTCAAGCATGTTATTCTTGAGGTAATGGTTGAATTACCTAAAAATAATATTCTAGTATGAATATTCTAAGTTTCTGAGATGTTTTGACAGAAGTGAAACCATGTTGTGTATGAAGTATTATTGTACATATACCTGATACTTTTTTTTCAAGAATGTGCATATTTATGATTGTTTAAGCACGGCTGAAATTCATACTGATATTATGCTCAGGTGGAGCAATGTTAAGTCCTGATCAGGTGGGTTATATAATTTTTATATGCTTCCATGATGCAAGTGCAATGATATGGTGGGAATATAATCCTTGTAACCATCCTGTGAGCTTGTGTGTGTGTTGGAGAACATGATGTAAGCATTCAAGTTGCATGTGATACCTAATATGTCTTCTCCATGGTTCAACATGGTTGGTCTTGGATATTGCACTAACCCTTGAGTGGTTGATGATGTAGTGGTGTAACCATAATATTATGGATTACTACCATTATGATATGACATTCTATGATGAAAGCTCTTAGGATTATGCACATGGCATAATGTTTTAGTGGAAGATTTCCACTCTTGATTTATACTCTAGTTGTAATCCCATGGGATTGGATGATTTTATGATTATTAACCTTATATTTCAAATATGTGTGTGTTGACACAATTGACTCTAACTTGGGTTAAGTTGCATATTCATATTTTTAATCTGATAGACATCACTGTTTGTTTTGTAGTTCCTTAGCTGCATGTTCTTGATTTGGAGGGTTGTTAGTGCCCTTGTTGGGAAATGTATTAAGGAAGGGAAAGCTATTGTGTTTTGGGACACTATGGGCTCATGATGATTTGTGACCACTTTTTTTTAAATGGTTGGAATTTTTATGTTTCTATGGTTTAGTATTGGAATTAACAACAGTTACCTTGGGATTTTGTTGATTGATGTAGGCATTTTAGGTTTGGTGAACCTATTGTAGCTAGTTTTAGTAGAGTTTGATGTTTTGATGGAATTTTTAAGGTATGAGAGTGGAAAATTTCTAGCCAAGTTGAGATATTTTGTGGAATTTTCAGCTATGATAGTGCTACATGAGTATTGTTTTCCCTTTCAATGTTGAGGACATGTGAAGATGGAAAAGAGGTCATTAATTGGCCTAATGCATTATATAATATGACTATACTAATGATATTAATTATGAATGATAGTAAAATATAGCTGAGACATTACCACCCCATGATGGGTGGAGAGATTATTCTTAGTAATTTGACTTGTCAAGGCCAAATTACTATTCCTATCATTCAAAACTTTTAAGAAACCATTCAATAGCCTTTTAAAGTTAGGAATTTTGGCCTAAAAGAACTAATTTTGGTTAAAATTTCAAAAATATATTTTCAATAGGTCATTATAATTTCAAAATAGCATTTTTAAGTTCAAATATGCAGACAATCCATGCACATGAATCAATTTTGAGAGGAAATTGAGGATTCTAAGAGCTACAAGTGGTTTCAAGACCCCAAATTTTGTACACAGGGTCATCAAGAGTTGGATAACCTTATAAAAAAGTTTCATAGCCATTGGATGATTGGATATACTCATTTTTTTGTAATATTTCTTATCATGTTTGTTGGAGATCACCATTAGAGCAGGCATCACTCTGGAGTGCTATAGAAGCTTCTAAGTCTAGGTAAAATTTTGAAAATAATGGGATGATGTTTTTAAATCATAATAAAACCTTTAAAAGAGTGTAAAAACTCCAAATTTTAATCAAACCATGCTCATATAGGCTTTTGCAAGCAAACAAGCATAAAGGCCAAACTAGGGTTTTTTGACTTTTCAAGAAAAATGTGCTTTCAAAGTGTTTTGATAGCATGGTGTAAGAAAAATGATTATTTTTTTAGGCATTGGAAATAATTTTAATATTTATTTTCATTTTGGTGAAATTTTCATTTTTTCAGTTCTATACACCCTTCCTAGCCTTCTGTTCAGTACTCATATCTTTCATCACGTGTGGAGTTTAGATAAATTATATTAGTTTGTTTTTATTAATATTATTTAATTATAATTAATTAAAAATTTATATAATTTTAGTGGTTTTTATTTATGAACAATTATTAAGAGTGTAGGTAGCTCAGAATGCAGTCAAAACCCCACAAGCAAATTTATCCACATGGTAACTTTTTATATATTTTGAATGAGAACACAATATTTTTAGGGATATTAGGGGGGTAATTTTTATACACATAAATTTTAAAAAATTGGTATTTTAAGGTCTTTAATTCATGAACCATCATTTTGAAAATTTAGCTTTAAAGCCTGCCTAAACCCTCAAAAAACTAGTTTTGAAAAAAATTGATTTTATTTCTATCAAATCATCCTGGATTAATTTGAAACATTTTAAAATATAATTTAAACTTATATATTATTCTATAAATTTCAATTTTATGTATGAATATGTATGAATGAGGACATAAATGATTTTTTGTGGAAAAAACCATGTAAAATGAAGTATAGGACACTTCAATGAAATATAATAAATTGAGATCAAATATTAATAATTTTTATTCATAATAAAATTTTGTTTTGGTCATAAATAATCTCATAAGTATCCCAACTAGCTCAATCAAAATGGCCAGTCTGTAGGAAAATGGAGTAAAATAGGCTTAGTCAACCCTGTTGACTGAATGATGAGTGTTTTCTCATCAAAATAAAATATTTTGGTGATAAATATTTATTTTTTAAGTAAAATTTGTTGTTTTTTCATGTTTCATGTCTTATTATTTAAGTTTTAATGGATTCCAAATGCAAGAAGATAGGCTATTAGGCCTAATTGGTCAATCAAGCAAGTAAAGAATGGTGTTGAAAATCTATCAAATGAATTAATTTTGGAGTTACCACATGGAATATATGTTTTTTAAGTGGATATATCAATATAAATTCAATCCATGAGTTTCAATTCATGAAAGTTGAGCTCAAGTTGAGTTAACTAGTCCTTAAGCGTCAAATCTCTTCAGTTGACTAGTTTGACTAGTTTCATGCATCTCCCATGCTTTTCATGTAAGATAAATACTTTCAAGAACCTAAAATAACTTTCAAGATGGAGTTATATTATAATTTATGGAATTATTTTTTGTTAAGCATGGGATATACTGAGAGGGGGGTGAATTAGTATATCATATATCTTATAAAACTTTCCCTTAATCAAATTCCACTTAATCAAACATTCAAGATATGCAATAAAACTCAAAAAATAAACATCACACAAGATAGAGAGAGACACCAGATATAACGTGGAAACCTAATGTGGTAAAAACCATGAAGAACAATCTTTATTATATGAATAAGCACCAACCCAAACAATATTCGCAAGCGCTAACTTGCAGGAGCACCAACCCCTTTGTTGAGCACTAACCTAGAAACTATTCATGAGCACCAACCCCTTTGCCGAGCACCAAACCATAGGAGCACCAACCCCTTTATCGAGCACCAACCCATAGAGCACCAACCCCTTTGCTGAGCACCAACCTAGCAATAATTCATGAGCACCAACCCACAAAAGCACCAACCCCTTTGCCGACCACCAACCAAACAACAATTTATGAGCACCAACCCCTTTGCCGAGCACCAACCCATAGGAGCACCAACCCCTTTGCTGAGCACCAACTTAGCAACAATTTGTGAGCAACAACCCATACGAGCACTAACCCCTTTGTGTATACCACACACCTATCTCTCAATGTTGCTATCTCAACAAATGATAGTTAATACATCTCTTTCCTCTCTCTCACCTTTGCTCTTCTAAGCTAGATATAAAAAATAAAAATCATATTCATCTCTCACAGTTGCTCTTCTAAGCTAGATATTACAATATCAAATCAACCTCTTTCTCTTTTATTACGAACGGATTCTCAAGCCTTTATTTATAGCTTTCCAAATGAACTTTGGCATTCCCCCTTTGTGACCCTTCAATCCTCATGGAAAATGGCACCAAACTTGTATGATCCTTCATATTCTTGCCTTTGAAAAGTCATGTGGTGACCCTTCATGACCAAAAACATCCTTCCCACTTTTGTCCTTATCTTGGTGACTTTTTGTATTCCTTAAAGTGTCCCTTCATGAGAAATTCTGCCCTTCCTCTTCTGTCTTCACTTGGTGACTCTTGGAATTCCCCAAGATGACTCTTAATGGGAAATGCATCCCATCCTTCTTTTGTCTTTACCCCATGGCTCTTTAACTTCTCCACGGGCCCTTCTTTTATCTCATATGCAACCAAAAATATATTCCTTAATATTAAATAAATATTAACTCACATTAGCCAAGATATATTTATTACAAACAAAATTAAATGCAATAGGGCCTTTATCACCGATAATGCTAGACCTTTGACATCAATGACAATATTTCCAACAATCTCGCCCTTTGTCATTGATGGCAACCTCAATCCTAAAACTGCCATATCTTGTCACCTACGCATACTATCATCTAAAAACATACAGTAATTCCCCCTTACTATAGCAACCTGTACCTATTCCCTATACCTATTTTTGTACCTGTACTTGTACTTGTTATTCTCCCCCTTTGACATCAATGGAAAAGGGCCTACCTAGAGCTAACACTTAGCTCCCCCTCAATTGATGCTGAACATCAATGGTAGGAAGTAATAGAAATTACTCCCAACTCCTCTCACAAATCTTTGAATGTGTCATTTGATTGTGCCTTTGAGAAGATATCTGACAATACATATACATTGCTCCCTATCCTTTGAGCATCTACAATCAACTCATTTGAATATTTTATTTTAATCTCACAACCTTCTTTATGAAACTTTAATGTGTATCCTTGATCACATATTTGACTAACACTCAATAGATTATGCTTAAGAACTTTTACATATAAAACATTCTTAGTCTTAGTTCTACCATAATCTAAACTCCAAGTACCTATTCTGGCTATCCTGGAAATGGTTTTATCTCCAAATCTCACTGTACCACCATTGATCTTCTTTAGAGTAATGAAATTACTTTTATCTCTTGTCATATGCCTCGAACATCCGCTATTAATTAACCATCGCTGATCTTTACCTCTTACATGCAGGGATATCTAAACCATCATATAATCTTTAGGTTGTTTCTTCTACCATGAACATGTCTGAACCTTCTTCTTGATGAATGGAGATTTAAAACTCTGATCCTTCTTGACTAACTCGAACATGCTTCTATAATACCAAAGCTATGTGTCTGAAGTTGTTGCACTTGTAGCATACTATGGTCTCTTCATCAAAGCTTGATAGAGGAACAAAAGAGTTATGGCTTCTGCTTGACTCTACTTGACTTTCCTTCTCTTTATTTATGAAATTGTTAGCTCTTTTTCCACATTCTAATTTATTATGACCATATCCATTATAATAAAAACAATAGCCATAAAAATAAGACTTGTCTGTATATCTCTGACCTGATTGCCTTTTGTAGCTTTGTTCCTTCCAGCCTTCTCTATTTGAAATGTCCTCTGTATTATTCATTTCTCCCCTTTTTGTTTCCTCTTTTGTAAGAGATTTAGCATAGCTCTTTTTATTTTCAAATCCAATCCCTATCTTGTTGGAATTTGCTTTTTGACTTTCCAATATCTTATTTAGCATGTTAGTGCTATCCTCAAATTTTGAATCACTAACTAATTTATCATTGATTGATTTCTCAGTATCTTCTTTTAAAGAGGCAATTTCAATAACATACCTTTGACATTCTTTTCCTATTATTTCCAACTATGCTGTGAGATCTTCTTCATTCTTCTTGGCTTCTTCAAAGTGTGCTTGTAGATCTTCAATCATTTCCTTTGACTCCTATTCATTTTTCTTGATCTGGCGCTTTAATCTTTGATTCTTCCTCTCAATAGCTTTTAACTTTTCTAGGGCACAAATGAGTTATCCTTCCATATTCACTTCAACTTTTTCCTCTTCTTCTTCTTGATCATCTTCATGTATGGCCATGAATAGAATCTCTTCTTCTTCTAAACTGCTAACTCCACTATCTTCGATTGAGCTAGGATCCTTAGAATGCATGCTCTTCTTCTCGAATCCCTTCTTAGATTTGCCTTTGAAATTATTTTTATATGTAGGATTTTCTTCTTCATCATCATTACCCTTATTTGGACATCTAACTAAAAAATGTCCAATCTTTCCACAATTAAAACATTTAAAAGGTAATTTTCCTTGATATTTACCTATTCCTCTTTTTGACTTGTGAATGAAAAGTGCTCTGTTGTCATTTTCATCATCACTAAAACTATCACTTGATTCTTGAATCCTAGCTTTCTCTTTCTTTGATGTCTTGAAATCCACTTCTCTCTTTGAAGGTTTATCTTATTCTATCTGCATCTCATATGCTGTGAGTATACCATGAAGCTCATCCATCTTTAGCTTGGCTAAATTCTTCATCTCCTCAATTGCTGAAACCTTTGCATCATATCTCATTGATAGAGATCTCAAAACCTTTTGCACCACCATTGACTCATCCAAAGTTTCTCCAAGACCTTGAGTCTAATTAATGATTTGATCAACTCACAAAAGATAACTTGATATATCTTCTTCTTCCATCTCCAAACTTTCAAACTGTCTTCTAAAAGTTTGTAGCTTAGCTTGCTGAACCTTTCCATCACCTTTGTAAATATTCTCAAGTTTTACCCTAGTTTCATGAGAAAATTGACATTGCATAACTTTAAAAAATTTAGATTCACATAAACCACAAAAATAGCATTTAAAGCTTTAGCATTACATTCACTTGCCTTTTTTTCTACTAGAGTAATTACAGATGTCTGTGGTTATTCATATTCCTCCACCACTGCTTTCCATATGTCAAATCTGAGGGCCATCAAAAAAACCTTCATTCTCATGATCTAAAAAACATAATTCATACCATCAAACAAAGGTGCCTTATTTGTAGAAAATCCTTCCTGTGACCCAGCCATCGTGCTTTCTCGATCTACCTTTAAGCTGTAAAACTTTTCAAAAAGGAATCTGCTTTGATACCAATTATTAAGCATGGGATATACTAAGAGGGGGGGTGAATCAATATATCATATATATTATAAAACTTTCCCTGAATAAAATTCCACTTAATCAAACATTCAAGATATGCAATAAAACTCAAACAATAAACACCACACAAGATTGAGAGAGACACCAGATATAATGGGGAAACCCAATGTGGGAAAAACCATGGAGAATAATCTCAAGTATATGAATGAGCACCAACCCAAACAATATTCACAAGCACCAATTTGTAGGAGCACTAACCCCTTTGCTAAGCACCAACCAAGAAACTATTCATGAGCACCAACCCCTTTACCAAACACCAACTTAGCAACAATTTGTGAGCACCAACCCCTTTACTGAGAACCAACCCAACAACAATTCATGAGCACCAACCCACAGGAGCACCAACCCAGCAAAAATTCATGAGCACCAACCCACAGGAGCACTAACCCCTTTGCTGAGCACCAACCCAGCAATAATTCATGAGTACCAACCCATAAGAGCACCAAACCCTTTGCTGAGAACCAACCCAGTAACAATTTATGAGCACTAACCCACAAGAGCACCAACCCCTTTGCCGAGCACCAACCCAGCAACAACTCATGAGCACCAACCCCTTTGCCGAGCACCAACTCAACAACAATTCATGAGCACCAACCCACAAGACCACCAACCCAAAAACAATTCATGAACACCAACCCATAGGACCACCAACCCTTTTATTGAGCACCAACCCAACAACAATTCATGAGCACTAACCCATAGGAGCACCAACCCCTTTGCTGAGTACCAACCCAACAACAATTCATGAGCACTAACCCACAGAAGCACCAACCCCTTTGTGTATACCACACACCTATCTCTCAATGTTGCTATCTCAACAAATGATAGTTTAATACAACATCTCTTTCCTCTCTCTCACCTTTGCTCTTCTAAGCTAGATATAAAAAATACAAATCATATTCATCTCTCACAGTTGCTCTTTTAAGCTAGATATTACAATATCAAATCAACCTCTTTCTCTCTTATTACAAATGGCTTCTCAAGCCTTTATTTATAGCTTTCCAAATGACCTTTGACCTTCCCCCTTTGTGACCCTTCAATCCTCATGAAAAATGGCACCAAAATTTTATGGCCCTTCATATTCTTGCCTTTGAAAAGTCATGGGGTGACCCTTCATGACCAAAAATGTCCTTCCCACTTTTGTCCTTATCTTGGTGACTTTTCGTATTCCTCAAAGTGTCCCTTCATGAGAAATTGTGCCCTTCCTCTTTTGTCTTCACTTGGTGACTCTTGGAATTCTCCAAGATGACTCTTCATGGGAAAATTCATCCCATCCTTCTTTTGTCTTTACCCCGTGTCTCTTTGACTTCTCCATGGGCCCTTCTTTTATCTCATATGCAACCAAAAATATATTCATTAATATTAAATAAATATTAACTCACATTAGCCAAGATATATTTATTACAAACAACATTAAATGCAATGGGTCCTTTATCACCAATTATGCTAAACCTTTGACATCAATGACAATATTTCCAACATTTTCATGAAAGGAAGGTTGACAACTCAACATGGGCCCACCACTTCTCAATTCTATGCCAAACATGAAGAACATGCAATTTTTGAAGACTTAAAAGATTTTAAAGCCTTTATTTAATATTTTAAAAGCATTTTAGTGTTATTTTAACTAAAATAAGAGTAATACTTCAATTTTCCATGCCACTTTGGATTTATGTAAGGTTTTACACTTAAATATTGGCTTTTTGACATTTTTGAAAAAAATTGGAAGCAGAGAAGAAATGGTAATTGACACCATTTATCAAATAAAGAAGATTTTTTGCATACATTTTTTTAAGATCAAAATAGAGTGTAATTTTATTGTGTACTAGAATATAATTGCAATCTACTTTTCCTTTTTAGTGTCATTTTCACACCTACTGTGAAAATCACATCCTCTACAAGTCATTTGAAGATCTAGGATTTGAATTTGCTTTGCAAACTTCTTTTAGGAATTATTTTGAAACATTGATGTTTAGGGTGAATGAAAAGTCTTATTTAAGATTAATATGTGTATATTACTCAGTTTCAAAAATCTTTCAAAGAATATCAATCATTCATGTGCATCACCCTATTAAATAGGATTTCCCATTTTAGTTTCTTTCTCCCTTTTCATCCAAGAGTAGAAATCATAGTAGTCAAATTTATAGATAAATCTTAAGGGAAATATCCATCTCTAGAGGTTTTTCTCATTGTAGACTCACCCACACTCTGAGTATTTCCCATTGTATCAACTGGAGAGAAGGTGTGCTTACATATCTTCAAGTAGGGTGCACTCTAGATTGATAATAATTCTATAGCAGTATTGATTGGTTTTGTTAGACTTTTGCTCAGAACTTTGTGCTTGAATATTGATGGTAACTAGGATGGTGCCTATTTAAGGAGGGGAGGATGTCACAAACTAACCCTATGGCCCCTTTTGGATACTATAATATATCTTACTTTATCATGTTTGGATAGAACTAGGACTAATGACTGTTGATGTTGGTCTTGTTTTTATATGGTTATGATGCAAGTACCTTGAATAGTCAAGGTGATATGTTGTCACAATTAATGATCATAGTGGATTCCTTATATCATGATATACCTACTACTTATAATGGGTTTATTTTATCTTGTATATATGTATATGTTACTTCAGTTAATTATATTGCTATATCTTGTTTTACTTGATTGACATTGATTCCTCTTATAGAGATTGATTGCACCTCATAGGGCATGCATGGGTTCATGCTTATTAGGAATAAATCTTACCCTTCTCAGCTATAGTTTATTTCTCTTAATTTATTATTTCATATCTAATTATTCATGTTGAGTTATTATTATCATATTGGAAGCATTCATGTATTATTGATGTCTTATTTGGTGGATGCAAGCACAAGGCTATGAGATAGGCTTGATATTGGGTTTGGACATCTTGGGTATATCATGGGTAATTGATAAATTGGAATGTCACTTTGATAGGTATAGCATATAATATGTGATATTGAGCCACCGTTGTTATATTCCATTGTGATACTATTTTTGGATTTTATTAGCCTCATCCTATCTTATTGTGTGTGAGATTATGTTTTATCCTTGATTTTAGTATGTTTTTGTCGCACCTTAATTTTTATTGACTATCCTTATGTGCTTGTATCCATACCTTCATGTTGGCTATCCTTCCTAGGTATCGTGAACATGGGATGTGTAAACCATAAGGAAGTGGTTATGCTTTAGCCTGTTATACTATTGGTTTGGCTAGACCACATTAGACTTCTTGACCTTGGTAAACACATGAATAATTCCTCGCTTCATGGATATTATCTACCGAGATCCTTGATCAACTTTAGATATTTGCCAACTGTTGACATTCATCTATTTTTATTTTGGATCGATTGTGCAATTCAAGTGATCGATGTTATTTTGATGATTTTATTAATTATTGTTAGCTATAATGAATTGATGATTATTCTTATTGTTTTATCAAGTTTATTTTATTCCCTTAATTATTATTATTTATTAAATGATTTTGTATATTTTATTATTTAATAATCATTATTATTATTTTAATATAGATTCTTTTACTATTCCTTTATATCATTATCTTTTTCATTTATTATTTTATGTTATTATGTTTCTTTTTATGTTATTATTTTATTCTATTATTATTTTATTTTATTTATATTTTATTATCTCTTTTATATTATTTTATCTAATGTTTATTTTTAGTAGCTTGAAAGTGATACAAAGGTGGATACATATAAATGTATATATATATATATATATATTACTTTCTATTAAATACTATTTATTTATACATTATTTTAATTCCTCTAACTTGTGGCATACACTCAATACACTATTTTGTTAAAATAAATGATATTATATTACTTATTATTTTATTTTGTTATGTTATTTTATGTATATAGACTTGTTACACACACCAAACATGGTGTTGACCCATTAGGGCATAGCATGGAAAGAAAGGGCTTGACACTAAGGTAGGGGAGCATGTAAGAGAGAGTATGGGCATGGTAGGAGAAAGTATGAGATTCCAGATAAGGTGTAGGAGGGAGGATGCAAAGATGAGAAGGGGAAAATAAAAAAAATGCAAGGATCAAAGAGGGGCATGGTGTCTAGAAGAGAATGCAAGGCATGGGATGGGAAAAGAAATGTAGCTAAAAATATATAACTGTGTTAGAGAGAGAGAGAGAGAGAGAGAGAGAGAGAGAGAGAGAGAGAGAGAGAGAATGGAGAAGGAGGTAGCAATGTAAGGGAATACTCACATACATATTTATTGGACCTCTTTGCTTGTATTATGCAAATCCTCCTAGATGCGTTCTACCAATAAGTCCTTTCTAACCATGAGTTGGTTATTCACTTGAAATTAATAATGATTATTTAATTGAAGTCCTTATAGTTCAAAATGTCTCCCTTACATTAAAAAAAAGGGTAAATGAAGGATCTATTTATTAACTATTTCCCATACTTATGGACTTGAGTTATAAATGTGTTGTGCTTATGGGACTATGTATTTCATTCCTAACTCATATACCTCAACCCTCCTATTAATTTGGAGCTACCTTAATTTGGTTGTTTTAAGTGACTGATTGGTCCTATAATGTCGTATAGAGCTGAATAGCTTATGTTTCATTTTACTATTCAACATTGATTTCAAACCACATACCCTTGTGCCTAATTTTGGGTGATTCAATCATTGATTTCTTCTTATAATTCATTAACCATGGTTATCTAGCTTTAGCATTGTACCCTATTTCTATGGGTTTCACTATTAGAAGTTTGACCCATGAGTGAATTATTAGGTCAATTTAGGTTTCCTTTTTTATGTATCAAAGTTATAGTAATTAGTTGATATCATGACTTTCTAGTATTAAAGTAAAATTGATTTGGGGCACCTTAAATTGTTAGGGCAAATATTAATAAGTTGTTACTATTATTAATTGTCTAATTTTAAAAAACCTATTGTAGGTTTTAACCAATTTTTTTATGGGTAGAACACTATTTGGATATATACTATTCAATCTCCCAATGTAGAAGGATGATTGGAATATAAATTGTCAATAGTGTCAAATCAATGGGGAAATTAGACCTCTAAACTTTATTATTTTTGCCTAAGGTTACTATGAGGTTGGCCATGTAATGGTATTGAGTGGCATGAGTTACCCAGCTAGGATGTGTAGTAGTTAGTGATAAATTCTCATGTATTTATCTCATGATTGAACTCATCATGATATAGACAATTAGACTTGCTTATTACATGAAGGAATTGATGTTGCCATACTTAGCTAGGTTAAAGTCAAGCCACTATAAATTCTATTAATGAATGTTATAACTTCCTATTTTTGACTCGATTGAGTTTATATGACCATTAGGAGTTGGTCTCATTGAGTATAATTATTTTACACTCAGTTAATCCTCTTGGGATAAGCATTGCACCCTAATTTACATTGTAAATCATTTCCTATAAAAACCTAATTTATTCCTTGGCATTTACTTAGGCCTATGGCTTGGCTTAGTGTTATGACTTTATGTTATTTGCATTATTTTTTTGGTCCTTGTTGGCAATTTGTAAGTCTTTACTAGTGGATGAATATTATTTTTACACTTCTTACCTTGCCTGCGTACCTAGTTACCGAAACCCTCCACCAAGTTGATAATTAGGGTGGTAAGGGCCACCGATGGTTAGGCTCATAGGGTTGGTTTTGAGGGGTGTCCCTCTTGCAGTGTTCATCCTTATTCATTGTTGCACTTGGATTTGTATGGTGGCTTACCTCTCATTTGTAATTGTTGATATAGGATGTTGGACAACTAGATTATGTTTGATTACTCATTTTATGTTGTAGTTCATCTTATTTCCTTATGCATTTGGTAATATTATTACATTAGGATATAGACATTATTAGATATGATATTATCTTGGAGATATTATTGATGATGTTTGTATGGTTCTCATATGATTAACCAACTATATTTACTCTTTGGTATGTATTCATATTGGGCTCTATTTACCACATGAGTGATAGTGTAATTAGAATACATTATGTTTATACTATATCTTTGTATACTTCTATATGTACATGGCTTGGTGATTTACTTATTATTTTTAAGTATCCATGAAATTGGAAAATGTTATTATTGGGACAATAAAAACTATAATGTCATTAACCTTAAATTATAGGGAACAAGAGGGTGTTATCTTATAGTATGCGAGAATCAGTTATAGGTTGTAAATCTTCTTGGTGGGAATATCTATATTTTCACTTGGGTTTTATCATGAACTTATATTTGGTGACATTCTCATAATATGGTATGTTTATCTAGCATGTGAAATTACCAATTTTTTATGTAATTGGAATGATGATAGAATATATCCTTAGTTGTAGCATTATTAATTGACACATGGTCTTAACATGGTTTCATGTTTACAAGACTATGTTTAAATTAATCAAGTGGAAAATTATATCTCTTGTCAAGTTGATAGTTATGACATAGCTAGTTCATGTTAGACATGGTTGTTTCACATGTGGATTTATCACAATTTTAGCTATTGTTGATTTATCACAATTTTATCATAAAAAGACTTCATGAAGAATTGATGATGATCAATTGTATGACATAGAAGAAATATATTAACATTAAATGTCTTGAAAAATAAAGATGATTCAATGAGTGTACAAACATGTTCTTATGGAATAGTTATGGTCTCCCCTGGTGTGAATGATGGAAAAAAACCTTTTAGTATTATATCATTTAATTGATTTGTATGATTAAGGTATTTATGGGTCATCTAATATTGATGTAAATATTATGTTCCAATGGAAAAACAAACAATCCTTAGTTATTTAATATTATTCCTCTCGACTCAATAATGAATGGCAAGTGTACTTAACTAGTGGATTATGAAACCTTGTAGCTTATACTTCTTATGCCACTCCTTTGAATTGGTTGTAATATAATTTAGGAGGATTAATTTTATTTATTAATCAATGAAGCAAGTTGTATTAATGTTCATCATATTTGGACCATATTATAGATTATGGATTATGCCATTTTGGTGTTATAGTGATTTGGATATATGACACGACTTCTAAGAGTCTAGTAATTTAGTTGATTATAATGCAAACCTTGATTAGGGTAAATTAGCTATATTATCATGGATGATTTTATGTGAATAGATAGTCATTGGTTTAGTTGATATGTATGGTTAAGTGTATAAGTGTACCTTATCAATGAACTCTTCAATATAACTTGTGTGGTAATTATTTAAACATGAATAATCCTTATGGTTGGTGAATAATCCCAAAATGAGGATAAGAATCAATAAACTATGGAAAATTTAATGTTAACACTTGATTATGTGATTAAATAGTCCACCTTGAAAATGAGTTGCTAAATCATAATCTTATTTAATAAACACATAAGTAATTGCCTGAGACTAATTAAATAATGAACTTGCATGGACATATGTAGGCTAAATCAATGGTGTGAATGCCTATGTTTTCATAACAATAAGATTTTCTATCTAAAGGATAATTTAGAAACATTTAGGTGTGTGACCCCTATAGTTTTCCCATAGGATGGTGATCCTATAACATGATAAGCATTATATTAACATGATAAGTGATTATGTATCATGAGGAGTAATTGATTCTCCAATGCCACTTGCAAGCTTATGTAATATAATTCTCACATGTGTGATGTCATCCACCTTGAGTTGATTATATTATAATTCATCTAAATAAATGAGAATAATTCTTTATTCATGGAGTTACATCTTGTGTGTATGGCCTTCCCCTATTAAGGTAACAAATGTGTAATGTTCTTCTAAGGGACTTGGAACTTGGAACTTGGTATGGTAACTCAATAAACTAGTTGTATTAGTTTTAGTAGAAGGTTAGATATTTCCACTTGATAATCTCTCAATGTGTTAAGACTTGCCTAAGCAAGTTAGTGAGGCAAACCTTTATGTTCAATCATTTGGACCCTGTGCTTGAGTCTTGTTCATCTACCTTATCCTATTTTCTTATCTAGAAATTGGCTAATGAGACATTCTTGGATGTACCTAATTCCATCATTTTTGATTCTAGCCTTATCTAATTGGATCAATTAGGATGCTTACACTACATTAGTTTTATGTAGTGGGACATTTTGTCATTCTATAACTTCAAAAAAAAAAAATTGGGGTTGCTTCATATTTCCCCAATCACACCAATTTGTCTTGAATTGAAAGTGAGTGGTTAGTAAACTTAAATTTTTACAAACCTATGTCTCTTAGAAATGCCAAAAATTAATCTAGAAGGCACAAAAAATTAAAAAAATACTATGATTACCAAATTTGACATCAATTAAAAAATTTATGATATAAACTCCTTATGTTCAATACTAAAACCCTGAAAATGACAAGTACTAACTAGATTAGATTTTAAAAACTATATTCCACATTGTAATGCATGCAACTATGAGACCAAATATATCAAATTTAGAGTGACCCTAATTTATTATATTTACTAAAATATATTTAAATTATAAATTATACTTAACATTTGTTCTAGTAAATATGAACTTTAAGTAAATATGACCTTCTTATATATATATATATATATAAATTTTAGGTGAAATGTCACTATAACACATATGAATCAAAATGCGTACACATTATAATGCATACACATTATAGTTTGTATGTGTTTTTGACACTTTAACTTTTGGTTTCCTACACTTTTCACATTTCAATTTTTTTAAAATAAAAATGTGTACACACCATAATGCGTACACATTATGGCTTGATGATTTTGTGCCTCAATTTAAATAATGTGTACATGTTATTAAAATTATGTATACATTTAATGTATATAACATTTATGCATTATGATAAATGTCCACAAATTTTCCCTCTAGCTCCATGCACTTATCCTCAGTGTGTAGTTAAAATAATTTTGGTGCTTGCAATATATAAGCCTCTTTACAACTAGTGAATAAATGAATGAAAAATGTGATTATATAATGGTATTTTATTAATTTTATCAAATAGGACATGTGATATTATGGGTATTACCTATCAAGTGAATTTTAATTTATGAAATTAAACAATTTTTGGGAGGAGAATGAAAATGATTTGTTCAAAGATTATTAATGAACACAATTTTCCTCAAGGAGCAAACTTGTCTAAGGTGTAGAGACATATAAATTGGAAGTGTGAATAAATATAATAGAGAGTATAATATGATTGAAATTATGATATAAATATCTAGTATTATATTTTCCTAAGGATATAGGATCGATGATGTAGGAACATCAAGCTAAAGAACATCATTTTTGAACTATTGTCATAAGTAGTCAAAAATTGGTCAAAGTTAAGTGTCAAGGTGTGTGAAGGGAATTATGAGGTCTATATTGGAGTCCATTTGAATTCATAAATGTTTTATATATGACTTATAGGATATTTTCCTCCAAAAATGAGATTTGAAAAATTCAAATATAAACCAAGTCAAAAAGGACCTTGAATATGGTATAAGATGATTAGATGAGTGAATAATGGTTTAATAGACCAAGGGGTATTGTAAAAGGTGTTTTGAAACCATAAATGTCTAATTCAATAGATAAGGAAGTTATGTTTAGTATTACACCCACTAATCCTACGTTGGGTTGACAAATGGTAGTTATGCCTTGTAACTAACTAGGAACAACCATTGAAGTTGGAAAATGAGAGTGTTGTACATGAGTTTTAATCCAATAGGAGAATAAGAAAGGAGATATATCTCTCAAAGAAGAGATAAGAGATTATAATAATTGAAATTTGTATGAAACTCCTCAAAAAGGATCTCAATTCCATGAATGGACTATTGTGTAACAAAGAATGATATGTTGAATAAAAGCAATGTGTTTAATATGTGGGTTTTCCATTCAATGAGTCTAAGTGAATAAAACTAATATTGACTTAGACAAGCCCTTAATTCCATTATTATATTCTTATTGGTGTTAAGTTTTAGGCTTGATAAATTTTATAGGATTGAACCAGTGAGCTGTAGGTTGCAGTCAAGTAAAAGGGAAGAGAATTGATAAGATTAGTGAAGATTGATTCAATAATGAGGTATGTTCAATCCTCCAAAAGTGATATCAAGGGTAATAAAACCTATATAATTTAGTTTTTATGATCTCCAAGTTGTAAATATTCTTGATAGAGAATTTTATGGTATAAACCTTGTTAGGATTAAGATAGTCTCTAACAAATGTTATCTCAAGTGTATTTGACACTTTATGTCAAGATTGCATTGTATTATGGGAGTAGATTCTCTTTACCTTCATACAAGTTTCATGATGGAAGGTTGAATAATCATGTTAGATTGGAAAATAATTAATAGGTCCTTTAATTAGTCAGTCAAGGAATGAGACCCTATTTCATAAGGACCCTATTATGTACAGTTCATGTCAAAGAAGGAATTTGTATGTTGAATTAATGTGGTTTAACCTCAAATCAAGAGCCTTTTTATGTGAATAATAACTATTCAGAAGTGGATTTTAATAATTTTGATTGAATTACAAGTGGTTAATAAAATAACAATAGATAGTACCCTTGAAGGATAAACCTTGTGTATGCAATCCAAACCCTGTGTGTAGGGTATGAAGGAAAGAAGTCATAGTGTGAAAGGAAGAATGAAGGTTGATTTGATGATTATTAATATGGAATAATTATAACCAAATTTATATAATGTCCCGTAACTATTGAGATCACTTTGGATGAAAATCTAGTCACTAAAATTAATATAGTCACACTCAACCATGACCCTATTTCCATAGTCTGTAGACAAAGGGAAGTGAAAATGATCATTATAAGGTGGTATGACATTGAAAAATAAATGAAATATAATGGAGATATGTGTCAGAGTCTCAAGGTTGGTCCATATAGGTTTTAGAATGCATTGGGAGGTGTAAAGATTGGTTAAATGGTGCACAGTCAACTAAAGGAGAACACAGTCAACTGTGTATTATGATTTATAAACCTTTAGAAAGTGGGAAAAGTCATAAAACCTAGTTTAAGAGTTTTATGAGGTAAAAATAGAATTTTTTAAATAAATTTTATCTTTTTAAAATGTTTTGTAATTACAAATATAGAATTTTGTATGCCCACAAGCCTGTGCATGAGGTTAGAAACCCTAGTTTAAGGTTTTGCTTGTAAAAAGAGTTTCCACCATAAAAAATTCATGAAATTTTTTAATATGTTAAAATTAAATGTTACCTTTGATATTATTCTATTTTTAGTTGTACAAATCTCATAGTTACAAATTTGGATAGCTATGTTGTAACTAGGGCTAATTAGGCCTTAAAAAGGGGTATTTTCTAAAGGAATTGATAGACATAATAAGATTAAGGTATTTTAAATTTATTAGGAGTTAATGGGTGATAAAGGGTGTCATAAATTGTTTATATATATTCAATAAATCTGATATTTTGAACAAACAAAGAGAAAAGGCTAACAAAGGGCTATAAGCTTAAGAGGGTCATTGATAACAAAAAGGGTGAAAGTGAGTATCATGGTCTATTTGGTCACTTGAAATAGGATACGATAGGTTTTATATGATCCTTTAAGAGTATAAATGCAATGATTTTTACTCTTTGAATCCTAGTTTTAGTCTTGGTCCTTGGGACCTAACAAGACTTGCTAAGAAGGAACTAGTGTGTGAGGTGTAGCCAAATAAGGTTAAAGGACGATTGAAGATGATATGAAATAGTTTTTATGAACTAAAAGAGGAGTATAATCCAATATAGGGAAAGGTTAAAAATAGTTTAACTAAAAATCTATGAATTTTTTTAGAGTGCAAGTGATAGAGACAAATGTAGATGAGACCTTAAAGGGCAAGTCAAGCATTGAATGTGAACTCTTGAAATATCAAATATAGATGATGATGTTTTGGTAACTTCTCAAATATACCTATACATAAATCACCCACATATAATTAGAGGAATATTAATTTAAAACCATGGAATTAAGCATATGATAAGTGTGCATGAGGATTGTTTAGAAGTGCATTTTTTAGTGCTAAATGTTAATTTTAGTGACTACAATCAGTGAAAAAATATCATAATAATTTCATAACCTCTATTTTTTATCAATATATAATTATCTAATTTTTCATATTAATGTTTCAATTTACATTTAGATTTGTATGGTTTACTTATTTTACTGAATATGAGTATTTATAATTTTACTTAATATATATCACACTAATCATAAAATCAGTAAAACATACTTGTAACAAAATGGTCATATGCTCCATGATACTGGCCATAATACCAACACACATGATAGGATAGTGCCCAAGGCTAATATATTTGAATAATTTTGTTGATAGCTTATGTTTATTTTGCTTATACTATTATTAAACTAAGGACCAATCCATGCTTTATATTATTTTATGTATAATTACATACACACATTAGAGTTTTGGTAGGGGAGAATGATGAAGATAATACAAACATTTTTATTTATTTCCAAGGATCAAGTACATATATAAGGAAGTAAGATGGTCCATGCTAACCAATTAAAGAAAATTCCCTATGATATACCTTTGTTAACATAAATCATAGAGTAATGGGAAAATGACACATGCACAATCCAAATACCAATTGGAGAATTCAATGTGACCTTGAAAGATGCGCGGAGATTTAAATTGATCCCCATTAGAGGATGAAGAGTGATCATGGAGGATACTACCCAAGAGACCCAAATATCAACACAAAGTTAATATAAAGGTGTTAGATATGTAAGCAATATGTTTAAACAATACTTTTTTGAGTGGTGTACTAATGGGAGATATGTCATGATTGAATAAATATTTGATTGTATAATTATTCTCATTTATATTGGTAGATGCTAGTGGTGTGGCTTGTTCCTTTGGGACATGAGCTATTATTTAGGACACTAAAGAGAACCACATTATGTATGCATGGTTATATATTATGTTGGATTATTTATACATGTATTTTAACCATTTTAAGTGTGAGGATCATTGTAGAGGATTTATGGAAGTGACCTTATTATAGGTATGTGAATATGAACATTTTCCCATGATGATCTAGGAGGATATGGGTAACTACATAATATTTTAGTTATATAGTATTTATCATCTAACCTCATGCTAAAATTAAAAAATTATACACCAAGTTAACACCCACATGCCAATTCATTAGATAAAACCATCCTTTCATGTTATTTAATATATCTTATATTTTTAGCACTATTGTTACCAAATCTAACATCCTAGAAGAGGCTGTTCAGGATTCTTCTAGATTTGGGCAACATGGGAACATTTTTGTGTAAGTGGGTGTACCTATATCAAAAATAAGCCTCTAGGTCAAATGGATAGCTCCTTGAATATATCATGTAATGTTTGTCACTTAAGCTACAACTTATTTATAGGGGAAAATAGTTATAAAATTAATAAATTGAACCTACTCTAAAGAAGGTGATGCACCAAGGAAATTTTTCCACGTGACCATCATATTTCTACCATAATGAAACAAAACATACCGAGTAGTCTCTAAGTTTTGTTAGATTCTAACATAAGTATTTCAATATAAAGACAAGATGTGTGCAACAACACAAGGCAAATGAACCAAAGGGTAGATTACACACTCCAAGGATGACTATACTCTTAAAAAAATATTTACACACTATAATGCACTCTATATGAACTATTATGATAGGAACTCTTGCTCAAACATGAAAGGATAAAGGAAGGAAGGATAGATAATTATCACTTCTCATTACCATACATCACTTTTAGGTTAAGACAATCATTCAAAGAAACTCAAAAACATACTTATATTAATGTTTAAAAATAGAATATCACATTAATCCAATAAGGCTTCACCATACATGGTGTGTTTTTTTTACAATAGCTTAAGATATATATTTATAAGAGGAAAGGACACAATAGAAAAGGACCTTGGCACTAAAAAGGGGAATCAATCCATTCAAATCCTTCAACTGTAGCTACAACTACTTCTATAAATTATGCTCTTTCAAGCCATTTGATTTATCCTCATCACTTCTAATTGATATAAAGTTATAATATTCCCTCTTTGATCCTCCCTAGAGGTCGTAATGGTAGAATAAATCATTTCCACTAGATTTAGGAATCCATATGGTTAGAACAACTAGATCAATTTGTTAAGGATTTGTCTTGATGCTAAACTACTCCAAACTAATTTGTTGTGATGTGTGCAATGGAGAGATGTGATCCATTTTAGGTAGTTGGTCCTAGAGATGAAACCATTTGAGTCTACGTGTCTTATCCAATAGCATATTTTGAATCATTGGCTCTAGATTGAATTGAACCATACTCGAACTCAACCTCATACCTTTTTCTTACTTTGCCCCATCAAAATTAATTGTCAACCTTTATTCTGATTGGTCATCAAGACTTGACTCAGATCCTTGATCCCCTGACTCATCTCACATCATTGGTTCTTCTAAGTACAAATGAATGTGAGCCATTCGATCTTATTTGAAATGTCAACCTTGTATTTGCTTATACCACATGTCAAATTAACATTAATCCTTGGGATCCTATTATTAGTCTATAGCTTCATGTGCTTGTGTTATGTGCCAACCCTTCGATCTCTGTAAATTTTTGACATGCTTGCATATTGTCGATACTAGATGCTAGACCAAATACTAACCATTAATCTATTGGGACCCACTATCAAACTTCAATGGCTACTTCATGATCTTAAATTTGATGTCTACACTCTTGTCATTTGATGTTCTACAAAAAATGGTTGATGTTCACATGATCATCAAATTCAAGCTCAATAGGATTTTTTTCTTAGCTTTATATTGATGTTGGCATGAGCATACTTGCATTTTAAAATCCAAATGGCTAGTTTCTTAGGTGCAAACTTGATGTTTTCACACCTATCTAGATCATAACTCCATTGGCTTTCTTTCAGACCCTTTAGATGGATAAATTCCTTTGGGCTTTATGTAAAATAATTTTTTTGAAGGAATTAATTTGGCTATCCTTACCTTGATCAATTCTTGTGGATAAAATGTCTGAGTGTATGTATGTATTCAGGACCTCTATCTTGGACAAATTTTTTGAAAATAATTCTTCCTTAGTTTTTCCCTTTGGGATAAAATATTTGAAAGAAAATTTCCTTTAGGAAGATCTTATCAGACAATTTTCCTAAAGGAAATGTGCCCTTAGAATGGCCCTTTGATTCTTAGAGATGCCCTTCAAAAAGTGTCCTTTAGAGTTTTGAAAAAGTGTCCTTCAGGACTTTTTGCTTGGTCCACCTCATGATGACTTACCCTTTAGAAAATTTGCTTTGGACCATTTTATCAAGAAACATATCCTTTAGAACTTTAAAATTGGACCCTTTTCTAAGAGATGACCTTTCAAGGAAGTTATTTCAGATAAAATATCCAAAATAATTCTTGAAACTTAAACTAAAATCTCAAAACATAACTCCTGAAAGAATAACACTTAGCCAAAAGACCAAAACAAAGATTCCAAAGGAATTAAGCCTTGTACATTTCCTCTGAAGGAACTCTAAATGCTCTAATCACTTGGCCAAAAGTTGTGAAAAACTCCCAAGTGCAACTTTAGGATTTTTTAGACCTTTCTCTTGTAATTTCTCAACACCTTGAAAATATACCACTTGCCTATATGATCAAAATTGATTATTAAGATGCCAAAAACTACAAGGACTAATCAAGGCCATGATAAAATTAAAATGTCATATGAAATGACATTAAACAATTTGCAACATACACTAAAACATTATAAGGAAAAACCCTATGAAAGATTCTGACTGTAGGGGGATTGATCCATTTTTCCTATGGGAAAAATGGTTAACATATTTGGAAATTTCCCAAGGGTGGCATGCTTGATATGTCATGACTAGTTGCCTAATCATATCTATTAGGATATGGAGTCATAAATAGATAGGATGGATATATGAATTACTTTAAACAATGCAAAAAACAAAAAAAACCTAAACAAAAAATAAAGCAAGAAACTAAGCAAAACACACTATACTTCAAAGAACTTATTATGACACAATAGAATAAGAATATAAACACATACCTAAACTAATATTTACATTATAGACCTTTAACTCTCAATAGCAAGGTTTTAAGTGTATCCCATTCACAAGGATAGGTAGTTATTCTCCATTCATCCTTGATAACTAAAAGGAATTGCTTTTCTTGCACTTGGTGATGATATACGACCCACTCCATAGGGCATAAAACTTAGTATGCCTACCTAAAATTACTCTATCTTCATCTTATTTAAATACTATGTCACCTTATTGAAATTATTATGGAGTTGCCTTCTTATCAAAAGACCTCTTCATCAATACCTAGTGATGTTCCATGGATTGATGAGCCTTGCCTCTAGTCTTTTGCAACTCTATTAATTCTATCAATCTCACTTCCATGGGAGTGTTCTTAAGCAACTCTATTTGGTGTGACAATTCCAAGGTAGGAAACTCTTAAGATATGGAAAACCTAGCTTCCCTTCCATAAACAAGCATAGAATGAGAATTCGTTATTGATCTCTTAGGAGTTATCCTATCATCCCATAAGGCTATCTTGAGTTTGGTGTGCCAAGATCTTTGGTTATGCTCCAAGGTTCTCTTAATGATTTTTATTAGGTTCTTTTTGGTAGATTTAGCCAACCCATTACCTTGAGGGTAATTTTGGATGAAGTGCTCAATAACATGCCATTATTACTTGCCCAATTAGCTATTTTAGAACCCATAAAAGAAAGAGAATTATATAAAATGATAGTATAAGGGGTGACAAACATTTTTATGATGCTCTCATAGAAATCCAAGATGGCACTCTCATTAGCCTCCTTCAATGCTACTACCTTGACCCATTTGGTGAAATAGTCACTTGTTATGAGTATATATTTATGATTAGTACTTGTTGGGGGTTTTATCATTCCAATTAAATCAAGACCCCATTACATGAAAGGTTTGTCCACCTAAATTGGCTTCAAAGGAAGAGAATTAAGTTTTTTGCTTCCCTTGAAAAGAGGGCACACTATCCACACCTTCTTACCCAGAGATGAGAGTCCTTGAAGAGGCTAGGCCAATAATATATAGCCCTCATGATCTTAGAAACTATGGTCCTTAGAGATAAATGGCCTCCTATTATTCTATCATGGAAATTCTCAAGCAACACTCCAAATTGGTCATTGTCAATGCATCTCAAAAACATGCCATTGATGTCTCTCCTAAAATACATGACATACATATGACAAAAGGGGTTAGATTGTAATCTAAAATAACTTCTTTGTGATATATTCATATTATCAGGGTACTCACCATTTTAGAGAAATCTAATCATGCCCTATGTCTAATTTCATGGAGGCAATGGACCAGTTAGTTAGGGAAATTCATGGTTGACTAGAGCTTCTTATTTTGATTCATGAAGATCTTAAGATAGATGTTCACAAAGGCCTTTACCACTTACTAGTTTTGTCACTTTGATATCAACATCATACTCCATCACCCTAGTGATCCTACTTTCCCTATTTTCACTTAGATCCTTGATCAAAACAAACTCCTTAGAGCTAGGATGAGAGACCATAACATGAATCTTGTTATTTGACACCATATGTCTAAATTTATTTATTCATCTTACGATAACAAGGACCTATTTCTCCACAAAGGTGTATTTAACTTCATAATCTTCTAAACCTTAACTAAAGAATGCAGTTGGCTACTTCATGCCCTCATTATTCTTGTACATCAACATGGTTGAGATAGTATCAAGGTTAGAAAATGAATATAACATTAATTCCTTAGTAAAATCAAGATTCACAAGGGTAGGAGATTTTGTAATTGCTTTTTTTATGGCTTCAAAACTGATCTCACCCTCTTTGGACCAAGAGAAGACCCGGTTCTTCTTGAGCATAAATATGATAGGTTTTACTAAAGATGTAAATCTAGGTATGAATATTCTTAAAAAATTTATCTTCCCCAAGAAACTTTGAAGACCTTTCTTATGCAAGGGCAATGATAAGCCTAGGATAGCCTCTACTCTCTTAGGATCAAGAGTCAAACCATCCTTAAAAACACTATGTCCCAAGAGCTTACCTTTATGAATGGTAAAGATGCACTTATTTAGGTTAAGATATACCCCATATTTCTTATATCTTTCAAACAATTGCCTTAAATTTTGCATGTTTTCATTTGCATCCTTAGAAAATACTATTATGTCATCTAGATAAACTAGTACCATCTCATTGATAAAAAATTTAAAGTTCATGTCTATTTCTCTCTAAAAAGTGGCACCAACATTGGATAGACCATAAGTCATCTTCTTATAATCAAAGGTCCCCCATTTCATAGTGAAGGTTGTCTTTAATTGATCATCTTTATTGACTAAAATCTGATTGTAGCTTGAATAACCATCTAGAAGAGAGAAATGTTGAGAACCTGAAACCATCTATAGAATTTTATCAATTAAGGGTAGAGGATAGTAATCATTGAGTGACACTTGATTAAGATATCTAAATTCTATGTAAATAATTATCTCCCCATTATTATTTATAATAGGCATAAGGTTAACTACCCACATTGAATGCTTGATGGGAAATATTATCTCAGATTCAAGGAGCTTGGTGAGCTCCATCCTCATGAATTGATCAACCTTGGGGTTGATGGGTCTTTGATTTTGTCTAACCAATTTAACTCTTGGTTCTAACTTGATGGTATGATGTGTTAGGATTAGATCAAATCCTTTGAGGTCTTTATATTCCCAATGAAAGATATCATGAAAATCTCTATATAGTTCAATGAATGCTTGTTTTTCTGACATATAACATACCTTGCCTAGTTTGAGGAGTTTATCTATAAAGATAAAGACCCTTTCATAATTGTCCTCTTTTGAAGATACACTCACTTTCTCCTTCCTTTTTTGATCATTCTCATTAAAGATTATTTCAAAGGTCACTAGACCCTTAGATATCTTATTGGTCTCGAGTTACATAGTTTGGTCACCCAACTATTCTTGGAACCTCCTCTAATTTCTTGAAGAAAACTCAACCTCATTATACAAGAAGCATGAAATGTAATTATCACTATCAAACACTTTTTAAGACACTTTATTATTAGGTATGTGATGTTTAATAATGATCTTAATATGTGATTGCTTTCCTTCTTCCTTTATGGTAGTTGGAGTGTCAAATTGAGCTCATATGGTAACTAGTCTATCAACATGGCTATTCTTCTCCTTTGGGATTGAGTCAATGTTGAATGCATTGAATTATTGAAGAAGATATCACACCCTATGCCTGTATGACTTAAGCAAAGGTTTCTTAGTGGAAATCACATTCCTCTTCTAGTGCACAACTAACTCATTATCTCCATACACTTACAAGTTCTTGAGCCCTTTTTTCCTTGCCAATTGAAGGCTATGAATCAAACCTTCATACTCAACCACATTGAAAGTGAAACTAAAATTAAATATTTATGAATCATAATAATATTTTTTGGATGAAGAGACCAACATAACACTAACCCCTACATAAACTTCACATCTTGAACTATCAAAAAACATCTTTCATAGTTCATCATCTTTGCCCTCTAGAGGTGTCTGTATTCCTTCCTCATGTATATAATACATTCCTAGATCATTTTCCTCGATGAGAGCATAGGGATCCTACTCATAAGTATTAGTACCATATTCATCAAGGAACAAATCTTCAATGTCCTTAAGCTTGTAAGAAGTGCTATCTTCTAGAATAAAATCTTTTTCTTCATAAATAACATAATTCAAATTAGAACTTGTCTCAATGTAAGGTTTAATATGAAGCCTTGACCTTGCAAGAGGATGCATCTTAATTTTTACCCTGGTCCTATAATTTTTTCTAAAATCCAAGAAACACTAATCAACTGAGAGATAATCACCTATTTTGGCTATTAATTCCCTTGACAAGAAGATTGTAAAGTGGGCTGGGAGTCAACCACAACTATGTCTTGTAATATAGGAAAACTAGGAAAATCATGGAAAAAAACCTTCAAGGCTTTTATCATCCCTACTATATTGGTAGGTGTACCATATAATTAAAGAATCCCATTACTATATGGCTCATATTTTAGGCCCAACTTGTCATCTACAATTTTGGACATGATATAAGTAGAAGCTCCACTATTAACTATGTTGTTATGCACCAATTTTTCACCTATAATGACGATGAGGTAAAATGGTGGAGGTTTATTAGCTCTAGTAGATGGTTATATAATTTTACATGTAGAATTTGAAAGAGAAATATTTTCATGACTTTAATTTGAGGCTGAGGTACTAGAGGGGATAAAGGATAATTGCTTTCATAATGATTTTTTTGGCCAGGCATATGAAGGATATCCCACAAGGAGATAGATACTTTGACACTCTTCAAGGAATATAATATGTTTAGGGCATTAGTACTTACCTTTTCTTGTTTCCTTATAGGTAAATAATTGTTTGGAAATTTAGGAATAGAGGCACTTTGTATAGACCCTACCACTTTATAACTTTTTAGAGGTATGGAAGCCTTTAGATCTATTACAGAAGCCTTTAAAATTATCATGCTTGAAACTACATTATGTTTCCTTGTAGGGTGACTAGATGAGCTTGTAGGAATGCTACTATTATTCACTAGATCCCACTTCTTGTCCCTTTTATTATCTCTAATAGAGGCTCCTTTATTTAGTAGAAAAGTGTCTTCAACCAAAAAATTGGTGAAGATTTCTCTTTAAGGTTGCCAACCCTCATTAGCTTGCATCATGACCTCATTTTAATTTGATAGGAGGGTAGTAACTACCCCTTAAGACACTAGAGCTTGATATCCATTTTGATTAGCTTCTATGAAATGGTCTTGCTACCAATCTTTTCCCTATACCAAATTGCTATGAATTGGTAACATCTCCTTTATAACCTTGTTAGGATTAGGCTGCCATTAGCCTTTCCCTCTTACATATTATTTAGCATACTATTGTTGATAGGGGTAAGATTTCTGAGAAGCACCTTGTTACATACTAGCTTGTCTATTTTGAGTCTCTAAATCTTATAAATTTGCTTTCCAATCCACACTATTTTATGTCTACTTAGGAGCCACCTTGGTTTTGGTATTGGCATTAGGAACTTGGGCTACATCTGGAGTACTAATAGAAGCATGAGACAAAGGAGGCATAAAACCTTTAAGTGGTAGTCTTCCATCTTGGATAAGATTATTTTAAGCCTTGATAGAAATCTCATATGCTTCAGGGAGGGTGTATCCTCCCATAGATTGAAGCGTAAAAACAATTTTAGTCCCAATGGATATTAAATAAGTAGGGAACACAAAAATAGAAGGTGGTAACAAAGGATGAGTAAACCTATGCCAAGTCTTCTAAAACCTTTCATTTAAGTCATGTATTATTTTTTTATGCCCCCTCTTTATCATGTTGAGATGATGTATGAGGGAAGCATGGTCACTTTCATTCCTAAATCTGGAAGTTAGTAACACTCCACGCTCATACCATTTTGTGATGCATCCACCTTATAGAGTCCTATACCAACTAAGATCTTTCCCTTTAAGGGACATGTCAAGAAGCCTAATAGCAATATTTTTTTGAACAATATTGTAGAAACTATAAAAATTGGAGACATCTCTAATGTGCTCACTAGGTGTGATATGGATCTCACCATTGAATGTGGGCACACATTTTGTGGAATTAAGAGGGATTAAATTAGAATAATGAATTTGGATTGAAGGTGAATTCTGGTCTTCTTCATCTTCTTCCTTTTCCTCCTCTCTAGAAAAATCTACCCATTTTCCAAAGGGTAGATTAGGTTGTGGGTACTAAATGGCAAGAAGGATCTCTGGTTGAATAAGTATGTCAATAGGATTAGATGGTCTAGAAGAGGATAACCTAGTGATGACCATGAATTATTGGGGGAATGTTTATGTAAAATAATGGTCTAAAACTATATTTACTTTTAGGAGTTGCCAAATGCTTAGTAATACACCACTTTACAATTGGTGTTGTTAAGACTAGCATTCACCTTGATACATTTTCTTAAAGACAATGGGGTCCCATCAGGTATTCCATAATTATTGTCACCAAATACTTCACCCTAGAAGAGGTTGTTCAAAATTCTTCTAGATTTGGGCAACATGGGAACATTTCTAGGTATGTGGGTGTACCTATATCAAAAATGAGCCTCTAGGTCAAAGGGCTAGCTCCCTAAATATATCATGAAATGTTTTTCAATTAAGATATTGATTATTTATGGGGGAAAATAATTTAAAAATATATAAATTAAACCTACTCTAAATAAGGTGATGCACCAAGGAAATTTTTCCACATGACCATCATATTTCCGCCATAATGAAACAAAACATATAGACTAGTCTCTAAGTTTTGTTATATTCTAACATAAGATTTAAATATAAAGGTGATATATGTATAGATACATAATTTAAATGAAATATAGGGTATATTTGACACTCCAAGGATAATTATTCTCTTGAAAAAATATTTACACATTATACTGTACTCTATATGACCTATCAGGCTAGTAGCTCTTGCTCAAACATGAAAGTATAAAGGAAGAATAGAGAATTATCACTTCTCATTTCCATACATCACTTGTAGGCTTAGAAAATATTTAATAAAAACTCAAAAATAGACTTATATTAATGTTTGAAAGTATAATATGACGTAAATCTAGCATGGATTCATCATACATGGTGTTTTATTTTTACAATAACTCAAGAGCTATATTTATAAGAGGAAAGGCCTTAAGAGAAAAGGGCCTTGGTTTTAAAATGGAAATAAATCCATTCAAATCCTTCAATCATAGATAAAACTACTTTCATAAATTATGTTCCTTCAGGCCATTTGATTGATCCTCATCACTTTCAATTGCTACATAGTTATAATATTCCCTCTTTAATCCTCACTAGCAATTGCAATAGTAGAATAAAAAATTTCCACTGGGTTTAGGCATCCATCTAGTTAGAAAAACTAGATAATTTTTTTCAAGCTTTGTCCTAATGTTAAACCACTCAAAATTAATTTTTAATGATGTGTATAGTGGAGAGATGTGGTCCCTTTTAGGTAGTTGGTCCTAGAGATGAAACCATTTGAGTCTATGTGTTTGCTTTAGTAGCATATTTAAAATCATAAGACCTAGTTTGAACTAAACCATGATCAAACTTGGCCTCATACCTTTTTCTTACTTTTTCCCATATAAATTACTTATCAACCTTTGTTTTGATTGGTCATTGAGACTTTACTTGGATCTTCAATCCCTTAACTCATCTCACACTATTGGTTCTACTAAGTATGAATGAACACAAGCCACCAAATCTTATTTGAAATGTCAACCTTGTCTCTACTTACACCACGTGTTAAACATGTGCTAATCCTTGAGATCTTGATATCAATATATAGATTTATGTACTTATGCCATGTGTTAACCCCTCAAGCTCTCTAAATTTTTTACCTATTCACATACCATTGATCATAGATGCTCGATCAAACATCAATCATTGATCTACTGGGACCCACTATCAAAATACAATGGTTACTTCATGATCTTAAATTTGATGTTTACAATCTTGGTATTCGACATTCCATAGATCATGGTTGACATTCACATTACCATCAAATTTAAGCTCAATAGGATTTTTTCTTGAGCTTTATGTTGATCTTGGCATGAACATCCTTAGATTTTAAAATCTAAACATCTAGTTCCTAAGGTCCAAACTTGATGTTTAAACACTTGTCTAGATCACAAATCTATGGGCTATTTATTTTGGATCCTTTTACTAGATAAATTCCTTTGGGCTTTTGTAAAACACTTTTTCTAAAGGAATTTGTTTGCCTATCCTTGCCTTGAACAATTCTTGTGGAAAAAATGTCTAAGCTTATTTATGTCCTCAAGACCTCTATCTTGGATAAAGAGTTTAAAGAATTTTTCCTTAGTTTTTTCCTTTGGGACAAAAGCTCCAAAAGAAAACTACCTTCAAGAATATATTCCTGGACAATTTTCCCAAAGGAAATGTGCCCTTAAAATATCCCTTTGATTCTTGGAGATGCCCTTCTAAAAGTGTCCTTCAAGAATTTTTTATTGGTCCACCTCATGAAGACTTACCCTTTGTAAACTCTTATTTGGACCATTTTTACAATAAATGTATCCTTCAAAACTTAAGAATTGGACCCTTTTTTCAAGAGATGACCCTTCAAGAAAATTATTTTAGACAAAATGTTCAAAATAATTCTCGACACTTAAAAAAAAAATCCTAAAATATAACTCCCAAAATAATAAAACTTATCCAAAAGATTGAAACAAAGATTCTAAAAGAGTTAAACCTTGTACATTTCCTCTGAAGGAACTCTGAATGTTCTAATTGCTTGTCCAAAAGTTGAGAAAAACTCCCAAATACAACTTTAGGATTTTTTGGACCTTGCTCTTGCAACTACCCAACACCCTACAAATCTACCACTTGCATATATGATAAAAAATGATTCTTAATATGCCAAAAACCACAAGAACTAAGCTAGGCCATGACCAAAATAAAATGCCATATGAAATGACATCAAATGATGTACAACATGCACTATAACATCATAAGGAAAAAATCCTATGAAATATTCTGACTGTAGGGGGCTTGATCTATTTTTCCTATGGAAAAATGGTTAATAATCACTATAATAAATGATCTATTAATAATGATGTTTGATGATGTCACTCAAATCATTGGCTATGATTCAATTAATACCAAACCATGTAATTGTTTGACTGATGTTTCATCTCCCTTGTTTTTATTTCAATTTACACTTCTGTTATTTTTTAGACAAGAAAATTAAGAATGAAGTTAGGGAGTATGTAGACAACTTACATTTAATCTTTAAGATATTGTACACAAATTACAATAATATAACTTTTCTATCATATTTACACATTTGTTTTGAATTGTATTATTTTATTTCCTTGTTCATTTACACAATGAAAAAATTTGTCATTCATAAATTTATTTTTAACATAACCATAATAAATCCATTTAAGTATGTTATCCATTGAGTCTCTTATGAGAATCAAATCATTGGTATCAAAGGATACACACTTCATATCATTTTCAAGTGTTATAATATAGTATCTAAATTTACTCTTTGTTTGTTTGTATTCCCACTAATATAATGTATGAAAATAAGAATCTAGGGCTTGAGAGTCGATAACATTCATCATAACTTATTACACATTTTTATATGGATAATAAATATTCTTGATTCCAACATCAACAATGTTATATAAAATAATAGAAATTACATTGAAAAGACAATGAAAATAATTGGAAGAACATCATGCACAAAATAGAAAATATTGTTGATCATTTATCATTATTTCTCAAGTATTAGAATCCTTCCAACACCTCTAATTCACATAAACTAGTTTATGTTCAAATTACACACAAAGTACAAGTATATATATATATCCCTATGTTTGAAGGAAAAATATATAAAAATTCCATAAATAACTAGCTTAACCTAATATGTTCATATTAAAAATAAATATTTTCTTTGATCAAGAGAAGATTATATTTTATCTATTCAACAGAAGATTATATTTTCTTTTATGAAAGTTTATATATCAGTAAATAAATGGTGGAATAACTACTAAACTAAAAATTAAAATCATGAAGCTAAAACTAAATTAGACACATCCAAAGACACATGGAGTGGGTTTGTATAATAATTCAAAGATACATATTATCATTTTATAAACTATTATGACCATCATAAAAAGTTCTCTCATTTTTTAAAATTAGAAGATTAATTTGTTTAAGAATGCATACATATGTTTCATACATTAGTGTCTAAAATAGGTGTTTAGGATAAAATTAATTATTATTTTGAATTATATGCAAATATTAAGACCATATATCTAATAATAAATAAATTTCATACAAATATATTCACTTGGAGAACCCTACAAATTTGATTGCAAGTTTAGATAAAAATTTAAGTTCAAGACTAAAAATAAATATTCCAAGTCCCACACCAAACAAAATTATGAGCCTAAAAACTAGAATTCAAAACTATGAAATGGATCTTAGTGCTATATAGAAAAAATAACCTTTAAATGACAATAAAAATAAATATAAGTATATAAAGTTGTGTTAAACTCACAAATCTAGTAGTTATACAGATGAAGAGTGCCCCACTAGGAAAACTATACTTTATTAAATTGAATCAAAATGTACAAGTAATATGCCATTGGAAAAAGGTAAGAAGATAATGAAGTCTAAATTGAGTGTTATAGTTGGTACTAAAAACATATTTAATTCCATTTTGAAAAAAAAGTATAAATGTTTTTCCATTCTTAAATTTGGATCAATTCTCAACTAATACATTTCATCATTGACAATGGAAGTGAGAGGAACCCAATTTATCTTGAAGTAATTCATATATTGAAATTTCCATTGATTCCTCATCCATAACCATTCCCCATTGGATGGTTTAGTGAAATATATTATAAATGTGTTATTTAGTAGTGTTAGTTGGTGTAAAACATTAAGTATTCTGGAGATACGATCCTTTAAAACATTTATCTATTAGAGGTATGTGATGTTTTATTGGGTAAACAATATTTTTACCATTGAAATGTAGTCTATAGGAAAATCCTACAAATTTTGTCATATATGTTAGTCATAAGATAAACCACACATTGAAATTAGTTCTTGAGATATCACTAATTAGCACCAAATAGTGCAAGAATATTGTTACCTATATTAAATTGTTTTTGATTTTTATGGTGAGATTTGAACTCAAGAACATCCTTAGGCCATAAATTCACACCACACTTCCTCTAATAGTAGTAGAGACATCAAGATTTAACCTAAATTTGGAAGAGTATAATAATATAATTAAGTCAACAAAATGAAGTGCCTATACATTGTGCAATGAAGCATAATATTGATTTGATTCCTACACTACATATACCTAATGCTTATTTATAACATAGATAATTTTTATAAAATGAGGAAATTATATAGTAGGTCCATGAAAATTTGGATAAATGACATATAAGACCTAACTCATCCACTTGTAATAGCCTAACTATTTTGTGCCAAAGAAGGATGACACATGAAAGTTGTGTATCGATTAAAAATATTTCAAAAATATCATATTCAAGAACCATTGTCCTCTTCCAATGATTGAGGACTTTTTATAACAGTTTTGTTATGAATATTTTTTCATAAAATTAATCTTAAGTTGAAATATCATTAAATTCCCATGGAACTCACATATATATGAAAACATGGGATCAATATTTGTGCCATTTAGAATAAGTTATTGACACTTTACAGAAATGATAGTTGTATGAAAAATTTGAAAAATGTCTATTTTTCATGTGAGAGATATAATATATAGGATACATACTAAATACAAAAGGATTGCATGTAGCCCTATCTAAGATTCAAGTCACCCAAGAATGACCACAACCAAATAATATCATAGAGCTTTATAGCTTCTTGGGATTATAAAATTTATATAGGATATTTGTAAATTTATTAACATGTGACTTGATATTTGAATCAAGTTACCAAAGGTGGAATTTAATCAAAGTTCATCTAGTATATCACACACACAAAAAAAAATTTAAGGAGCTGAAATGCAAACTATATTAATAATAATTAGTTATGTTACTATATCTTAAAAAAACATTTGAGATTGAGATTGATGCATAAAATTATGCACTTGGAGTATTAATCAGTCAATATGGTCACCCCATTTCTTACCATAGGAGAAAATTCACCACACTAATAAGAAAATACCCAAAAAATGATCATGATATTTATATTATTATTCAAGAATGTAATCATTATATCTTAGGTAAGAAGATTATGATACATATAGGTCTTAGTCTATTTTAGTTCTTGCAGGATATAAAATAATTTTAATAATAACAACATAATACATTATCTTCTTATCCTCATTGGTCAATATAAACATCAAATATAAGAAGAGAAGTGCCAATCCAATGTTAAATTGTCTAAGCCATGTGCCAGTTAAATCTCTCCTTTATATACTTGAAAAAAATGGACATGAAGTCAACACATTGTCAAAATTGTATCCATTTGACATGTATTTTTAGATATCTATCATAGTTTGATTTTTAGTAATTCAAACCTTAATTTATTCTTGAAAGATGGAATCTTATACCACCTAGGACACTTGTGCATATTTCATGAGGTAGATAGAAATAATATGGGAGACTCATTTTATAAAATTTTAAGGAAATTTTGGATTTGAAAATATGATTGTGGTATTGCATAAGTACTTATAACCACAACTTAGGGAAGATGTTGAAAATTACATCAAGTACTATAATTAATGTGTAATTTCCAAACTGATAAAAAATAAATTAGGTTTTCTACACACCTCTAGTATTTATAATGAGACCATGGGAATATATCTATATTAAATTCCTCTTATGTTACAATACTATCAAGCATAAAAATGATTGTGTTTATGTAGTAGGAGATAAAATCTTAAGGATAAATATTCTAATACCTTGTAAGAAATCAAATTCAACTCTAGAGATAACTCAACTAAAGTTTCAACATGTCTAGATCCACTATGGAATCTTAGAATTCATCTTATGAGACACAAGGTTCTTAATAAATTTTTGGAAAACACTATGGTATGTAAAATACATAAAGTTGATTAAGTCTAATGCATTCCATTTATATAATAATGGATAAAAATAGGTGTTAAATTGGATGATAATGCATATTCTCAAAGTATATAATTAAAATAAGAAACACACGATATGAAATCCTATATTTCATTCATCAAAACTAAAATAAATCTTTGCACAAGTCTACCACACAACTCTTTTAAGGTCTGCTTAGGTTTCAAACCTACATAATCCATTGATGCAGCCTATCTTATTATTCCATAAACAAAAAAATTCATTTATATAAAATGGAAGTAGAATTTTAAAAAAATATTCATTCAATTGAGGACATTTAACATATTCAACAAGTGACATCTATTTTAAAATAAGATAATTCTAAGAACAAGCAGTGTTATGATAAGCATCAAACACTACAAACCATCCAAGTTTCTAATTGGGTCTTGCAACACTTGTAAAATGATAGATTGATATGATTATAACATAAGTTTTATCCACTTTGGTAGATGCCCTACACCATCACCAAGAAAGTATGATAAAATTCTCTCAATATTAATATTCTTTATTACCTTTGGTTGCATCAAGTATTCAATGTGAAATTTTTGCACCATTACATTACACCTCTTTGGATACTTTAGACATGATTGAGAATTTTCAAAAAAACATATATCAATATATAAATCAATGCTTTAATAGAATTGGATCAATGCATTGATTCTAGAGTGAAATATGCATATCAACAAGAGATCCATATATTTTAGAACTTTGAGATAGGAAATTACCTTCCCTAGAAAATGGTCTAATGAAGTCCAGGTTATCAAACTATTTTCAAATATTTTACCATAGTTTCATGTAATGGGAGCCATTACTCTTCAAAGAGGGGTGACTGGTCTAATAGGTTCTAGGTCAATAAATATTAATATACTTATCGAGAGTTTCTCATGTATCCTCATGTTAACATCATCAACTTTTTTAAGAAGTTTAACACCCACATTTCAATACAAATTTTTTAAGAATTCTTCATTATTAATGTATAATTCATGATGTATCAATAGTATAACACATGGGTTTTTAGGGATGGTGTTTGATGATGTCACTATAATCATTATTTATGAAGCAGTTTACTATCAAACCTTGTAATTATTTAACTGATGCTTCATATGACTCCTCTATATATTAATGTATACTTCTATTCTTTCCATATAGACAAGAAAAATAATAATGAATCAAGTAAGTAGTTATATATCATACATTTGATCTCTCAAAAACTATAATAAACTTAGAATAATATAAATTTGATATTAAAATTATACATCAATTGTAAATTATCTTCTTTTCTTTCCTTGTTCATTTTATCTATTCATAAATTTATTCCAAACATATCACCCCAAAATATTTTTAATTATATTTTCCATAAGGTCTTGTCATGTGACCTAGATCACATGATTAGGCCCATTAGTTTTCATGTATATGGATGGGATATAAATATCCCATACACCACTAGATGGGTGGGAAAACTATTGAGGAGGTCAAAGATGAAGGATAATAATATAGATAAATAGATATTACATAATACATAAGTGTGTCAAATGATATAAATACATTTTATATATCATCTAGGATGGGTCGAAGATGTAATCTAGTTGCATAGTGTATTCACATTAATCACTCTATCAACATTGACACATAAGTATTATTCAAAAATTCTAGTTTGAGAGGCTTACATGATGTTTTATAGTGCAAAATTATATAAACAAAACTTATTAAATGTGTAGTGATGAATACACCTATTTCAAAAATTCAAAGAGTGACCATTTATCCTTTAAAATCCTATGTTTGGTCCCCATCAAGACATAAATTAACCATAGAAACCTGAACATACCAAAGCCTAAGTTATAATACATTCAATTTTATTTTATGATTTTTGGTGATTAATTGAGGCATTAATTAATAAAAATGTCAGTTTGAATTTTATTTCAATTTATTTGACTAACTAAACTAATATTGTTTTTCTAAGTTATCATATCTTATTTATAGGTCATTACTACTCTACAACTTATCTTTAAAATGAAAAGTGTCACTTTCTCATCAAAATATAGTATAATATAAATGCTTACTCAGTATATCAAGTTTCAAATAATTTTGACTATATGACTACATGAATTATGGAAAGTGTCATCATCTAGGTTCATTGTAACTCTTGAATGTAAACCCTAAGTCATGAAAACTAGTGACCAGTTGACTGAGTGATATTTGGCCATGTGGCTTCATCTCGGCTCATCATAGCTCCTTGTTTTAAAATACTAAGTCATGAAAACCAATGACTAGCCAATTGAGTGAGATCACTCCATAAGTTATCATTTCCCTTTATCATATACTTCAACCTAATGGACAAAATACAAATATATGTGACTAATTGATTGAATGAGACCATTCCACATGTAATCATCTTATTTCCTAAAAGTATGTATCTAAATTGACATAATAGAAAGATATAGACTAAAATATCATGTGACAGACTACCATGTGTAACCAAATGTATAGTAAATAGCCACATGCCACTCACTTATTTATCCACAATGTATGGTTTAACACAATTAACTATCATGTGTCATTACTTCATTTATCTATACTTGAACATAATTTATAGGAAAATTTAAAGGCATAGTTAAAGGAATAAATTTAAAACTGCAACATTTACCTTAAAAAAATTAAAGGCCATGTATTTATATGGATATAGTATAATGCAAATGAGAAACAAAATTCTACTTATGACTGAGTAATAAAATGATAAATACAAAACATAGATAAAAATATTAAAAATTAAAAAGATGACTAAGTTACCACAAGCAAGAACAAAGAAACATGCACCAAACAAAGCCATGTGAAAGATTACGTAATAAAATAAAATTCAAATCATAAAGAGAGTTGATAAAGGCCATTATTATGTAATTAACTCTCATGAATGGAGGTTTTTGAGAAATGAATTTGTTACAACCCTACCCTTGTATACGTTTACATGATTTATTTAACGTTAATATTTTCAAGTGTATAACTGATTTCTGTACTCCCTTACTTAGTTGGACTATGTTGTTGGATTATGACGCTATGATATTTGACTGCAAGTTGATGTATATATCATGATTAAAAATTTTCACTTGATGATGCAGGAATTAATTTATATAATTAATCTTTTAGTATAGTTCATTATTGCTTTATCTATCTTTGATTAGATGCTGATGATGTATATACTCGATGGTTGTAGGTATTGATTATGATTTAAAATGGATGATGGCATCAACATTTGGGGTAGTGTAGTCATTTTGAATAGTCAAATGAGTTTTGATAGGTATCCATGTATTTTTGGTTAGTCTTGTGTCATTAGATAGTCTTACTATTTATTTGTGCAATCATATTTTATCTCACTTTGTCGTATTTTGATTTTGGTATCCTCTCATTCTACTAGTTATATCCTGCATGGTTATTTGGTGTTGAAACCATTAGCTTAGACTTATTATTTTATATATTCTTCATGTACTCCTCACCACCATAACTTATTAGACTCACCCTTACTAGAATCAGACACCCTAAGGACTTACCTAGACCTAGGCCCCCCATGACTCCCTCTCCCACGTGAATTATTACTCTAGTGACTTGGTAATTATTTGTGGCTAGGTTAATTGGTCATTATGGCATTAAATAATTAAATTATATTTTAATTGTCAATATATTTATTATTTTATTGTTTAAATAGATCGAACCTTTTGGAGAGGTCATTAATGACCATTGAATTTATTATTTTTTAGTGGGGGGTTGCATGGGGAGTTAGTTGATGGATTTAGAGGAGGATTTTCTATATATATAATGAATGAGGAATAAAGGGGATATGGAAAGTTTGAGGGGAAGTAAGGAAATTCAGATGATAGTAGGTGGATGGGACACAATAGGGAGGAGATAAGAATAGAGAGAAGGAGAAGGAACATGGGACAAAGAGTTTTGGGTTTTTCTTCTTAGACTTTCATCTTGGTATGGATTAGGTTATCCATGGTCGATTCTCACTATTGAAAAGGAAAGTATAATTATAGACTTGTTTTTCTTACATTATGGAGATTATTCCATATTTGAATTAAACTAGGTCTATTTCTTTAACTACTAATCTAGTCATTTATCTTAGAAGGAAATTATATTGATATGTGATGTTGCATATGCAGTCAGGAAATCAAAAGACTTATGGATGGGTGTCCATCACCCCATAAGATTTCAATATTTTATTTTTGCTTATAAATTTTCAAAAGGAGATTAAATCTTTTATCTAGTTTTATATATATCATTTATTATACCTTTGGGCTTGGATAATGTATTATGGTTGGAAGGTTTGTATGATTCTGATTTTATCTTAAAAATGTTATGGTTTGGCTTATTCAACCTACTATGGCATTTGATTTTTGGTTGAGTGTATATGAGTAGATGACCCTTGATCCTTTTGAGAAATTCCATGCATATTTAAATTGACTATATTGTATGAATTTCATGCTATTACATGTATGAACCAGGATTTTGTTAAACCTGTGTGTGTCACGATGTGGTTGTAATAATGCATGCTAGGTTTTTTTAATTAATTCTTGCACTTACTTAAGGATTTGATGATGGTATGTTATTTTCCATTCTCTATGGCTTATGTATATCCTTTTGAGCCTCTCCACCTTATTTTTAATGATTTCTTGCATAGGGGTTTGCTTCATGAGTATAAATCTGGAAAAAAAATTGGGGTTTTTATTAAATCTCATGGGCAGAATTTTCTATTGATAATTCATTCTGAATTTGGGATCTTTTGAATCCTTAAGGAATATTTTTAGATTGTTATTATATTTTTTAGAAGTGAATTAAAAACTGATTTGGGTCTTTAATTTGTAAAGGAGTTGAGTTTGTTATGAGTTTAATGGGTCTTTGGATTATATTATTTTCTCCATGGGATTTTATCTTGAAATGGCTATACAAGTGTATGGAATGGCATGACTTGGCCATATGGATGTGTTTCATTTTATTTAATGTTAAACCATTTGAGATATGGATGAAGTGTTAAACCAGTTCCTTCCTTTTTAACAAACTCATTATGTACATTTCCCTTAAATAAGTTTGACTTTGTTACAAATATATGAAGGTACTTTTGAGTAGAGATTTGCATTATGTTATTTGAAAAAATTGATTCTATTATGGATTTATTAAGATTTTTTTATGCCTTATGATGCCTGAGGCATGATAATAAGGGTATAGTCCTACTGGAATTATTATTTTGTAATGAGGTTTTTCAATTTTCAATTAAAACCTTGTGAGAGGTCTATTGTTCCATTAAATTATGTTAATTAATATTCAAGGATCATATGAGGTCTTGACACCTCATGATGTTCCCATGAATATCCCATAATGATTTATGAATTGAAATTGATTATTTGATTTGTATGGTTGCTAAATCATTATTACTATTTGTGAAACTTATTGGCATTATTGGAGATGATGACTAAGGCATTGACTAGGTTTTACATGTTGACTATTTTCAATTGTTGGAATTATTCTAGATTTAAAATCGATCATTATTTTGAATGATTATGGGAATCATTATCTATTATTTTGGGAATTTGGCATGGTCGAGTCAAAATGAATATGTTGACTAGTTATTATGATTGTCTGGTTTAATTTTTGAACCCTATTGGACTATAACTTGGTTGTGTATAACTTATTGAATTATATTTTTTGATTCATGCATTATTTATGATGAATTTATATCATTACTATTATGTAACCATTCCTAGACTAGGCCTAATAACTAAGTGGTAATTTGTATGCTTATATGCCTGAGTTATAGATTAGAAGTTGTGATAATATTGGCTGAATGTACACTTGGAAGGTTCCAATTTAGTTTTTTAGAATGCTATGGGAATGGATTTATTTTTTAAATCCATCACTATATCATTTGAATAGCTTCTAGTGGTTATCCCCACTCCTAATTTATATTGATATCAAGTTTGGTTATTTTTGTCTTGCCTCATATTGGTGTGTGATGGTCACTTATCTTTGTTATGTTTTTTGTGTTGAAATGTCTAATGATTTATAAATTGATTTAATAAAAACTCCCTAATTGACCCTGGTTACCAAAACCACCATCTAGCTAATGGTTGGGGTGGTAAGGGCCACTAATGGTTGGGAGGGTTTGCCTGATTCAATTTTTTTGTTGCTCTAATCTTGGATGACCTCACATATAGGTGTGATGTAAATGAGTAATGTGTTAATATATGTTATTTACCTATTTATTAGAATAGATGTTTTATCTCTTTCATATAGCATGACTAGTGGATGCAGTTGTAATTACTTTCATTTGATATCAGTTTAGTTACATTTGGTATTTTAGCATGCTAACTCTATAATTACATATGGATCCTTCAGGAATAAGGAGTAAAGGATTATAATGTTGATTATGTGGTAATATATGGAGTTTTACTTTCAATTTTTGAATTTAATCATTTATATGTACTTGGGGTTTATCCTTGATTGTTAGTGATTATCACTACTAATGTTATAGTAGTATATAAATTAAATTTAATCTTTATGGCAATAACTTGTAATTGGTTTTGGGAACACTTAGTGTAGCATTTACTTCTTATATAGTCTTATGGAACTCATATATTTTATCTTAATATGAAAAATCATGGTAACTTGAGTAGAGATTTGCATGGGCAAATAGATTACTTAATTTGGGGTTTTATGCATACTTGAGTATGCTGGCCTAAATTGTTAGCAAGTTGGAATCTTAATCTAAATATTAGTTGTTGAGGGATGGTTTAATTAATTCATTTATGTGTGTGTGTGTGTGTGTGTGTGTGTGTGTGTGTGTGTGTGTGTGCATGTGTGTGCATGCTTATGGTCCTTTTATATATGTGGGAATTACTCTTAGTATAGCATGAGTACATGGAACTATTCTTTAGTTGGGTTTAAATTTATATATGGATTATAGAGAATTTGGGAAATGATTTTAGCTTGTATATTTTATGTCATACATATATGTACAAGTTCAGTTGAGTTGGCTGCCACGTATATGTGGAAATCATAATAAAATTTCCTTACATACTTATAATTCTAAGATAGTATACATAGGTATGTATATTGTTATTAATCAATTCTTTTATTGATTAGTTCTCATCTCTTAAAGTTCCATTAATCACATTGTTGAAACAAATAGAATTCTAAATTGATTTATGTAGTAAAGGTTGCCTAATATATGGGCAAGTTGATAAAAGTGTTGGAACAAATTTTTAACTTGAGGGTGAAGAAAGTAATCTTAAACTACATGTAAAGTGAAATAGTATTATTGTGTGATGCATTCCCCCTTGTTTGATATGTATATAATGTATATGGCTGAATATATATATATATATATATATATATATATATATATATATATATATATATATATATATATATGTTGGCTATCACTTTTATGTGTTGGGCATGTATATTGTCTACTTCTCTTACAACTCTAATTGTGCACTTACTATGTCATAGCATGCCCAAACATTCACTTTGTAAGAGTTCCTCAAAAGGAACATTTTATTTGGGTTCCACTCAATTGAAACTTGGCTAGAAATTTTATCATTGAGTAGACATTGTTGAAGGTGTAAGTTTGGTATTGTGTTTAACCCATATAGAAACCTTGATGCTTATATATTATATAAACTAGTTCATGTTAGAACCTATTATATACATGAATAAATTATACTAGTGCATATGATAAATGTACTACTCTACTGAATTGGTTATAATTAAAAATCTATTTTAGGCATGCATACCTTGCTCTTGTCTTTATGGGAAATACATCACCCAACCATGTTTGAATATACTTGGTAAGATGTTGAATGAAGTTAGGATTACTTCATTACTAGACTCCTTGAGTATAGGAGAGGTTAATGTCTTAAATTTTAATCATTCATAATATATGTCTAATTATATGTATGGATGGAAATGCTAAATTAAGTGTGAATGTTGAATTGGATAATATTCTTTCCTTACTTAAAAATAATGGTTGATGGAATAATCTATGTTATGGGAATATACATTTAGCTAGAATGTACCTTGTTTATATTGATTTCCCTTAATTTATTGTATCACATTGGCCAACTACCAATATTGAATCACTTACATTAATTCAATGACTGGTTGTCACCATATTTTATCTGCTAGATAAAGAAGTTGATCACTATGGTATCATTGATAATTTAATTAGATAGTGTCATTCATGTTGATTAATTAGATGATGTGTGAAGTTAGGTTAGTATGATGGCAATGGTGTAGTGACCCTAAGCCATGAGGAATTGATAGCCTTAGCTAGTATCACTTTAGTAAATGTGTACAGTGTTTTAATTTTCTTTCCATCATGATTGTAATCTCTTTTATGCATATGATGTTCCTACTATATGCCTAAGGGAACTTAAAATAATCCACATGTATTAAAAATGATACTGGTTTCTATATAATATTAGCATGTTTGATATTACACTTGATTTTAAAATAGGATAATGTTATATCTGTTCCCAAATTATGGACTTGTTGTGACCCAATGATAGCATAGGGTGTTTTAAGGATAGCCTTTTTGGTTAGTCTGGAATGATCAGTTGACCACCCATGAATGGAGCCAAAACCCACTAAGGGGAGTAAGATACTTATCAAGGGATAAGGACATATAAATGGTACTATGTGGAAGGATGAGTGCCACATATGGCATTCAAGACCTATCCATATATGCATACATCGATATGCCCCAAACCCCATAAACATCCATATGACAACCTACTTCCCCATAACATATTTTATGAGTAATTACCTCTATCTAATTATTTTATTCATATCCTTTGGTTTTGATTGCACATAAGTGAGCATGCTAAGTGAATATCACTTTCTTTAATATGTGAAGTTTAGGTCTAGCACACATCCTAAAGCATACTCTGATATGTAATTCTAAATTATTTTGGGGGTTATTTTATCAAGTATCAGAGTAGTGTTTCTACTCTAGTGAACTATGGGACTTGTAGAGCTACAACTTGGTGACCAATAAATTATCCTCATTAGGTAGATTTGAGAAGTAGTTCACAAAGGCACTTAGCCTTTTTGGTTAAATGTTAAGGTGTTGTGTTGTTCACTAGATGTTATAAGTTTCATGCATCTCTAGGAAGAAACAATTCTAAGGAATCTAAATTTTTTCTATGTCAGTTGCTATCACCCCTAGCGTTAGGTGGGGTTGACCCTTCTTGAATCTAGTTGCATTAGGGATAGTCTCACGTGCCAACCATTGACTTGTATGGGTGAGTCAATGGGAGCTAGGTGATTCAAGATTTGTTCTTAGAATTAAAGGAATAATATTTGGTATCTATGGTCAGCTTGTATGGGTGATCCTTCCTTAAATACTTGGAACATTAGGACCCAAGAAAGACTAAGGGTTTAACCTAAACTTAGAGGGCATAATAGGGTGAGAAAGGGCCTAAATCACCTGGGTAATTTAGCAAAACTTGATATTTCCTCTCATAAAAAGCATTGCTTTGAGATATTGGTAACCTATGAACTTGCATGGGTGTGATAGCTAGTGTTCATTCTTTGGATGAAGATACTAGAAACTCTTGCACAAGGAGATAAATATATTGTATTATTTTGATTAAAAGGACCCAATTCCTATATTTTTCAAATTTAGTATGCCTCTATAAGGTAGATAGTTATAATGGAGTGAAACTGTCTCTACAAGGTGAGTTTCTTGCAGATAACATGACTACCCTACCTCTTTTTTTTATTATAATAAGATTGTTATACATAAGTTTCATGTAATGACATTATGGAATAACTATGATAAATAGCCATATATTATGGCTTGTCTTAGGCATCACTATACGTGACTGGTTGTCAGCTTTGCAATAATTTTATTATAATGATAATGATTGGGAGGCATTCGTTCAACCAAGGTAATGGAATTTTAAGCAAACCAAGAAGGTTTTATTGTTTAAGACATTGGCTAATTGGCTAAATTTTAGCTGTTATGCATCCTAAAATTAGGTAAGTTTATGTGGTGTTAAAAACTAATGCATTTTAGATAAATAGGCTTGATCTTGTTGACCTATTTTGAGTTAAATTGGTGAATAAAGTGGCTTTGTAATTCCCAAAAGGGTTGAAGTTAATAAGTTTTGGAATGTTTATTTTTATCATAGATATATTTTATGTCTATGATGTATATTTTAATCATGCATATGCCTAATTTTATGTGGATGATTAACTAATCCTGATTGAGTTATGCATCCATGGGGATGCCTATTCAGACTTGGATACACCATGACACCCTTGAGGATGTTTGTTATTGGATCTATATTACATCCATGAGGATGTTTATTTCAAGTTTCAATTGAACTTGTTGATTTTGGTAGATTTTAATTACCATAGTAGTGATATCATATTCACCTTGAGCCTTGGCTAAGCTCACCCTTTCCTAAATCAATGTTACATCAAAGCAAGCATCACCATTTAACCTTTGACATGTTGGATGAAGTTAATAGGTTTTATTGTGATGTAAGCTTATTGAAATAGTTTTAAGACAATGCCTTGATGTCCATTGATTTCTTGCATAAGAAATCCATCTAATGAGGTTGAGGTATGATATATTGGGAGGACCAAGGGTGCATCTCAAGCCTAGAAGGCCTGGTGGGTGAATGTGATTGACTTGATTGAGAAAGTTAAGAGCTCTAGGGATCTCTTACTATTTTTGGCTAGCGTGATCTATCTATCCATGATGTGTGAACATCGTTGGTAGAATTATAGAAATTCATGGAATATATAGGCCTTATTAGAACATAACCTTCCTTAAGTGAAGGTGATTGTAATCTAAAGATACCTAAGACTGATCATGTGATACCATTTGATAGGTATTTTATGTATTTTGGATGGAATTTAAACATTGGGTAGACCAATGGAAATCATAGACCCTTGTGCTTCACTAGCCTATGTGTTTGACTATTGTAATGTGGAAAATACCTTGGCATAATTACCTACATCTGAATGTGTACCTATCTTACATAGATCATTTATACTTATATATTATTATATTTATATATAGTATAAGATTGTAAGGTGTGAAAGTGATTAACCATGTGAAATGTGTGAACTTTTTGTGTTATCTAGTTGGTTGTCTAGGTTTTCTAGTTATGTTACATATGTGATCTTATGTTGTTAAAATATGAGGTATGAATATAATCACTCATGTTTTGTAACTCCTTTTTTGGATGTTGAATCCCTTGTTTAATCTTCTAAGGTATAGTGTTGCGATGTATTTTTTAATCCCACATCACTATTCTAGCTATGAAAATCAATGTAAGAGTGAGGTTGAGCATAAAGAAAAACTATTTCCTTAATGGTTTTGACTGGGTATGGGATAGGGAGTGGAGTCTCTCATAGGATGAAAACCCACCTCTCCCCTTTACATGAGGTATCCACCTAATTTTTTTAGAGTGTGCATGATGAGAGTCAAATATTGGTCATGATACCTGTTGGTTGAATATTTTGTTGATTAGCGTAAACAAAATAGGTCTGATCAGCCAAAGTAGGAAGATTAGTCATCCAAATGTGTAGTTTTGCCACATCAGAAAGACACTGATCTCTCCTCTCATCAAGGGGAGGTTCCCTATATATATATATATATAAATAGAAAATAATACTCATGGGTGGGACAAACCATCCATCTCTCTTCTTTCAAAGATGATGCACTCGGATCAAAGGAAAAACTCAGTAGAAATGATAGACAGTACTCCTCTTCTTTCAAAAATACTATTTAGCAAACCACAAGAATACTCCTAGTAGTAACAACAAAATGTAGCAAAGGATGCAATAACCGGCAAATCGAGATGTAGCTCAAAGTCTTCACCTAGATTTCTCAAGAGTAAGATACGAAGGACAATGAGGGCACAAAGTTGCCTCAAGGTCCTTTACATAGAAATGAAAAGAAAACAAACTAAAGGTGATTATGGGGGCACAAAGTCTCTCCACAATCGACTCTTTAGGACACCTTTTTTAACTGCTATCACTAATTCTGCTTGTTGAATTAAAGGAACAAAAGATATATTGAAGAAAAAGACATAAGAATGATTTCCTCAATAACAAAGATATTACAACACAAAGTTTGAAAAACCACTTGCTTTCTTATTCCAATAACAAAATATGGTCAGCAATTTGAGCTCAAAGTCTCAACAATGCCTTACAATTTGGGTAGATTTTCATTCTAATTGTCCAAAAAAGAGATCCTTATTACAATAGAAGAAGTCCCCTAGATAGCCTCTTCAAGAAGGACTTGGGAATAATCAATACATCATTTTGCATTGGAATCTATTAAGAAGACACGCTGGAACTTAGGGGTGCTTTACCCATTTGATTTTATCAATGCAAGGAAATAAGTCACACTTATTGAAAGTTTGCAACTTTCAATGTCCACATGGCGATCTGATCTTATCTTCATATTCCTCCTTGTCCGGTTAATTGAATCAGGTCTTGGATTTATTTTATTGTTCTTGTTTCTTCTCCACTTTCTATTGGTCTTGGCTTTGAAATTTGTGAATGTATTATGATCTGTATGTCTGTATGTTTAAAGGATCAATGGCTAATTCACTGTGTTGAATTTGACATTTTTAGGCACGTCATTACTTTGTCTTCTTTCAGCTTTTTGCTTGGTATTTTTCCAGATTGGACTTGCCTTTTAGGCCTTGAGAAATGACCCATTTTGAGTTGGAATAGCCTCCCGCAAGGATATCTATCCTTTGGGTAGTCTTTAAATGGCCTTTTGGGCTTCTTCAGGTGACCCTTTGGATATCCCTCAGGCTTTTCTTACGCTTCCTCCCACTAACATTTTTTTGGGGAAAATTCCCATAGACAAAAGTCTAGGGAATCAATTTTAAATGCCTTAAACAAATCTGAAAGAATTACCTTGTAGCTTCTTTGAAAACAACCCTTTGAACTTTGGTGATGAACCATTCTGTTGAACCAAGACATTGAACTAATTGGTTGAACCAAAAATGGTTCAAGCTGATGGTTTAATTTGAATGAACCGAGCCGATGAACTAAGAATTGAATTGACTATTGAACTTGCCTTTGAACCAAGATGTTGAACCAACCGTTGAACCAAACGTTGAACCTACTGCTGATGCTTGCTGATGGAAATTCTTGCAGAAGTCATGAAGCCTATTGAACTTGTAGAAATGAGCCTATTTGTAGAGTCTGTAGATACCAAGTCTGTAATTTCTCTAACCTTGAAAGAGTTCATAGATTTTAACCTGTAGAATCCCATTGAACTTAACCTGCTGAGTCTATAGATTTTTGAGAAGCTTGAAAAATGAGAAACTTGAATGTCCAGGACAAATTTTGGAAATGGAAGAGATAATTTTTGTCTGTAAGACCAAAATAATTCAAATGTTGTCCCAAAAATGAGTGATATTTTTGGGGGACAATAGCTGGCTCCATTTGGGGAACTTCTATCAATTGCAAAATGAATTGAAAGGAGTAGAATCCATAATCTCTAGTGTCTTCAAGTATGCCATTGGGTTACAAAGTCATCCTACCTAGAAATGAAAGGCATCAAAAATGGAAACAAACAAAACAAAATAGAATTAAAAACTATACAAATATACATATATGCATATGTAATGATCTGATACTTCAAGAATTGAAGTATTTCAGATGCTGCTTCTTGAGAGACAGTAAAAATAGTGCGTCATCTTGGTAAACCAGCAAGAAGACATTTTGTCCCCAAAAATGGTGAAGGGCGAATGGAGCTCTCCACCAAGAAACCAATTTTTTGCATCTTCCTCTTGGTTTTTCCTTCTTTTTGCTCTATGGCAAGATGTGGTCTTAAAACTGAAAACCATAACTCCTTATTCTCCCTATGAAGGGTTCCTTTGCCTGATTTTGATTTGCAGTAGCATGGTCCATTACCATAATTGGTTTTTCTTCTAGTTTAGCCTAGCATATGATTGGATTGTCCATATCAAACTCTTGATAAACTATCAAATTAACATCTCCTTTGATGTGAAGGAGTTTGACTTCTTCATCTTGAGCAATCTTCAATTTAAGCAACAAAGATTCACATCCAGCTTTGTTGTTGGTGTTGCTAACTTGCAAATTGCATGAAGGAAGAATATCTCCTTGAGGAGATATCAACATAGTTTCAACTTCATCATTGGTGGAAGAATTGTTGTCATCATCAGAAGTTGATCTCCTATCAGATTTCTCTTCATTAGAGATGGAAGATCCTTCCTTATTTATACTGCATCCTACTAATTCTCCTGAAGTCTTGTTTGGATCAATTCTTGGATTGTCAGCTACATGAATTTCATCTATAGAAACATGAACATCCTCTATGGTAAAGAAATAATTACCCCTGCCTAAAGACTCAGACAAAATTTGTGCTGTAGGGGCTGATGTTTGGGTGACCACATATTTTGTCTCAGACAGGTCCGCATTTGGTTCTCCATCAATGTCTAATTGCTTAGGATTGACTTGCAGGGATTCAAACTCAATCATTTGAATTTTGGATTCCTTGACATGATCAATCATGTCAAATGATTGGAATGGATTTGGAAGAGAGGATGGGAGTTTATCCTTTTGATTTCCAGGAGGGGAAGGACTAGTTTGCAAAATTGAAGTAGAAGGTACATAGATGTTTGATGTACTTACTTTTTTGGTAATCACCAGGCCCTTTGATTGAAAAGGAAGAGGGGTTCTCTGCTCAGTAATTAAAATTACTGGTTGGGGTCGCTCCTCTATCTTCTCTTTGTCAGCTTGCTGGGCTGACTGATTTTGGGACTGGGTGAATACTGTGTATGATCCTTTGATTGCTTCACCTTCATTTCTGGATTCATCCTGGTAATTCAGGAAACCAATGTGGGAGTCACTAGTTGATTCTTCTAGATCCTCTTTGAAGAGATCAGTGCCATTTTCTTGCTCTAACTCAGGTTAGAAATAGGGAAACATGCTCTGTTTCTAGATATCCAACTACCGAGTTTGTTGGAGGTGCTTCAAGGGAAGGATTCCTCTGTGGAAGACGAAGATGATTTTGTTTCCCTTGACTTCTAATGGCATTGCCTTGATATGGCTAATTAGGGAATGTCCTCCTTGGTATATCTTTATATAGAGGAGTAGAAGACATACTTTGTGCCATTTGCCTTTTCAAGGCTAGCAATTCATTTGCCAGCTTTTGTACCATTGGATCAGTGGTGATTGTGGGTGGGTATTCAAGAGATGAAGAGGGTTTAGCTCTATTAGGATCTCTCCTTATCTTTCTTGCCAAGATAAGGTCATCTTCTAGCTTAGTAGCCAAGTCTTGAGCAGCCTCAAGGTCTATGTGTCTAGCCCGTCTCAATAGAAAACTCACTTTAGGTAGCTATGAGTTGATGAAGAAACACATGAGATTCTGAGGTGTCAGATGGGTGATCATGGGAATCCTGTGCCTTAGCTTGTTGAACCTAGAAATGAAGTCTCTCATAGGTTCATAGGGATCCTTCCTCATCTATGTGAGCTGGGCTAACAAGGCATGTGCATCTTCTGTGGGCTTGAATCTTGCTTCAAACTTGGCTTTAAGTGTATCCCAGTCAGTCACTGATCTAGCCTACAGATGGTAAAACTAGTCTATAGCAGCACCTTGTAATGTTTCCATGAAAAGCCTAACTGTGATGTCTTTAAATTCCACCCCTATCACACCATAGACTATGGTGAAGGCTACAATGTGTTCATCTGGGTGGACTCTTCCATCACCAAAGAATTTGGGGAAATTCTTCCTTGAACTGAGTGGTAGCTCATGCAGGGGTGGAGTTACATTAAGTGGGCCAAATGAGTTACCCCAGGGGCCTTGAACTGCCATGATCAGATTATGAACAATAGGGATAACACATCTGAGTGGAGTTTCCAGATTATAGGACAAAAATGGAAAAGAAACTAGCCCTACTTCAACATAAAGCTTGAGGCTTCAAACTGTGCTTTCTTTCCCAGTAGCTCCAGTTTTGTAGACCAGATAATATAATGGAGATGGATGAAAAATGGTAAGGCCATAAATGGATAATGGGTAAGACCCAGATGGGAGTCACCAAACTGTATAATGGATAAGGTGATAATGATAATGGGTAAGACACAGGGGATGTTTCAATTTGAAACTTGAGGTTCCAAATTGCACAAATTTACTGTGTCCCCAGTGGAGTCACCAAAAATTGTTGGTTGAAAACAAGACAAACTAAAGGTGATTATGGGGGCACAAAGTCTCTCCACAGTTGACTCTTTAGGACACCTTTTTTAACTGTTGTCACTAATTCTGCTTGTTGAATTAAAGGAATAGAAGATATATTGAAGAAAAAGACATAATAATGATTTCCTCAATAACAAAGATATTACAGCACAAAGTCTAAAAAACCACTTGCTTTCTTATTCCAATAACAAAATATGGTCTGCAATTTGAGCTCAAAGTCTCAGTAATGCCTTACAATTTGGGTAGAGTTTCATTCTAATTGTCCAAAAAAGAGATCCTTATTACAATAGAAGAAAGTCCCTTATATAGCCTCTTCAAGAAGGACTTGGGAACAATCAATACATCATTTTGCATTGGAATTTGTTAAGAAGACACACTGGAATTTAGGGGCACTTTACCTAATTGATTTTATCAATGCAAGGAAATAAGTCATGCTTATTGAAAGTTTGTAACTTTCAATGTCCACCTGGTGATCTGATCTTATCTTCATCATTCCTCCTTGTCTGGTTAATTGAATCAGGTCTTGGATTTAGTTTACTGTTCTTGTTCTGTCTCCACTTTCCGCTGGTCTTCGCTTTGAAATCTATGAATGTATTTTGATCTGTATGTTTAAAGGATCAATGGCTAATTCACTGTGTTGAATTTGACATTTTTGGGCACGTCATTACTTTGTGTTCTTTCAGCTTTCTACTTGGTATTTTTCTAGATTGGACTTGCCCTTTCGGGCCTTGAGAAAAGACCCATTTTGAGTTGGAATAGCCTCCCACAAGGATATCTATCCTTCAGGCAGTCTTTAAATGGCCTTTCGGGCTTCTTCAGGTGACCCTTCGAATATCCCTTGGGCTTTTCTTATGCTTCCTCCCGCTGACATTTTCCCAGGGAAAATTCCCATGGACAAAAAGTCTAGGGAATCAATTTTAAATGCCTTAAACAAATCTAAAATAATTACCTTTCAGCTTCTTTGAAAATGACCCTTTGAACTTTGGTGATGAACCATTCCGTTGAACCAAGACATTGAACCAATCGGTTGAACCAAAAATGGTTCAAGCTGATGGTTCAATTTGAATGAACTGAGCCGATGAACTAAGCATTGAACCAACTATTGAACTTTCCTTTGAACCATGTGTTTGAACCAAGATGTTAAACCAACCGTTGAACCAAACGTTGAACCTGCTGCTGATGCTTACCGATGGAAATTCTTGTAGAAGTCGTGAAGCCCGTTGAACTTGTAGAAATGAGCCTATTTGCAGAGTCCGTAGATACCAAGTCTGTAATTTCTCTAACCTTGAAAGAGTCCATAGATTTCAACCTGTAGAAGCCCATTGAACTTGACCTGCTGAGTCCGTAGATTTCTGAGAAGCTTGAAAAATGAGAAATTTGAATGTCCAAGACAAATTTTGGAAATGGAAGAGATAATTTTGGTCTGTAGGACCAAAATAATTCAAATGTTGTCCCAAAAATGAGTGATATTTTTGGGGGACAACAATACCCTCATGCATAATGGCCACCTTATGGTTAAGTGTCCCTTCATCCACCTCTCAGAGGTTGTTATTAAATAGCCTATGTGAAATTTTATTGTTTATCCTTGTGAATCACTAATTGGTCCTACATTTTAGATTATTATGTAAATCAATAAGGGGGGTACTTTTTAAAATACGTGCATGTGTGTGCAAACATGATATGGATAAGGTATTACATTGTTATACCTGATACATATATTATGTAATTAATATATTTATGAATTATTTTATGCATGAATAGAATGTATGTTGGTTTTATGTTTATAATGAACATTATAAGTCATGATTAGGCAAATATTGGAATCTTGGGTACCCTTTTTCTAAGTGCTACCATGAGGCAAGTGTAGTAATATGGTGGGATTATGATCCTTGAAACCAGTGCATGAGATCAAAAAGTTGGTGGAGAGCATGCAATAAACCTTTGGGTTACATGTAAAGGCTTGGTATGTCTTCTCCAACCATTAAATGTGGATGATGAGAGACATTTTACTATCCCATGAATGGTAATTATTGGTTAGAAGTAACCATTCAAAATTAGTTACTATTTTATGGTAGCATTCTATGATGAATGTTGATTAAGTTATGTGTAATTCATAATGTGTGTTAGTAAATACACTATTTTGGGTTCAAAAATATATATTGAAAATCATGATGGGATTGTATAATTGTAGTTACTATCATGAAAGTTGTTATTTTTCTGTGGTAATGTTCTCCTCAGAATAAGAGGGATATCTAGCTGGGAACTGGTTCTCTATCTAAATTTTTGATCAAATTTCTTGGAAATGTTAAATATGCCTATTTTACACAAGTTAATAATTAAAAAATGTGTGATTATAAGGTAGATAAAAAAAATTGTTGGCATTTTTGGGATGGGGACATTTTTTTTCCATGACTGGTAATGTTTTTTACCTTAAAAGGACTTAAAAAGTCATGCCTATATGGGTGGTTGGATTTAATTATCTTTATAGAACTATGTTAAAATGGTGGTATACCATTGGTATATGCTATTAAGAATATATTTGGAGTTATTAGACCTTTTACCAATGTTGTATATATCTATTTTTATTACTAATGAATGACCTATAAATAAAAAACATGGAATTATATCCTGAGTTGAGATATGTGTATGGATATCTAATTATTTAATGACTTATGTAACTTCCTATTATTCTTCTAGTGTCATAAAATGACATGTGAGTTGATAAGACATTTTTATTATGTCTTAGATAAAGGAAGACATGGATGTATTTATGATTTTTGATGGGAATGTCAAATGTCCCTTCCTAGATGGTGTACTACATCCTCTTGCTTTACTATCATGAAAGTTGATGGTTGAGTAATGGGAATTTTGTAAAAATATGATTAAGTCCCCATGGAAGCTAGGTCCTTGTTTATTTATATAGTCATCAAGATGGATCATATCTAAGAGGGGCATGATGTTATGACCCCACCCTTGTATACCTTTACATGACTACTTAAATGTTAATATTATCATCTATATAATTGATTGTTGAAATCCCTTACTTAGCTAGATTGTGTTGTTGGATTTTTATGCTATGATATTTGACTATAGGCTGATATATATATCATGTTTAAAATTCTATACTTGATAATGTAGGAATTACTTGATGTAATTAATATTTTATTACAGTTCATTATTGCTTTATCTATCTTTGATCAAATACTACTAATGTATATACTTGGTGGTTACAAGTATTTATTATGAGCTAGGATGGATGCTAGCATCAAAATTTTGGGTAGCAGAGTGATTCTTAGTAATCAGATGAGTTCCAATAGGTATCTATGTATTTTTGGTTAGTCTTGTGCCATTAGATAGTCTTGTTGTTCATTTGTGAGGCCATATTTTATTTCTCATTTTGTCATATTTTGTTTTTAGTATCTTGTCATTCTATTGGTTGTTTCCTACATGGTTGCCTAGTGTTGAAACCATTCACTCAAACTTAATATTTTCTCTCTCCTCTATGTACTCCTCACCACCTTGACTTCATTGGACTCACCCTTGATAAAATTAGACACCCTACGGACTTACCTAGGCCTACCCCCTCATGACACCCCTTCCCATGTGAATTATTACCCTGGTGACTTCGTAATTGTTGGTGTCTTGGTTAATAGGTCATTATAGAATTAAATAATTAAATTATATTTTAATTATTAATATCTTAATTATTTTATTGATTAAATGGATATGGAGGAGATTTTTTCTCTCTTCATAATGAATGAGGAATAGCTGGGGTATGGTGAGTTGGATGAGAAGTAAGGAAAGTTAGATGATGGTGGGTGGATGGGAAATGACAGGGAGGATATATGAATGGAGAGAAGGGGAAGGAAAATGGGATAGAGAGTTTTGCATTTTACTTCTTGGCCTTTTACCTTGGTGTGGATTCTATTTTCCATGGTTGATTCTCACTATTATAAAGGAAGGTATAATTACAGCCCAATTTTTCTTACATTATGGAGATTATCCCATCTTTACATTAAATCAAGTAAGTCTCTTTGACTGCAAAGATGGCCATTTCTCTTAGAAGGAAATTATAATGATATAGGAAGCTGCATACATAGTTGGGAAGTTGAAATATTTTTGGATAGGTGTTCAATGCCCCATAGGATTGCAATATTTTCTTTTTGCCTATAAATTTTCAAAAGGAGATTAATATGTTGTCATGTGTGTGTGTGTGTGTGTGTGTGTGTGTGTGTGTGTGTGTGTGTGTGTGTGTGTGTATCTTTATTATTTTATTGATTAAATGGATATGGAGGAGATTTTTTCTCTCTTCATAATGAATGAGGAATAGATGATGTATGGTGAGTTGGATGAGAATTAAGGAAAGTTAGATGATAGTGGGTGGATGGGAAATAACGAGGAGATATGAATGGAGAGAAGGGGAAGGAAAATGGGATAGAGAGTTTTGGGTTTTACCTCTTGGCCTTTTACCTTGGTGTGGATTCTATTATCCATGGTCAATTCTCACTATTATAAAGGAAGGTATAATTGCAACCCTATTTTTCTTACATTATGGAGATTATTCCATCTCTACGTTGAATCAAGTAAGTCTCTTTGACTGTAAAGATGGTCATTTCTCTTAGAAGTAAATTATAATGATATGGGATGCTACATACATAGCTGGGAAGTTGAAATATTTTTGGATGGGTGTCTAATGCCCCATAGGATTGCAATATTTTATTTTTGCCTATAAATTTTCAAAAGGAGATTAATATGTTGTCTAGTGTGTGTGTGTGTGTGTGTGTGTGTGTGTGTGTGTGTGTATCTTTCCTATTTTATTGATTAAATGGATATGGAGGAGATTTTTTCTCTCTTCATAATGAATGAGGAATAGATGGGCTATGGTGATTTGGATGAGAAGTAAGGAAAGTTAGATGATGATGGGTGGATTGGAAATGATAGGGAGGAGATATGAATGGAGAGAAGGGGAAGGAAAATGGGATAGAGAGTTTTGGGTTTTGCTTCTTAGCCTTTTACCTTGGTGTGGATTCTATTATCCATGGTCAATGCTTAGTATTAGAAAGGAAGGTATAATTATAACCCTATTTTTCTTACATTATGGAGATCATCCCATCTCTACGTTGAATCAAGTAGGTCTCTTTAATGGCACATATGGTCATTTATCTTAGAAGGAAATTATAATGATATGGGATGTTGCATACATAGATGGGAAGTTGAAAGATTTTTGGATGGGTGTCCAATGCCCCATAGGATTGCAATATTTTTTTTTGCCTATAAATTTTCAAAAGGACATTAATATGTTGTCTAGTGTGTGTGTGTGTGTGTGTGTGTGTGTGTGTGTCCACACACACACACACATGTGTGTATACATACATACATACATACATACATACATACATACATACATACATACATATATATATATATATATACATACATACATACATATATATACATACATATATATATACATACATATATGTATATATATACATACATATATATATATATATACATATATATATACATATATATATACATATATATATATATACATACATATATATATATACATATATATATATATATATATATATACACACACATATATATACATATGTGTGTGTGTGTTATGAATTATTGATGATTTTTCTTGATTGAATTATATTGGTGTGACTTTATCTAACAAGTATTTGAAGGGTCATGAAAAGCTATGAATCTTGCTAAGCCGTAGCTACTACAAGCTACCCATGGTAATTGTAAGCTTCACCTATAGGTAATTGTAAACTTATTTATAGTCAAATATAATTATTACCTTAAGCTTATTGTATCTTAGGTAGTCATTATTATTACACACACACACACACACACACACACACACACACACACACACACACACACACACACACACACACACACACACACACACACAATTTGTTAAACCTTTGGGCCAGGATAATGTATTATGGTTGGAAGGTTTGTATGATTCTAATTTTATCTTAAAAATAATATGGCCTAGCATACTTGACCCATTTCTATATTTTATTTTTGGTTGAGTCTATATGAGTAGATGAACCCTGCTCCTTTTGAGGAATGCAATGCATATTTAAACTAGTTGTATTGCATGCATTTATTTCTATTACATTTATGAACCCAAATTTTGTTAACCCTGTATGTGTCATGATGTGGTTGTAATAATGCATCATGGGTTCTTTTATCAATTCCTACACTTACTTAAGGATTTGATGTTGGTATGTTCTTTTCCATCCTCTATGGCCTCCATATATCCTTGTGAGTCACTACACCCTATTTTTAATGATTAATTACATAGGGGTTTGATTCATGAGTTTAAATATAAAAAATGAGTTAGGGTTTTTATTAAATCTCGTGGGTAGAATTTTTTGTTGGCAATTTATTCTTTTAAATCAAAAAGTTGATTTGGGATATTTTGAATCCTTGAGGAAGATTTTTGGATTGTTATTATATTTTATAAAAGTGAATTAAAATCAATTTGGGCCTTCAATTTTTGAAGGAGCTAATTTTGTTATGAATTCATGGGTCTTTGGATTGTTTTATTTACTACCTAGGATTTTATCTTGAATTGGTCATGCAAGTGTATGGAATGGCATGATTTGGACATATGGATGTGTTGCATTTTAGGTAGAATACCTGTATATTTTAATTAATGTTAAACTAATTGAGATATAGATGAAGTGTTAAACTAGTTCCTTATTTTTTAACAAACTTGTTATTTATGTTTCACTTAAATAAGTTTGATTTTGTTATAAATATATGAAGGTGCTTTTGAGTAGAGATTTGTTTTGTGTTATTTGAAAAGATTGATTTTGTTGTGGCTTTATTAAGAGTTCTATATGCCTTATGTATGGTTGAACTATGGGAATAAGGGTGAAACCCTACTAGAATCATCATTTTATAATGAGGGTTTTTAATTTATAATTAAAACCATTTGAGAGGTCAGTTGTCAGTTTTTAATTAATAACAAAATAAAAACACCATAAATAAAGCATAAGTCAAAACATATAACTCAACAATTTTTTGAAGCACTAATGGTCTACCCACCCCTTTCCCAGTACACCCCTTAAGGCGTGCACTGAGAGAGATTGAGACTCAATTGGTTCCTGCAAGATAAAGAGCATTAATAAATGATAATTTTTTTAAAATATTATGTGTATATATATACCCCACTAGAATCTCATCACTTTTTATGTGAGTATAACATACTATGGTGCTTCAGGAATAGAACATGAGAACACATAACACTAATGCTAAGTAAAATGAAGTAAGGAGAAAATAAGATAGATGAAAAGATAGAATTGAAAAACACATACCTTTCCTTACCTTAGTGTTATAAATAAAAAAGGAGAATGTAAGAGATGTGGAGGCATCCAATGTGAAGAAAATTAGGTGAACCTATAGAGATTAGTGCAAAAAATAGCCAAAAATCAATTTTTTTTGAAATATAAGCATATCATCGTGGAAAAGATACTCTACAATGTCAAGATTCTAAAACATTTTATGGTTCAAAAAATGGGTTAGTAAAAATAAAGATATGATCAAAATAAGGAATCTGATGGTAAATATTTAGAAGGTAAAGAATTTATGAAAAGTAAATTTAAATAGGGTGAAAGGGAAGTCATTTTCTTATTATTGACTTGTGAGAGAAAATAGAGTTTTGAGAGACCAAATGAGAAGTAATAGAGCTAAGATGGTGAGGAGATGATAAATGAGATGAGAGGGATGCCTAACAGTGGTAGTGGGTGTATCATAGGTAGGAAATTAAGAATTTCAAATTACATTGAATATTTTATTGATTTTAAGTGTTTTATAGAAATTTGTAATTTAGAGTAATTATAGGAACCAAAATGAACCTGAGAAAGATGCTAAGGGTAGTAGAAACTAAAAGGGGAAATGGGCTGAAAGGGATTAGAGTAATAATTGTTGAAAGATATTTATCATAGGCAATGAAAGGGGTTAGTCAATAGAACCAACTAGGTCAACTCGATTGACCTAGCAGGGTGAAAATTATGAAATACACATTGCCAAATTAGTAGGTGTGTGTTGACTTAGTTTATTTTGCATGCTACTAACTTAGTACATTACTACCAACTTAGTATCATAATCTACTATGAAAACTTAGTACCAAGGGGGGAAAATTAAAGGGTCAACTTTTTTTGTTAAGTTAACTTGGCCAAAATGAGGAAAATTTGATCAACCTAGTGTTTTGCTAAGTGACCAGAATAGTACAAAAATATGTGAAATAGGCTAAAAGAGTGCTAAAAAGGCCCAAACTGCTTGACTAAGTACTAAAATGTTTGAGTAGGCTAAAAATAGGTCAAATAGGTCAAAAGTGGATAGATTAAGGAAAATTAGGTTTATTTTTATTAAAATTTGAAAAGAATGTATTTTAATTATAAGTGACATGGAGGATCTAATACATCTTTTGTTGTTTTATGGTTGTAGGGGCATCCAAGATTTTAGATATTGGTGGATGCATCATGACTCTCAGACTTCTTGGAATGATTGAAAGGTGAGGATTAATCAAGATTGGTTATATTAGGTCTCAGAGGGATTATGGATATGTGTCGAGTCCCATTGAGTTTTTATTTGATAGTCATGTTCTTGGGAGCCTACGAATGATTGACTAACACATTTATATTGGAGGTGGATGGGGATACCATTTATGTGGGTATCACCCTATAAGACATCCATGTAATTTTTAGACTATCGATAGGGGGCACACCCATGATTATGGAAGTATTAGATAGATAGGAAGAGAGGAGAGCCTTAGACATGTGGATGACATACTCAGATAAGATATATATCAAGCTAAGAGTTATCCTATTATTTATTTTTATATATATATATATATATATATATATATATATATATATATATATATATATATATATATATATATATCTTAGATTATAGATATATAGAAGTAATTTATAAGACTTGTGATAGCATGGGTGATGTGTCATAAGTTATATGGTAAGGTACCACTATATGTGATAGCCGTATGCCAGACTATTTGGAGAATGGGGAACTATATGATTTAGGTTATGTCATCTAGGTCTAGATTATGCATGAAATGTATGAGATGTTGTATAAAGGGAAAATACAATGGATTGATTATCTTGTTGAGTTCTTAGATATATGAGAGGTTCTTAATGTATCAACTAGTTGGGGTTCCCCATGTGGTCGATGATCAATTACCTCAAGTAAAGAGGTGATGTTAAGATTAGTAGCATAGACCATGCCCCACATAACAGTGATATAGATAGTTAGGTAGGTAAAAATCATGTGGTAGTTTTATGGGCACATTACTATGGTATGGGAAAATTGGGAGACAATGTTACCAACATTGTCATGAACATAGATTATAGGATGATATACCTAATAGATAGAGCCACATCTAGTGGTGGTGTACCAAGATAGATGGGACTACCTCATTTAGTAACACTAATAATAGTTCCCACGTTTTGGGCCAGGCATGTGAGAGAGCCAAGGGGAGAGGAGGATTGGGGCCACTAGTTTCTAAGCTAATGATCAGACCATGGTGTGAGATACCATAGACTAGTTGAGCATGATAGGTAGCAAATAGAAAGGATATGGATGTAGATGTAAGAATACTAGAGGTAAAAAAGATAGAACCATAATAGGATGAGTGTTGACCACCTCAATCACACCATCGATGGAGACACCAATAGTAGGAGAAAGCAGAGATGGTGGTCATCCTAGATGACCCATCAGGTGGGCTAGGATAGAGTTAGGCAATAGAGGACCACTCAAGCATATCTTGAGATGGGCATGAGTGGTAACCTTAGGATTTGTTCTTAGGTGATGACCTATAAATGAGGTACTCAGAGGATGTGCTGATGGAGATATCATGTTTGGTTATTGTGTAGATGAGGAGATAGTAGTAAGTGACACTCATATAGGTAATAAATAAATGGTTGAAATTAACTTAAGTTATTTGAGATAAAATATAGATAAATAGATAGATTTTTGAGATATGTCTATCATCTAATATCTATTTGGTTTAAATTTTGTAAATCTTATAGAGGAGGAGACCAAATGGAGATCTTGAGTGATGGGATCACTCCATGATATATTTGATGAGGTGTTGATGCCATATGACCCAGTGACACTGAATGATCCTATGATAATGTCTACCCTAGAGAACTAGTTTAAACTAGAAGGAGAGGTTTCAAGGTGAGTATGAGCATGTAAGGAGAAGCCACAACCACTAATAGGGGTGGGAATGGGATAGGCACATGCATGGTAGGTGTTGGCTTAGGAGAGAGCCATTTATATGGCTATCATGACCTAACTATGCCATAGGTACACACTTAGCTAGTATAGGTATAGGCCTAGGTGTCCAATATACATGGACAAATGATAGGATTGAGATATCAAAAAACTTATTTACAACATACTAGTTAGAGAGGGCTATCTAAGGCATCTATGGTCAGTGTGGCTAAGCCATGAGATAGGTAGGATAGAGCCCAATCATAGAGCTAGGATGATGCATATTATTATACTTTATAAAAACACATGTATATATGTACACACACACACACACACACACACATATATATATACACACACACACAGATATATATATATATATATATATATATATATATATATATATATATATATATATATATATATATATATGTCTCATTTTGGTAGTTGGATGTTTGATCTTATATGTTTGCATGATGGTTGTATTTATGGATGCTTGGATATATTTATTTATAGCACATGTATTTATCTTTTGATGTATATACTATAGGAAATATATGAGTTGTGGTTTCTTTTATAGCATTATGTAGGACACATGCATGTTTAAAAAGAAACAGGTAAAAAATATATTGGCTAATTATAATCAATAAAAATCAAAATGTATGACACAATATTTCACATTGGGAAATGTGTAATAACAATAAAATAACTAAGTATAAGAACAAAATAATGGTAAACAATATGGAAAAAAGTGTTTTTTTTAAATTAGGAGAAAAATTGGCACCAAAGTAAAATAAATAGAATCACTCTAAATCACATTGGGAAGTATGAAATTAATGTGATAAAGTGGAAAGCATGTGAAAGAATAAATGGTATTAAAACAAATCAATTAAGTTATTCAATTAGACTAAATCATGTTGGTAAGTATAAAATAATAATAAAATTGGTGAAATTGGTCTTAAATTTATCACACTAATTCAAGCTAGGAAGTATGAAAATTTCAAGAAATGGTTGGATTCTTGCATCTAATAAAAAAATAAGAAGATAAAAGTGAAAGAGTAATGAATTAAGCATAAAACATACTAAATCAATTTGGGAAGCATGTCAATGACATGTAACTTCATAATCAATCACATCTTATCTCATATTTGACACATGTAATTTTTGTTGACTTGGATTATTGGCAAATTTTGTGAGGAAGGCTAGGTCCTATCCATGGTCTTACACTACAACTCACAAAGAGAACATCAATGGGGTGGGATAAATGTGACAATCTAGGAAAAATGGATGTCATTAATAGGAAAGTGAAATGTTAGAAAGTTGTAATGAAGTCTAGATCCTATTTATGATCTTACAATTTAACTCACAAATTGAATCCCTAGGGGAGTGATAAGTGAACAAAACAATATTTCTCAAGAATAAATATGAGGAATGTAGGGAGTGAAAAAGGGAATGTAAAAAATAAAAAATGTAGGCATATTTATGAGAATACCTTAGGAGATAGGAGGCATACTAAAGACATGAGAAAACACTAAATGACTAGTGACCATCAATGTACAAGGGAAACCTGTTCACTATAGACACAAAGATGTGTAAGAAAATAAGCATGCTACTAAGATCAAATCATGAAGGTAGATTGGTACAAGAAAATTGAAATGGACCTACCTTCACATGATGTGTTTTCCATTCCTCAAAACCCCTTAAAAATCCATCAATCTATTACAAAGATTAGGTACTTACGTGAGAAATTAGGTGGCACTAAAAGATTTTTTTTATTCTCCTTTTTTAGTCTACTGGACTACCACACCCCATTGGATCTTGACTCTGTTATGAAGCCAACTGTGGATTCTGAGATTTGACTAGAAGAAGGAGGTGTGCTTTGAGTCACATCTTTTAGTGGATTTGACTCTTAAGAATTTTGAATGTTTTGCATTTTGGATAATTACCTTTTATTAAATGATTTGGATTTTGAAAGTTTTGATGGATTTTTTAAGATCCCTCATCCATATAAACTTATAATGACCAATCATGAGAGATAGCGTGATACACATGAATGAGCTATAGGCTTAGGCCAAAGGAAGCTAAGTGACCAAAAATAAGATTGACTAGAACACTTAAGATTAATAATGGACCAACATGTTATCTCAAGTCTCAACCATGTATATGCCTAGTTTGTGAAAAGGAAATAAAGGAGATCCAAAGTGGACTGGTAAATAAGGGATTATAATAAAATTTATTATTTTCTAACTGATCACATGTAATGAAGGAATGACTAAAGGGAAACAAGGTTTGTATAACTAAGTAACAATAATAATTATTTACATATATAGAGATAAGAAAGCAAAAAATCATGAAAAGATAATAAGGGAGTTTTTAAGAGAGAAACTCAAGAAGAGAAATAAAGTAATGATAAATAATAATTCCATAAAAAAACATAAATGAAATTATAATCAATATAAAGTGTGAAATCAAAGTCACCATGTAAGATAAATAAGAATTAGACACAATGTCAAATGAGATAACAAATAGACAAACATAAAGTTATAGCACACATCCAAATCAAATGAAAATGTAAATAACACCATGAATGTGTTCATAAGTATTGATATATTTTCCCACACACATTATCTAGAACATCTAATAAGTCTCTATGAAGTTGAATATAAACTAGAACTAATGTCTCATCTATATTTAGTGAAAACTAGGAAAACACTTCACATCTAATCTCCTCAATAGAAAAGGTATGAATTCTTGAAGGATCATGTTAAGGAGGACTATCAAGAAAGGGATTCCTAGAATAATACATGGGAGTGGGCTCTATAGGAGATTAAAAGATCACTAGTGGGGAAGGATCCATAGGTGAATAAGGATCCATAGGTGAGGGAAGGTCCATGGGTGAAGAATTCATGGGTGGAGGAATAAGAGGTGAAGAAGGGACCATAAGAGGTGAAACCATGGGGAAAGAAGGGGGAACCTTATTATAGGAATGACCTATGGGAGGAATGGTATAAGGTGTGTGAATAGTTAAATATGATCTTTAAGGTACTACTGAAGGATGTGGTAATGATTGATGTGATGGGTGTCACATTGGTGAAAAAGACAATACACCTCTCCATACTTAAGAATATAATAAGGTAGTACCTTCACGAGAGGTATGGCCTTATCTAAGGACTGAGTGGTAGAAGGATGTAAATCATCAATATATTATCATATCTTATGATAATGCATGGATAAATGATTATCTATGCCATGGAATCAATAAATATGCATGTGAGTAGGATTTGTAGATGTAATCATAGAAGGAGGTATTAAAAAATTTAAAGGAACTTGGGAAGTCTCATCAACCCATTTGGTGGGAAATGGAACCATCTATGGTAAAGGAAGTAACCATGATTGAGAGAAGGTGGTGCTGGTGAAGGGACTAGACTAGGCTCAATAGAAGGAGCAATGGGATCAAAAGTAGGAATAAACTCAGCTAGAGTAGAATAAGGAATGAGATCTTAAGTAGGCTCTAATGAGGGAGGGGTGGGTTCTATACAAGTCTAAAGGAGAGTTGCATGCATCTCATAGATAAGCAAGCTATAGGGTTCATGGTACTTATCAAAGTGATAGGACCCAGTCATAACATAATTCATAAGCATACTCCTATGAGGTTCTTCAAAAAATGGTGGTGTCTGCACCATGTTTATCCTATGATAAAGAGGAAAAATTCTAAAATTAGGAACTATATATGATGTAATAATGGAAGATACACTAAAAGATTAAAGTAAAGAGGAACGATAACGGATAATCTTAGCATCATAGGACTAAATAATACCACCTAAGAATGGATCATTTAAGGTATAAACATCATCATAATCATGTGTATGAATATCAATGAATTAGGTAGGGATGACATTATCATTCGGTGAGGTGTGATGAATGGAATGCTAAGTCTTAGTTCAGACAACAAGGATGTCATCACAAGGTGGTTTTTGAGAACAAGGTTGTAAATAAGTGGGAAGATGAGAGATGAGATGAGGTGAGAGAATAAAAGTTTTAATATTTTAATTATCTCATCAGGATCATCATCATCAAAATATATGGTTAGGGGGTATATTCCCAATGAGTTTGGGATGACCATTGTAACCTTGAGTGGAATTGATGGGAAAGTTGAATCATTGAGACTCATGAAATAAAACACTGGGCAAAAGGTTCAAGAGTAAGAATATTGAAGACACCATGGTCTTCTAATTATTTAAAAATACAAGGGTTAGTGTCACCTTTAATCTTATAAATAACTCCATTGTGAGCGAATTTAATGTATTAACAGGCATAAGAAGCAACTACTCGCATATGATGAGTACATGGCCTACTAACTAGAATGTTTTAAGGTAGAGGAAAGTTATATATCATTACTTTCACATCAATGATAATAGGTGTGATGGTAATGAAAATACACACACAACCTAAAGGAGGCATATGCCTTCAATCATAGCCTTCACATGTGATGCATGTGGATTTGAGATTGCATTCAAAATATCCAAGGGTTTTGATAAAATCAAGAGAAGCAACACAAGTATCAAAACCCTCATTGATCGAGGCACAATAGAACTGGATATCACCATTTTAGACACTAATTAATGGAGGAGGATCATTTTCATAAAGAAAAATATCATAAATAATCATGAAAGTGATGGGAAACTTGAGGGAAAGAGAAGTGTCCATTATTTTATCAACATAAATGGACATCTCTTTGCATTGTTATAATATGCTATCTTTAGATCTAGATAAGGTTGTATTGCATCTTGCTAGGGAAGGATGAGGGATGTTAATTTTGAATAAAATATACATAATATGGTTTTGATGATGCGAAGAGGTCCTCATAAGATCAAGAAATGAAATTTACGATGGGAGATTAATGAGTTCCGTGATAGGATCCCATTCATCATAACTCATAAGAAGATTGTTATAAATAGGTGCATAGTGTTAAAGGAGGTATTCAAAGGAAGAGCTAAAGTACATTGGAATTTATGTTGATAAGAGGGAGAAGTTTTATAATAAGGTGATAAACTATGTTGAGAAGATGAAGCAGTTGATGCAGGTTGGTTTTGAGAATTTCTAGAAGAAGTGTTGATATAAGGTTAGTATCATTAGTGTTAGGTATCGAATATGGAGGGATGGTATAAATAGATTAGGAAGTGTTATCCAAGGGAAGAGTTGGAATTGGTTCATCAAAATTTATAAGTTCATCTTGCCCTAACTCATTTAAGTGAGTTAGAGAAGAATATTGGATAACATAAAATGTATGAGACAATGGAGGGGTGTAGATAGGTTGAGGATTAATGAAAGAAACTACCCTTCACATATTAGTCACATTAACCACATTATCTTCTATAGTTGGGTTAATAAGACTATCTACATTGTTGGTGGAAGAGGTGGGCTTATCTTAGTTATATTGATGATTTGGAAGAGGGTCTTTATAGATTGCCAAATGAACATTATCTTGATTCAAACTTGAGATTTAGTATGTATTTCATAGGATTTGAAAATAATCTCTTAGGATTGTTGGCATTTATACATGATAGAATCATGATCAAAATTAGGACCAAGAAGAAAATCCATAGCCAAATTGTGAAGCTACATAAATGTCTCATGAGAATGACCCCAACTACTGTGAAACCAATAAAATTATTATGATCATACCAAGATTTCATAGGATGAGTGGGATTAAGTTATCATGGTATAGCCTGGCTAAATGTTTAAGTAATTTAGTTGAAGATAAAGGGTTGTGAACATTGATGTTATTAGGTAAATATAAGAGAGGATTAGTGAATTGTTGAGAAGGGGAAGCTTATTCTAAAGATTGATTAGGAAAAACAGCTTGAATAGTGTGAATGGTATCATAAGAGTCCATGACACCTTTATTGGAAGCATGATGATTCTTATTTTTAAGTAAGATATGAGCATATATAGAAGTTTGAGGTGGATGTAATTGATGCATAAGGAAATAATGATGTTTATCTTGATCAATATCCTCCTCTAAAATATGTGGAGAGAGTATGGACCTAATATTACAACTTGGGAAAAAGAGCATTAGTAAAGAGATGGAAAAGGTTATCATTGACCATGTTATATTCACATTTGTTGGACAATGTTTCCCAAATTTTAATAAAAGCTTGAGCAATTTCATTTTCAAGCTACTTACAATTAAAATGGCCCAAGGTATTCTCAAGAAGATTACTAGTTTGGAACTCTTGGACTAGAGCATTTATTAAATATTCCAAAATAGTAATAGAATGAGTTTTAATTTTGTTATATTAATTTAAAGCATCACCTACGAGAGTTTTGTCTAATAGCTTGGTAGTAGTGAAAGTATTTAATTTAAACTAGTCTTTATATATATTTCCAAATGTTTTTAGATGAAGAGTAGGATCAGTTGACCCACTGTAATAAATGGTAAGGGTGATACCTCTTATATCGATATTAGCAATTTGAGATATAAGAGGTTCATTTTGAAGATGATTGATTGTCTTATTGACAAGAGGAGGTTGAGGGATGAGATTACCATGGGAATCCCAAAGAGGAGGTGCGGGAAAATTTTGATTATATGTTCCCCATGGCCTTTATTGAGGGTGGGTTTAAAGATGGATTAGGTGGTTTTGCATTCACAACATTTGATTTATATTATGATATTGAAAAATATTAATTTAATTAATCATTTTTAATAAAATTTGATGGGTTTGAGTTGAATTTTTGTCATTATTTGGAGCATTATAATTGGAATTAGTGGATTGGGTACCACTATTGGTGTTTGTAGGATCTTGAGAAGAGTTATTAGAATATGAGGCACTAGTGGTATAAATTTCTTATGTGGAAAAAGATGGACTAGTGAAGTTATGAGAAGAGGAAGCACTAGAAGCATGATTACCATTGGTAAAAAATGATGTACTAGTGGAAAAGTTAAGGAGAGTAGGTCTTGGAAGAGGCCCACTAAACGTATAACCTACCATGCTTGTGGAGATACTAGGCATGGAGGTAAGAGAAGTCAAAAAAGAAGTCATGGTATGAGAAAGTGTCAAAATAGAGGAGAGAGGCTAAGAATCAAAGAAAATAATATCCCCAAATCCATGTGAGAATGTGGGAGAAGGTGAAAGAGGCTATTCAACCTAACCACTAATCATGAGATGGTAAATGGTAGAAGGATCCTTTCCTCTATGTTGAAGAAAGTTAAATATAAAGAAGTGCATTTCAAGGGTATACTTTAATTTAGTTTGATATTTAAGTGAGAAGAGAGGATTATGCAATGAAGAGGAATGAGGAGGGGTCTCTAATTCATTTTGTGAGTGGATATATTAACATTACTATTATCTAGGAGAGTAGCCCTAATATACTTATGGGGGACCCTATGAGGGTTGGTAAGACTCATCATATCCATTGAATTCAATTTAGTGTTGTATTCAAACAAGAAGTTCATGATGAAGGAGAAGAACTAGATAAGGCAAAAGTGATGTAAAAGAAAGGAAATAAGAAGAGGCAGATAATAGTACAAAGTTGATTAGGTTGACCTAGTATAGAAAATAGGGTCTAAAAATTGATAAAAATAGGGATACAAGGTTGACTAGATTGACCTAGTTCTATAACCTAGGAATAAAGTAGGTAAAGAAAGATATAGAGTTGGTAGGGTTGACCTAGTTATATATCATTATAAGTATAAAAGAGTACTGTGTCAACAAGGTCAACCTAGTATTTTAGGTAGGAAAAATAAATAGTCTATAAGAGATTGTGTTGAGCAGAATGAATGTATATTGAAACAAGAAAAAAATTGAAATTACTTTAGAAAGTAAGAAGTGAAAATAAACACACAATAAATTGGTTCAATGAGGATGATCTAGTTGAGGCACACATCATAAAACCTTTTAACAATGTTGGTTAATGCAATTTTTTGCAATACAACATATAATTGAGCAAAGAGCAAGTAGTCAACTTGGAAAATAAATGATAACTAAGTGTTCATCCTGAATGTTTTTAGATTATTAGAGTATGATTTTAAGATGTGATAAGAAGTTGGTTATAAGCAAGGAACTAGAAATCAATCTATGGATGGCTTTATGACATTTTCTCTAAAAGGGATATATGTTGGTAATGGTACTAGTTTGGTATTGGGTCCTACCCCCTCACTTCACACACCAAAGTGATAAGTGTTTTTGATTCTTTGAAAATATATACCATTAACCACATGTTTATACTTGGCCAAAAAACCATGTCATATTCCCAAGTAGGTAGGCCTTGGTGATGAAACCCAATTAGGTAGGCCTTGGGTAGACAATTGTTTAAATGTGTACAAATGTATAGAAGACATATACTCACATTGATGTGAGTAGGCCTCAGATTATGTGGCTTGGTGATGAAACCCAAGTAGGTAGGCCTTGGGTAGACAATTGTTTAAATGTGTACACATGTATAGAAGACATATACTCACATTGATGTGAGTAGGCCTTAGATTATGTGATTTGATATTATGTGTAATAAAATAGAAAATAGTGCAACTAAATGATATATTGAAAAACCACCTAATTAGACTATGTGATCTATTCTAAGCATGTAAGAAATTGAAAATGAAAGTGTGAGCTAATTACTAGCATAAAAGTGTTTATTCTAACTTTGAAACACAATACAGTGTCAGTTTAGATGATAGTGTATGTAGAGATTATAGAATATATTCAGCAATGTCTCTAACATACTACTAAAGTAAGGGTTTGTAAAAAGGACTATGCCAACTATGTTGACCTAGTTTTCTAAATAGAAGATAAAATATAGAACTAGGTTCACAGAGTGGACTTAGTTTGCTATAAATGGGTAGTTTTAAAGACTAAAAACTATGAAAAATAGAATTGTAATGAATAACATAAATGATAGAGAAGGAGAGAAAGGAACCTTGGTGGGTTAGAGGATGCAAAGGAAAATGAGATTGTTGTTGAAGTTCCTTGATTTATACTTGAAAATTATGCTAACTAGGTTGACCTAGTTCTATAGTTCCCTATTTTATAAAACTTATAAAATATATTATGTCAAAAGGGTTGACCTAGTATGTTTTTTGGAAGTCTACTATGTCGATAGAGTTGACCTAGTATCATGTACGTGATGAAAAATATACAAAAACAAAATAGAGTCATATTGATGCAAATATGTGTTACAAATGCACATAGAAGTTAGAAGCTATACCAACACTATCAAACCAATATTGTAAATATAGAAATAAAATAATGATAAAATAATTAAAAATGTAAGATAAAACTTGTAAGGGTTATATTTACATCAGGTTCACCAAAATGTATGAAATCATAAATGCATCATTTTTATAAATCAATCCTAATTCAAAAAAGATAGATCATACCATACACTTTTGAGTGGGGATACATTAGATAATCGATAACATGACTAATATGAGGATCTGATAGACCCAATTAGGGGATCCCTTGTCACAATACACAATTCTATGGATGGTTTCAAAGCCTCTATTCAAGCATAATAATGTAATAACCCTAGCTAGTTCCTATGTCTTATATTCACTAAAATAATAAAAAGTAAAGTAAAGTCTAATATAGTGCTCACCAAATCTTGTGGAACAAAGTGGAGGTAAGAAACAAAAAAAGTAAACATGTATAAAAGACATATACTCACATCAATGTAAAAATACATGGAATAGAAGTACAAATTCATATCTATATACTCTTATAAATGAGGAACAAAGTCAGGAATACTTACCTTTGAAGATGAGCCCAATGATCCTCAATCTCTCCCTTGGCCAAGGTGATTTACAAGAGAATTTTGTGTTATATAAGGATAACAAAGACAAATCAACTCTAGGCTACATAAGCTATCAATACATCCAAAAGACTTATCCATAAGACAAGATATATATCTCCAAAGAAAGAATGAAACCCTAAGCTTTCTACTCAATTAGAATGGTGGATAAGTAGATGTAAAATAGCTCTTACTTATTTTCTCTTTTATAAATAATGGTGAAATTAACTTGTATATATATATGGATTTAACCCTAAGCCCTTCTAAAATTTTTAGTTGATAGGGTTGACATAGTTAACCTAGCATAGTTATGGAAAAAAATTCATTAGGTCATGGGCTAGGTTGGCCAAGAACCAACCTAGACCCTAAATGAATTTTAACCAAAATTATATAGGGTAGACTTAGTCGAACTAGTACAATGAACATTCAAAATGGGGTTAAGGTTAGGAAAAGGGGGATAAAAGGTAAGAAATGATTGAGGAGTGTGCAATAGAGAAGAACAAGCTTAGGGGAATGGTTTTTAGGAAATAAGTGTGTATATAAAAAGTGGTAAAAGGGATAATAATCCTATGAATCATTAATGATCTACCCACCCCTTTCTCAGAGCATCACTTAAGATGTGCACTCAGAGATATTGAGACTCAATAGGTTGCTACAAGATAAAGAGCATTAGTAAGTGATAAAAATTTAAAAAGATTATGTGTATATAGAGGGTTCCAAGTTATATTTCTAAATACTACGGGAATGGATTTAGTTTTTAAATACATTGCTATATCATTCAAAAAACTTTCATTGGTTATCCCCACTCATGATTTATATCGATATCAGGTTTGGTTATTTTTATCTCACCTCAGAATGGTATGTGATGGTTACTTGTATTTTTTATATTTGTTGTGTTGAGATGTCCAATAGTTCAAAATTTGACTTGCTCAGAACTCTCTTCTTGACCCTAGTTGTCGAAACCACCATCTAACTAATGGTTGGGGTGGTAAGGGCCACCAATGGTTGGGATTATAGGGATGGTTTGGAGGATTTGTTTGATTTAGTTTATATTCTTCTCTAGTCCTATATGACTTTGTAGATAGGGGTGATATAAATGGGTAATGTTTTATTATATGTTGTTTACCTATTTATTATCATAGATGTTATATCACTTTCATATATCATGACTAGTGGATGTAGTTATAATTACTTTCATTTGATATCAGTTTAATTACATTTGACATTTTTGTATGCTAACCCTGTATTTGGATAGGGATTCTTCAAGGCTTATAATGCTAATTATATGGTAAGATGTGGAGGTTTACTTTCAATTTATGAATTTATTAATCTATATGTACTTAGGGTTTATCTTTGATTGTTAGTGATTATCACTACTAATGTTATAGTAGTATATACATTGATATCAATCTTTATGGTAATAACTTGTAATTAGTTTTGGGCACACTTAGTGTAGTATTTACTTCTTATGCAATCTTATGGAATCATATATGTTCTATTGATATGCACAATCATGGTAACTTGAGATATTTGTGTATGAAAATGGATTACTTAATTTTGGGTTTTATGAATACTTGAGTATGCTGGTTAGACTTGTTAGTAGGTTAGAATCTTAACATGAATAGTAGATGTTGAGGGATTGTCTAATTAATTCCTTTAAATTAGTCTTGGTATAACATGAGTACATGGAGCTGTTCTTTAGTTGATTTTAAATTTGTGGTAAATACATCACCCAACCATGTTTTAATGTACTTGGTAAGATGTTTAATGATGTTAGGATTGATTCATTACTATAATACTTAAGTATAGGAGAGGTTAATGTCTTAAATATTAATCATTCGTAATATATTTTTGATTGTGTATGGCTGGAAATGCTAAAGTAAGTGTGAAAGTTGAATTGGCTAATATGATTTCCTTACTTAAAAATAATGGTTGATGGAATAATCTATGTTAGTGGAATATACATTTGGATAGAATATACCTTGGTTGTATTGATTTCCATTTATTTATTATATCACATTGGCTAAATGCCAATAGTGAATTGTTAACATTAATTCAATGATTGGATGCCACACTGATAGATAAAAAAGTTTATTACTATGGTATCATTGACCATGTAATTAGATAGTGTCATTCATGATGATTAATTAGATGAGGTGTGAACTTAAGCTATTATGTTGGCAATGGTGTAGTGACCCTAAGCTATGAGGAATTGATAGCCTCAACTGGTAGCACTTTAGTAATTGCCTATGGTATTTTGATTTTCTTTCTATCATGATTGCAATATCTTTTATGCAGATGATGTTCATGTTATATGCCTAAGGGAACCTAACATAATTCACATGTATTAAAATTGATACTGGTTGTTATATAAGATTAGCATGTTTGATATTACACTTGATTATCAAATAAGACAATGTTATATTTGTTCCCCTATCATGGACTTATTGTGACCCAATGATGGCATAGGGTGTTTTAAGGATATCCTTTTTATTTAGTCTAGAATGATCACTTGACTACCCATGAATGAAACCAAAACCCACTGAGGGGAGTAAGATACTTAGTGAGGAATAAGGACCTATAAATAGTCCTATGTGGAAGGACAAGTACCATATATAGTGCTTATGACCTATCCATGTATTCATACATCGATATACCCCAAACCCTATAAACATCCTTGTAGAAACCTACTTCCCAATAACATCTTTTATGAGTAATTACCCCTATCTAATTATTCAGTTCACCTCCTTTGGTTCTAGTTGCATGTACATGAGTACACTGAGTGAATATCACTTACTTTGATAAGTGATGTTTAGGTCTGACATAAATCCTAAAGCATATTCTAATATGTTATTCCAAAAAATTTTGGGGTTGTTTCAAAATTCACTAGAAAATGGGCTATATTCTATGTTCCCAAATCAGATTAGACTATATTTATTAATATGCCAACTTGTAAATTGTATCTACATCTCTATAGTAAGAAAAATCCATAATTTAAAAATAATCACAAAGCTGAGTAAGAATGATAATAGAGGTTAAGAACCAAGAACTAAATCCCTCGATTATCTATTTCAAGACAACACATGAGTTTAAGGACGTATAATTTTACCCAATGTCTTTGAATAATGTAGTTTTTCACTATTCATATATTTATGTAGAGGCTAAAGTTGTTTATTCATACAAGGATGAAGAAGACTCGGATATTGGAGAGAGATATTTAAAATATGATTTTTTCTCCATCAAAGCCATCAAAATCCACAAAAAACTAGCCAAACTTGAGTTATTTTCATGCATAAACTTATTTTTTTACTAGCAAGTACATGCACTAAGGACATCTTTCATAAAACAATAACACAAAACCAATGTCTTATGTAAATGGTGTGTCATTTTAAAAGTATTATCAGTTACCTAAACTAAAATTTCCATACAATTAAGAAAATAGTCAATAAATGGTTCAAGGGAAATAAGGCCAGGGAAACTTTGAAAGGATGACCTGGAAATCCCAACAAATTTACCATGAAGAAAAGGAACCCAATTTCCCAATTCAATCCTAACGTCATAATTTCAATGGCATTTTTAAATAGGCCATGTGGATCTCCATTCATAATTTATGTGGATGAAATATAGGCTCCCTTATTATCCATAATTATTGATAATAAGGCCATCCCTAAAATAGGGGAGATCATAAGTCACAAGTTAAAGGCCCAAAGAGATACCCATAATAGACCAAATTGTGTCTTTAATATGATTTCATTATTGGTAGATGTTATTTATGGTAATTTTAATTCCACTATCACTTCTCCTTATGAACCTAGAGGACAAAAATTTATACATGATGATTTTGATTACTAACATATTCATAAATTTAGAGACCACATGCAAAAGACAACATACAATTTTTATCCATTGGTATATAAAGTAATAAATTAACAACCAATGCCAAGTTTATTTGAAGAGATTAGTAAATAACTCAAATCACTAGGGGACTAATGTTTCTACCCATACTAAATAGTTATATGAGAGGAGGGAACATTAGTGGTAGTATTATATCTACCTAAGTTAGTCCCTAACAAAATAGTAGAGTAGGAGATAGCCTATCATTTATCTAAAATTATCAATGAGAATATTTCAAGGGATAAAATATAAAAATTTCATAAGACACCCTTTATTTTGGAAGAAGATAATTCAAACATTGGGAATAGTTATGTAATAACTCTCGCCATAAAGGTTCCTTCCATTTCAGATTGTCATAATTTAGTTTGTTATACCTTATAGGGGTGACGGTGCAAAACATAAATAGTTTTTATGGTAGGTTCAAGTAGAACTATGGCCAAAAATAATATGGACATGACTATTTCATTTAATGATAAATATTACACCAAAGTATATACAAAAATTAAAATATTATATATGTCAATGATGCTTGTTGAATTGATCAAAAAATATCCTTGTATCACAAAATATGATGATAACATAATAGATCAAGAAGATAATGGTGAGACCCTAAAAAAGATAGAACAACCACATGTATAAGATGAGTTAGAGGAGGATATCAATGAGAAATTTAAGGTTAGGGTCTTAAATAACATCCCAAATCTAAAATATACAGGGGCGTACTATACATATAAGGGAACCCTTAGCTCCAAAAGTCACTTTTGTAGTTTCCATAGTTTTACCATGTACAACACAAATTATGACTCATTCACCTTCTCCTCTTCTAATATACACTTCATTTGTTCCTCTTATGACAAATAAATCAACAAGGTCTTATCCTACCACTCTAAAAACTCATAAGGTTACATAAGAAGAATAAATACTTATCAAATACTCAAGTATAACACTTGGGACAAGCTACTTGGACACAAAATAAAAATATGTATAATATTACTTACTATAAGAACATTTGGATAAGTTTGTAGATGAATGAAATATATAATAAATTTATGAATATGACTTAGAAGAAGATGTTCCATCTAATGTTATCTAAAATGTTCATATGTAGAAAAACTTTGGAGATCATATCCCAATCCCTCCTCATGTTAATAATAAAGACCAAAACACTAAAACTAAAGAGAGTAAAAATCCTGTTATTACCCAAGAACAAAGAATAAGGGACAATCCTATTCCTCTTCATGTTTAAGATGAAGATCAAACAATAGATGGAAATGAAGACCAAGGTCATGTTTTGGAAAAATATATAAATACAAGTCATAGTAGTTGACTCTTCAATTGATACATCAATTAGTTCAGTTATTCTTCCTATGGCTACCTCAATGGATACAACACAAAACTCCACACAAGTTATTTCCACCCTTTTTTATTTTGTTATCCCAACTACTTTAGTTGTTCCTCCCATTGTTACAACTTCATTTTAATTTTCCTATTGTTTCCATCACTAATGTTTCAACTATTAAATATATATAGTTTTATATTCTTTGGTTAATAATAACAAGATTACTCCAACTAACACCATGACTATCACATATACACCATTTCTACAAAAACTAACTCAAGATGCCATACACAACCTAATTTTGTATAATGAACATAAATACCACAATGACTAGCATTTATTTTGAATGTTTAATGTCTTAGTATATTTTTGGTACACATACATTATAAATACACCTTTATACTTAATTGGGATTATCAATGATATAAAATATTTAAATAGAGTCACTAGTGGTCTTAGTCTACAAGTCTTCCAAACTCACAAAGAATGTTACTAGGACTCATCTATGAATAAGGATTTCCAAAGAAAACAAGGCCATTCCAACCTTTCCCTTCACCTTCCACATCCCCTAATTCATCTCCCTCACCTAACCTCTCTATTATTATGCCACCTCTTATGATCCATTTCTCTCCTTCCATATCATCTTATGCCCAGACCTCCTCTTAAGATTTGATGATGATATCTCCATGGATTTGACAAATAAAATATAAATAATTATCTAGATAAGACATGGTCATAAATAAAGAACCAAAGTTAAATATATAGTTTTATGGATTATATAACAAATTTAAAAGGGTGATAAGAATAACAGTGACCACTAGAGTTAATCCAATTGAATTCATAAGAGAACAAGATTTCTTCTCATTGACTAAAAATAGGAAAACTAGGGTTGGACAAGATGATAAAATATAAGAGGATCCCATCTCTATATTCAATGTCACTAAATTATTTTCGAATAATATGTTTTATGGATTATAACAAACCAATAACAAATTAAAGGCATAAGGTAGAATAAAGGCCCCAAGAGACATATTAGTTAATGTAAAAAGTTTGATTAAGACTCTTAATAACATTGTATGTTATTTATATCACTATAGAGTAGAATCAAAACACCAACAAGTAAATTTAGTGATTTTTTATGAAACTTTGAATATTTTAGAATCCAAAATAAATTTTGTTTCTAAATTAGTAAGACAAAATTTACAAATCTCAATTTTTTAAAACTTATAGACATAACTTTGGCACAAAACTATGTGAATAATAATAGGATTAAATTCATATAATGGAATAATCAAATAAACAAAATGGTTGGGAAAAAGGATGATCAAGAGCATAAGGCCACATAAATAATTGGATATATGTGTATTATTGGCATGAGTGGTGACCAAGTCATTATCTGGTAATCTACTTCAAACTAATGATAAAAATTTAAAATCAAAGGTTGATAATATGGTTTTTAGGAGTGGTGATTAAGTTATACAATTGATCACCTTTTTCAAAGAAAAATTAGTAAAGGAAGAGGCATTGAATTCATCCTCTAGGAATTAATTTGAATTACATAGGAAATTGATGAAAAATATTAGATATTTTTCAAAGTACCAGTTAATAATTTTAAATCCAAAGAGCTAGAGTTTATAGCATGCATGATTACATACAAGAAAATAAATGAGAAAGAGTAATTTTTTGACTATACATGATCTTAAACTATATTACATAAACCAAATACAACTACATAATCTCCTACATACATAATAGTATATACTTTAATAGAACACATGTTTTCTATAATTGCTTCTACTAAAACCCCTTTGCATGCTCACACAATACCAATTTCAGTGTCAAATACAATTGCATCTTCAATCACTACATAAATGTCTAGTCCTTCATAGTCACTGCCACATTAGTAACACTTATTTTTAGCACTTCTAATCAAACATTACAAGCTTGAGTTTAATTTAATTTGAGATAAGTCATCATTAGACATTATACTCAGATTTGTGAACTTATCTATGATATCTAATTTTGGCATAATATTATTTATATTTTTGTTGATATATTTTTATATGGATACTATAAAGTTAAAATAAGACTTGTTTACTTAAAAATATTCTTATCATTTAGAGTCTACATGATAAATTAATAGATAGTTTTATTTTAGACTTTGTAAATATACAATGAGTTATTAAGATGAGGTAGTGCCAATCCGAAGCTATATATGTTTAAATTTCACAAAATTCAAAAGAGGATAATTTGGTAATTAATGCAAGTAAATAAATTTCTTAGCTATTCAATTAGTTTGCATGAATATGTTATCTCTTACAAATCTTTGTGTTTCTTTAAAGGATTTATATTAAGTTGATAAATATATAAGAGGTGTATGTGATTTGTTTTCAATGATTATATTGAGTGTTATATTAATCTCAATCATATTTTTTGTTATAGATCATATTAACAATTTGTTCATGACTTTGGATTTGCATAGTAATATGGTAATAATAATATTCTGATTATAATCAATGAGTCATGTTGAAATTATTTCCTTAGAATATTCATTATGTTTGATTGTTTTTTATTCTTCCAACTAACTCATAGTAGACATTGGTTTATGATATATGCTCAACCTAGTATAGTAAGTCATATTGGAAGGGTTTAATATTCAACCAGACCACAAAATCCCTTCTTTTTGGCCCTACCTTTCCCTCTTTTGTTTTTTAATGAGATCTACCTTAATTTATATCCATTCACCCATTCACCCTCCATAAGTATACTTATATGTTAATTTTTAGGCACCCACCACATCCAAACCATCTGATGTAAATAACCACCATGCTCACTACTATTCCACCAAGTGGTTACTCATAAAACCTAGATCCATAACACATGCCTTGGATTGAATCCTCATCGATCCTAAAACGAGAGGGGATTTATTGTAAGAATATTTGGTGTGCATAAAATCCACGTCAAAGGTTTTATATGGTGTTATAAGGATGGTCCAAAACATCTGATCATTAAAATTAACTCATGTTATGTACACTAAATCCACTAATAAGGTTAATAAAGTCTACTTGTGATTTGATCTATTATTATTATCACCTTTACAGGTTTACTGAAGACCCATATCAGATATAGATATACCTCGGAGATCCATAAATAATCCAAATACCCCAACCTAATGGATTCAACCTCAAAATTATCTATGGCCTGGTTAGTTGGTTCTACTATTATTGTAGCTTGTGTCATCCATCACTTACCCAAAAATAACAAAAATTATCTTCCTTCATTCTCTCTTTCTAGGGGAAAAACTGTATAAGAACATATAATATCCTTTAAGACATATTTGAGATTTTTGAATGTGGTTCATGAAGACATCACATGCATATTATTCCATTCTACCTTGTAAGATGATGCCTATGACTAGTTCTTTAACTTTCTAGAGAATTCAATAACATCATGGGATCAATGTAATAATATATTCATTTCATAATTTGGTCATGTTATTAATCATAGTGTGATATATCAACATTTCATAAGTATGAAAAGATAAACTAATGAGATAATTATGGAATTTAAATTAATATTCAAAAATATGTATATTTGTATAGACATTTTATATAGACCCGCTACTGCATTGGCTCTAGAAATGTATAAAAATGCCTTAGACTCAATAAATGAAGTATTATTACATAGTACCCGAAATATAAATACATTGCTTTAGGATTATGTTGAATCATTTAATGTTAACTATTAGTTGAATCCTCAATTTTAATATCTTTTCATACCCAATATCAATATAAATTTCTCAATTGTGATTCATATTATAAATGTTAATCATAATGTCATGGACAATAATAAAAATAAGGTCTTTACTTAGTTTCATTTAGTTCATGTTATACCAAACCAAAATTTAAACTCTCTAAGTAATAATGTATATATGCCCAATGAACGTAATTATAACTAGTCCCTAGTCCTAGTTAAAATGTCTACCATATAGGGTATAGCTTCTAGTTCTACCAAAATAAAACCAGATGCCATTTAATGTATGGTGTATAAACTTAGCAATAAGTATATTAGTATGTATGAATGACTAGGGAACATAGTGGGAGAAACAAAAAAAAAATTTCACATTCTATAGGTATAACATACCATTTAATAGGCTAATTAATAATCTAGTTCCATCACCCAATAATCCCCTTAAGATAAATATTTATAAAGTAGCATTTACTAACTAGTGTAGAAGCCATAAAATAATGAAACATAATGAGTTAAAATGTATAGAATTATGTAATTCCTATGGAATATTCCAAAATTAGATGGAATTGTATGATATTATCCCTAATTAGTCTAATATTTCAACATATATAGCTCCTAGTTATTCTATTATTGTAATGGTATTTGAAACATATGACTTCCCATTCCTAGTTGAGGATGAAAATTAACTAGAGGATAACACATAGGAGATTCGTGATTTTAATCAATTTCAAAGGAATAATTACAATATGAGATACAAGAAGAAAAAACATTCCACTATCTATATATCTCTAAATAATGACAAAATCATTCTTCTTGATCTAAAAGCCAATAATAATCCATCTACTCCAAAAAGGAAATGAACAGTATCAACCTATTGATCCATATAGTGAAGGAAGATACAACACAGTTGAAAATATGAAGAATATTAAAGCAAACATTACCCTCAATTATTTGTATTATATTATAGAAAAAATAGGATTATTTTTAAAATCACTAAATAGTAAACCATCTTCTAAAATTTCCAAGGAGGCACACACCAATATGGTCATATATAAAGACAAACCTAAAGTCCCACCTTTCTTGCTAATTGTTAAAATATTTTGTAAAAAATTGCATAATTTTATATCTAAATAAAGATCTTCAGGAAATGTGATGCCCACATGTATCTATAAAAATTTAGGTCAAACTCTAGACAAGTCCAAAAGAGTAGTCCTCCAATTAGACAGGTCATTTGTTCCAGTTGTTAGAGAATTATTAAATATCCACATGTAACTTGATTCAGATCCATGTGTCTAAAAATACATCAAAATTATATTAGTTAACATTCCTAAGTATTACAGACTACTCCTAAGTCATGATTGGTTAAAGATATTGAATGGATACATGGTGGAAAACTTATCACATATGTGCTTGCCTTGGAAAGGAGTATCCAATTAGATTAAAGTTGATAAGAAACCAAATATTAAATATGCAATCATATAATATAATGCTAACAATGATAAAGTAGACATTTACTCATCACACATAAGAGTTTACACTTTCACAACTAAGCCTAAGAATCACAAACATGAATTTAAATGTCCTTCACAAATTTGGACCCTATATTTGTTTAGTGATTGGTATAAACAAGGATTTTGTGTAGGAACAACTCTAATTTACCCTAATGGGAAGTAATACCTTGTTAATTTATACTACATTTTCCATGCACTAATAATCACATATAATATGAGGCCTTTATCCTAGAGTTATAGTTCTCACTAAAACACAATGTCAAATAAATTTTGATGTTTGGAGACTCAGAGCTAGTGGTAAACTAAGTTAGGAGTCAATACCAATGTAATTTGTCATATCTAAAGAAATTTAATTACAAAATCATTAAATTTAGTTGAATCACTTGAAGCTTTCAACATAAAATTGGTTATAGGAGAATAAAATTAGATTATAGAATTTTTGGATGCTTCTATAGTAAATTTGGCCCCACTCTAGTAGTCAAAATTATATAAATTTTATATATAACTAGTGCACTATTCTTCAATCCCTAATAATGTTGAAAATTTCTAGTTATTTTATGATAACTAGCATATTATATAGTTCATGAATAATTTAGCTACTTTTGAGTCTCAAATCATTGATGAGAAGGATTTTGATCTAATGTACAAACAATAAATAGAAGATGATGGTGTTATTAAACTAAAATAAATCAAAATATCTAAAATAATCATGTCATTAGATTGATTTTTTGACATAGACCACCAAACTCAAAAATAAAAATAGTCTAAAGTGAGTGAATATGATGTTTCCAAGGTGAATTTAGGAACATATGAACATATCAATATGTCAATATTGGATTGATTTGTTATGAGAAATAAAAATAGAAACTGAAAGAATTATTGAAAGAATACAAGGATGTGATTTCTTGGACTTATGAGGATATATATATTTTTGACCCCAGATTTATAATACATACTATACCACTTAGAGAGGGACATAGACCTATTAGACAAATAAATAGACCATTTAATCGCATCCCAAGGCCTCTTATTCAAAAACAATTTCATAAAATGTTAGATGCCAAAATCATATTTCCAATTAAACTTTCTACATGGGTTGTAAATCTAGTCCCAATGTGAAAGAATAATGGTGAAATCAGTGTGTGTGTAGATTTTGGAAATATTAATAAATATTTAAATAAAGATAATTAATCATTTCCATACCTAGATGAAGTGATTCAAATAGTGAGTGGGTATTAAATTATGTCCTTTTTGGATGTATTTTCAAACTACAACTAGTTATTGGTATAAAAATGATGATCAAATGAAAACATGTTTCACTACTAAATGGGGAACTTTTGCATACAAGAAAATGATTTTTAGACTAATCAATGCATGTTATAAATTGTAGTGTGCCATAGATTTTGAATTTAAAGGTTTCATTGGTAAGTGCATCATTATTTACATGAGTGACCTGATCATATTTTCAAAGGATAGGATAGATCATGTGGCCCACTTACAAAGAGTGTTTGATAGATGAAAAAAGTAAAAAATCTCACTGAATCTGAAAAAGAGTATTTTTGGAGTCACATAAGGTAAGTTAATGGGTCATTTTATCACCATGGGAGATATTTATATTGAACCTAAAATATTTAAATTTATTTCAAAAATTGCATATCTTAATAGTAAAGAATAACTCAAATCTTTCTTTGGTAAGATAAATTTTGTTCAAAAGTTCATTTCTAGGTTTACAAAAATCATAAATCCATTGAATGCAATGTTGAAACATGATGAAAATTTGGAATGGACATTAAAAGATAAGAAATAATTTTAGGATGTTAAAAATTCCATCAACCAAGATCTAGTTTTGATTATCCTAAAATTCACAAAGGAATTATTACTATATTTGTGCACATTAGAGTAAACTATAACAATGATACTCAAAAGGTTAAAGATAGTGAATATCCTATCAAATTCATGAGAATTAATATTACAGATGAAAAATTAAAATATTATATGATTGATAAGAATATTTATGCTCTAATCAAGGTAATGAAATAAATTTAAGGACTATATCATGTGCAACAAGAAATTTACCATTATTTCAAACCCAACTTTTAAGCCTAGCTTAGGCAAAATGATCTAGGTGAACACAGAGGAAAAATGGATGGATAAGTTACAAGAGTTTAAATTAGAAATAAATACTACCAAAATGGTATGAGAATAAGGCATAATTCATCTGATTATAGAGACTAATCCATGCATATCCATTGAGCAAGTCAACCAATCTAAAATCAATTTTGGTGATTGGTATACCTAGATTATTCACTCCCTAATCACAAGTACATGCCCTCATAAAATAAACATACAAAAAAATGAACTAATGATTAAATTAACACATTACATGATAAAAAAGGAGTGTTGTATTGATATAACTATGAAGGTATATACCTAAGATGTGTTTCTAAAGAAGAAGTTGTAGACGTTGAAAATTTTCATCAGAAGATAAGAAGTGGACATCCTTTAGGATAAAACACACAAAATTTTATGAATGGGCTAGTATTGGCCTAATATTTTCAAGGATGCACATAATCATCTCAAAAATTTACACCAATGTCAAGTGTTTTGTAAGAGATAAGTATATGTTGGCATGTTGACCAATTTGATGATCTAATTATTATATTAAAAAAATATAACTACAAATCATGATGTAGGTTTCCCTTTTCACACAATGGGGTATTAATTTATTAGGGGTAAATAATCCAAATTCATTACATGGACAAAATTTTAGATTGATAACTATATATTATTTCACCAAGTGTACTAAATTAATTGTTACAAATAACTCTAGAGCACAAGATGTGATCAGATTCCTTAAAGAAAAGATCCTAACCAATTTTTGGACATTGATTTCCTTGGTGTGTGAAAATGGTCTATATTTTCAATATTCAAAGTTCACTAAATGGGCCTAAAAAAATAATATTACTTTCGAGTTCTCTTCAAATTATGATCGACAAGGGATTGAAGTATTTGAATCTACCAATAAGAATTTGATTGATGCTATAAATAAATATGTAAATATTAAATAAATAGTTTAATTTATTGATTTCATAGATTATATTTATTTATTTGATATATTATGTTTCCTAATTTCATGGATCATACAAAATCTTAAAATAATGAGTGTTATTATGTTACATAAATAATTTTAAGTCTCTTTCAATTCTATTTTATTTTTATTACTTTTTTATAAAGTATGAAATTTCATTATGATAGTTGAACCAAAAATTCTAGGTTCTTAAACACTCAGGAGTACTTCCCCATTAATTCACCATTTGTTATGGCCAAAATTATCCCATTTTAAAACTTAAAATAGGGACCCTTAATCATTCAAAATCCTAATTTTTATCCCTATCAAGGCATAAATTGACATTAGAAACCAAGCATACCAATGCCTAAGTTCTATTATTCACTTTTTATTTTATGAATTTTGGCTTAAAATCAAGGCATTATTTAATTAAAAGGCTAGTTTATGTTTTAACTTTATTTATTTCACTAACCAAATTAATATTTTTTGTTTTCTAATTTCTTATACCTACTTTACAAGTCAACGATATATTACATCTTAGCTTTGAAAGGACAAGTGTCACTTTTTCTTCAAAATATCATAGACTACCAATGCTTACTCAACATGCCAAGTTTCTTATACTTATGACATTTCAATTGCATGATATTATGACAAGTTTAATAATATTAGTTAATCATAAGTATTAGGGGTAAAAAATAATTCATGTAAACTAGCAACCAATCGACTTAGTGATTTTTGGCCACATGTCTTCATCTTGTCTCACGGTAGCTCCTAGATTATAATCCTTAATCATGAAAACTAGTAACCATATGATTGATAAAGATCACTCCACATGTCATCTTCTTAGTTTATCACAAAATTCAACCTAAAGGACAAATTATAAATATAGTTGGCTAAACAACTGAGCAATATCATTCCATGTGTCATCATCTCAGTTCTTAATATCTTGTAGCCAAATTGATAGATTTAAAATATATAGACTAAGTGATGAATTAAAATACTACCACATGTTAACTAATTATATTGATTGACCCCATGTAACTCATCAATTTCTCCACATGTCCATTATAACAAGTCAATATCTAGTGTCATGTCACATGTCATCACCTCACTATTCTATACATGGATAAAATTCATAGGTAAATTTAAAGGTATATTCACGTGAGTAAATGAAATGACACCAAATGTCCCATTATGACATAGTTGAAGTACATATACTAATATAGATACAATTAGATAAACATGAGAATAAAAGGTAGGCCATGATCCAACAATAACATGAAAAGTGTAAAAGATAAATGGGCACATTAAAACTTAAAAATCATGACTAAGATATCAAAATTAGTGACATAGTGACATGTACCAAAAAAATCCCCATGAAACCTTATGCCATAAATTCAAGTTTAAATTGGAAAGATAGTTGATAGAGTTCATTATTATGTAATTAATTCTCATGAATGAAGGATTAGAGAAATGAATTTTCTACTATAAAATGGGCTATATTCTATGTTCCAAAATTAAAAAATTAAATTTACTAATTTTCTAACTTGAGAATTACTCTCTAGAGCTCTAAAAAGACTAAAAATCTTAATTTTTAAGATAACCATAGAGCCTAATAAGAATGATAATGGAGGTCAAGAACTAAAAACCAAATCCCTTAATGTTTTGTTTTGGTACTAAAAAAGAGTTCAAGGATATAGAGTTTGACCTAATTGCTCTATATAATGCCTTTCATTACTATTCAAATATTAATGTAGAGGTTAAAGTTATTTAGCCATATGAAGACAAAAAAACTTGAATCTTGGAAAGAGAAACTATAATGATGATTTTTTCTCCATCAAAGTTTTTAGAATCCATAAAGTAGTGACTAGACCTAAGGTTTTTCCTTGCACATAGCTAGTTTTTAATCTATTCACAACATGTGCATGCACTAAGGACATCTTTCATAAATAACAATAGCATAAAACTAGTGGCTTATGTAGCTTGTGTAGCATTTAAAAAATACTATTGATTAACTAAACTAGACTTACCCTAGAATAGGAAAATAGTTAGTGATTTTTTAAAGGAAAATAATGCTAGGGAAAATTTGAGAGGATGGACTGAAAATCTCAACAAATTTACCATGAAGAAAAGGGTTCCAATTTCCCAATTCAGGCCAAGTGTTAAAATTTTCATGGAATTGTAAACATGCTACATGAAGCCCCATTTGTAACTTATGTGGATGAAGTATAATTTCCCTTGTTATCCATTATTATTGATATTAAGGGCATACTTGCATTAGGGGAGATCATAATTTACAACTTGAAATCTAAAAGAGTCACCCATAATAGACTAAGCTGTAACTTTTATATGACTTCATATTCAATAGATGTTATATGTAGTACTTTGAGCTCTATTGGAACTTCTCCCTTAGAACCTAGAGGAAAAAATTATATGCGATAATTTTTGTTTTTATCACATTCACAAATTTAGAGATAAGATTAAAAGGATATCAAACACTTTTTATCCAATGGTATACAAAGCAATCAATGAACAACTAATGCTAAGATTATTTTTTTTGTCTATGCTAGTATGCCTTGAAAGTCCTAAAACATATAGGGTGATTATAAATTTTCATAGGTTTGAACTTTTTACAAAACACATTTCTAAATTTTAATCCTTTTTTAGTTTTTTACCAATTTTATTTGGGTTAGGGAATACTATATATTTTTTATTATCAATTTTTTTGTTATTTCAATTTTTTGTTATTTTTTAAATATTGATTATTATTATTATTTAAAATAATAATAATATTTTTAATTAAAAACTAAATCAATCAATTAAATTAAAAAAGGTGTTTGGGAAACCCTCGATCGACCCAAACCCTTTTCCCAAACCCCTTATGACCACTTTGTAGCCAATTAGCCATGACCAATTGCTTATGGATTATGAATGTTGTTGTTGTGGCAAATAATGAGTCTTCATCCAAGTCCAAGGTCAATCCCTATAGCTAAGGCCGATCCTAGTGGCCGCATGACCTATGACTTAAGATGTGATCGAGGCCTTCAACCCCACCACCTATGAATTGGCCTTCAAGCCCCCTTTTTAGATTTTATTTTTGGATTTTTAAATTATTTTTTATTTATTTTTATTTAAATAATTAAAAACACATTTAAATTAAAAAAATAATATACAAAACAAACAAAAATATATATTATTCTACCTTAGTTTGTTGTAATAAAAGTGATTTTTTATATTTAGATACTTGAAATTATTGGTAAAGTAGGTTAAATGCTCAAATATCTTCCTCAATTTTTTTTCGCTAAGTAATTTTTATGTGTCAAACACTGATGAATGGGGCCCATTCTAATAAGAGGTCATACCTCTCTACATAAATATTTTTTTCCTCTTATTGGTGAATCTGCCTCATTTTCACACCCACATGGTGCTTTTGGGATTCATACTTGCATGCTCACATTTTGACTCTCTCCTCCATTGTGATTTTTTAACACATGTGATTTTTTTCTTGTATCTTGAGTGTCATTTAAATTTAGGTGATTATTATTGAATTGTGAAGCTAGTTCTGACTTCTTCCATGCAATGTGTTTAGTTATTTACTACTCTTCTATAAATCTTGCAATTAATTTATATTTACAAATGAATTATTGGTAGTTAAATGTTTCAAAAATTTGAGGCACCTTTTTCCACACTAAGGGCATAATTTAAGTGTTATTTATTAAAAAAGAATGTTTTTTTAAAACTAAAATCCAAAATTGTACTTACATTCAAGTCATATTATATAGGAGCCTAAATGTTTCTATTTCTCATTTTTAACTCAATTTTAATTAGGGATTCTTTTTGGAAAATTCATGATTTTAAGTAGTTGGGGGATTTTTTTTTTTATTTCACTCCTTATAAAGTGCCTTTTGGATGGGCTACTAGTCTTCTTGGCACATTTGAGGTTTGTGTCAATTCACTTTTTACGTGTTATCTTATGTGCACAAGTATGTAATTCCTATTTATTATGATTTTATCTCTTATTGTGGATTTTTAATTTGCACACCATGGATTATAATCCACCTATGTTCACTCATAAATTATACACATGGTGATAAAAGAATATATTAACATACTAAGAAGTAAAGGTTTATATATATTTAAAATAGGAAAAAGTAGAGCCTACCTAGGTCATTGAGAAGACTAGATGGTTCAATTGGTGTGATGAGGCCTTCAGTCTCATATGTTTGTTTGTATCACCTAAACTACTATTTCACATTGAGTATCACACATTTTTCAATGTTGCATGGACAAATCTCAAAAAATTATATGAAAAGAGTGAAAAAATTAGGGATCATAAATTTGACTTAGAACTTTTTACTCTCAATCTAATTAATTTTGATAACATTCATGATTATATTTCTGATATCCACTCTTTATGACTATAGCTTCAAGGTTTTAATGTTAAAAAAGAAGGTGATCAGCTTATTTATTAGGTTTTATGTCATCTAAATTACTGTTAGGATGAGAGGGAAGAGGAATAGAGGTGGTTTTTTGAATTCAAGGGATGAGTAGGGTGAGGATGATAATGAGGGTGAGGGTATCTAAGTGGCCTAACCTCAAAAGGAGTTTGTTTTTACCATTATAGTATATTTTTTTGTTATAATTTGGCCAAGTGTGTCAAAGGGATGGGTATTTTTTGGCTTATTTTCATCTAAAAAGATCTAGGAGACCAATCTCTAAAGTGCTTTATTGGAGGGATAGTTTTTACAAAAGTGGTTCTTCCTATCTGATTGTTAGGTAGTTGGGGTGTTGAGTATTAGAGGAGAGTAATGTTGGTCCTCTATTTTCAAAGGTTGAGGATGCCTAATATGGTGACATATTTAGTCACTCTTTATGGGTCATTTTTGATTCTTGTCTAGTAGAAGAAAGCTTGGGGATGTTCTTTTGTTGGAAGGCTTCAGATCATCAAATTTTTAGTCCTTGGGTCATTTTTAGAATGCTAAGTATTATTTATAGTGGAACAAAAAATATAGTTATGTCAAGACCATTTTATGTCCTAGTGTTGGTTGGTGAAGCCAAATATCTCCTTCCTAATGTTGTCTCTCTTCTCCTTCTAAACATGCTGAATGGTTTTAATGGCTCAGATTTGCTTAGGTGGAACCATTTTCTTTTAGATCCCATTTGGAGGACACACAAGTGTGTTTGGAGTTTGAGGTGTTTTCATGCTAGACCCTTGCTTAATTTCCTCTTTGAAATCCTTTTATTGGGAGATTAGGTAGTTTGTTACTAGAGGCATTTCATAGATGGCATTCCTAAGACAAAGTTTGGGTTTATATCTTTATGTCCTTTTATTTCTAATTTTGAGGGTAGAGATATCAACAACATTGGTTGGATTATGTTCTATGCTTTGAATATTTTGTATCTATATGAAGGATTTGCTAGTAAGGTTGGTCTTGTAAATCTATTTGGGTCTATCTTATTTAGTTTTATTGATCATGTAAGAATTTTAGTTGGTTTTAAAATCAATATGTTTTGGGGATAAAAAAGAAGTGTTAGAGGAATCCATTTTGATTCTAATAGAATTTTATTTTTAGGAAGTTTTGAAATTTTTTATAGTAGTAAGCTTGTTCTCTTCAAGAAAAATGTTACCTAGTTTTAGGCAACTTCAAATCCCCTAAGGTTCTACTTGCTACGATTCCAAGGTCATGACCTAAAACCCCTATTTTGTTGGTTAGTTATGGGATGCCATGGGGAACCTAGGCATCTCCAAGGGCTACTACCCCTAGTTTCCATTCTTAGATGGAAGTGGGGATCTGTGAAACCTCCATAAGCTCCTTATTTTTCTAGTTAGGGGTTTGGCCTAAACCCCCACCTTAAGCTCTAGGTTCATACTTATTCATTTGACAAGAATTGTAGGTTTTGAGTCCTTTTAGGAAATCACTAGTTCTTTATGTTATTTTTTGTTTAGTAATGGATGGGTTAGTTTTTGTAATGGTTTTGGGTCCTTTTTTTGACCTCAATGGGCCTATCCTCTTTGATTTTGTTTCTTTTGTTATCTAGTTGGTGTTGGTTCTTCCTCTTAGAGACCTAGGCCTTATTTATGCCTAGGATGGTTATAAATATATTTAAATACCATGTTTTAGTTCTCATTCTAGTCAAAATTAGCTATGGGAGGATTGGCCCTATTTCTCCATGAGTCTAGGCTAATTTTTGGTCCAGCTAAAGTTGACTGGTTCCCACACTAGTTAAAAGTGGTTGTTGATCTTTTATTTTTTGATGTTAATTTTGGTTGGGTTCTTTTATTTATTTGTTTATTTTTTCCATCTTTGCATCTTTGGTAAGCCAGGGGGAGACCCAGACCTCCTCTTGTGTCTATAGCTAGATTCCACGCCCATTTTCAAAGGTGGGTTTATCATTATATGAACTCATCTATTAGGTTTTATCTAAATTAGATGAAATATATTTTTATTTTGTATCTAAGTTATAATCCAACTAACTTTATTAGGGTGCTACTATAAAAATGCCCACATTTGATTAGTTTTCTTAAATGTTGAATCATGATCAAGAAAAGATTGTTTAGATAGGCACTATTTATAAATCTTAAAAATCACATGATTTTTTGGTAAAGAAATAAAAAATACTAAATCAACTAAAAAAATAAAAAAATCAAGGTCCAAAAATACAAACACATAAGTAAACTCATAATTATTTAAATAATTCCTATAACAAAAGAATGCTCATGTGACAAAATGTGGCTTTTGTGGAGTAAATGAGAATCCTAAATAAAGATGCTTCAATAAAATTACTATTATTAGTGAGTAAATGAAGAAACACAAACTCAATGTTCCATATAATTATTCCTCTTCTAGTAAGGCCAAGGAAAAATTCCTTTCTACCATTATTATTATTGATTCATAAAATATTGAATGGATACTTGAATCTAGAGCCATTCACCACATGGCACAATCTGCATAATTGTTTTCTTCAACTGATACTTATTCTCAATAACATATCTTTGTGGATGACTCTTATTATATAAATATTTAAATACAAGGGACTATTGAAATGACTAATAAAACTTTCAAAAATGTAGTTTTTATGCCTTTTCTCTCAACAAATCTTCTATCTATTAGATCACTCACATAGGCAAGACAATTGATTTCACAACTAATTCAATAATAATTTGAGATATAAATGATCATTCTCATATCATTAAAATGGGAAAGGTAGATCATCATGCAAGATTATATTATTCTCATCATTTTATATGTTATTCTCCTTCATATGTTTTACTTAATCACATAGATAAATCAATTAAGTTATAGAATAAGTAGTTTGACCATTTGAATGACCTCTGTATTCATCATTTTCATCAGCATAAAATGGTAACTTGGCTTCCTTCCATTACATTTTAATATTATGTATGTCCAAGGTGTGTCCTTAGTAAACATCCAAATGAAAGTTATGTGAAAGGGAAATCATGGAGAACATATGAGGTTCTTCAAATTTTTCATAATGATATTTTAGGGCACTTTCTAGCACCTTCTTTGGATTAGACCCACTATGTGCTTACCTTTGTTAATATTTTTTCAAGGTGTAATTAGGTCTATTTTTTGAAACACAAAAGTCAGGATTTTACACTTTTTTTGAATTCAAGGCTTTTGTTGAAAAATAATTTGGAAATTTTATCAAGTATTTTTGAAAAAAATGGTAGAGAATATTTGAATTCTCACCTTTTTAGAGTTTGTGCCACTCATGGCATCTATCTAAAATATACATTTCCATATCTAGTCTATAACAGAATGGCATTGCTAAAAGCAAGAATCATACACTCAAAGAAATGGATACTTGTATGATTTATTCAAGGGATATATCTCCTTCTTGGGATAAAGGTATTAAATATGAAAATTATCTTCATAACCTCACTCCACATAAATAAATTAAAATAATTACACCCAAATTTTTTTGGATTAGTAAGAAACATTCCAATGAACACTTGAGAATGTTTGGTTGCATTACATGGGCACACATTCCTAAATATAAATTCAAGGCTTTGAGACCTAATAAAAATAATTTCATCATTATTGGATATCCTAATGATGTCAAAGGCTATTGACTATTATATCCAGATATAAATAAGTAGATCATTTATCACAATGTTTGATTTGATGAGTGTCTTTTACATGCCACATCATCTAGTTTCAATTCTTCTTCAATTTTTTATATGGATTATAATTTTAACTATAATACTAAGGATGAAATTAATAATGATGAGGAAGTTCCTCCTCCAACACTTGTACATTCTCCTACTCCATCTCTTCCATGATGTTATTGAAAGACATGGAGTAATTAGTTCTATTTATGGCAATCTTATTGATACTTAGCATACTCAAATATATTACATTGAAATAACTCATGCTTACATTGTCATAACATCACATCCTCAATATTTCATTAAGTCTAGTTTTAAATCATAGTGGGACATAACCATGGAAGAAGAGTATGGTTATATTATGAATAATAACATGAAATATGGTTAGTGTAGATGATATTTAAGGATTATATAACATCTCAGTATTGTAGACTTGGAAAACTTAGACCTTGGTTATTTTTCTTAGTTTTGGACCTTTCCTTATTCCATAAGTCTCATGTCTATTCTATCTTTTTCCCCTTGGACTATCTTTTAATCTAAGTAGTCTTATGTTGATGACCCAGGGCTCCTATCTTTCCCAAAATACTTACAATGTACTTATCATCCACCTTTACAAGTTTTGAGCATGTACCTACTTTAATTCTCCTAGGACACTAACATATGGGATAGACACTATCATTGACGACCCCAATAAAATCCAAACCAACATTTTGGTGAACCCTACCATTAAACATCCTTTCTACCTAAGCATACCCTATAGGATGCTTATTGCCTGCTTTCTCCTAAGATTTATGTACTTCATATCTCTTATCATGTATGAAATTAATTTATTTGATGACTAATATTATTAAACTCTTTAATTTTTTATCAAATAAGGGGTAAAAATTTATTAATCTTGTATCTTTCCAACTACTAGAGCATCTAATCTCAAAGCCTTAAATGGTGGTAGCTTTTATCCCTTTAATTAGGTCCATGCTCCCATAATTTCAAGAGATGATTTGAGCCATATTAAATAATATAAAAAGCCTTTAAGCCTAAAATGTTGGTTTACAATCAAACAAGTGAAATATTTTTCAAAATATCTAAGGCATACTTAAATTATGAAAGATATATCTCATAGTTAGAGTGAGTAATCTCTAATCCAAAGATGTAGTGTCAAAAACCCAAGTCTTGCATCTCAAATTGATTATGAAGGGAAGATTTCACATCTTAAGGACATTAATATGAGTTGTATATAATAATTAAATCATCCACATAAATATTAATTAATATAATCTCACCATGATGTAATTTAATGTAGAAAGTGGGGTCAAAATGGAAGTGAGACAACCTTGATGAGAGAAGGAAAGATTCCATATTATCATACCATGCTCATGGAGACTTATTAAGGCCATAAATGGATATCTTTAATTGAAATAAAATGATGAGTCTTGGACAAAATAAGGATGGGTTTCCATGTATATCTCATCATGAAGGTCTTTATGAATAAAATACCTCTTCAGATCCATATGATAAACTATCCACGTTTTATACATAAAAGTAACAAGAAAAAGGCACATGAGGTTCATTTTAGAAAGTAGGGAAAATGTTTTATTATATTCAATGCCTTATACTTAAAAAAAATATTTTTGAGATGAGTCATGCTTTATATTTAATGATACTACCATATGTTTCATTTTTGGTTTAATAAATCCATCTGCAACAAATTGTTTAACCTTAAAATGTTGGTTTAGATTGGATTGGGTTATCTAAATACTCATTAAAGGGGTCTATATAAATGAATAAGAAAAATGGTGATAATTAGATATAAAGCAAGCTAATTAGGTGCCAAACTTAGATATAAACATATACTAAATTTATTGTGTTGAGAATAGGCTAAATATAGAAAGTACAACTAAGTTATGTATGAAAATGACAAAGAACTAATGTACTTATCTATCTCTAATGTTAATGTCTTTATAGATATAGAAGAGGAAGGAAGAAAAATAGAAGATGGTTCTAGAATAGTTATCACATTCTAGATTAGATGTTTATGAATCCACAAACACTTATGTTATCCTAGGATGGTTGTGTTGACACTGTTATTTAAACTTGATGCAAGTGTCATGAATGGAATACTTCATGGAAAAGGATGAAACCATCTATATGATTTTGGGTTTGTCTTCTCCTTAGGGAAAATGTTTTATTATATTCAATGCCTTATACTTAAAAAAATATTTTTGAGACTAGTCATGCTTTATAATTATTGATACTACAATATGTTTCATTTTTGGCTCAATAAATCCATCTGCAACAAACTATTTAACCCTAAAATGTTGGTTTATATTGGATTGGGTTTATCTAAATACTCATTAAAGGGTTATAGATAAATGAATAAGCACAATGGTGGTAATTAGATATAAATCAAGCTAATTAGGTGCTAAACTTAGATATAAACATATACTAAATTTATTGTGTTGAGAATAGGATAAATATAGAAAGTACAACTAAGTTATGTATGAAAATGACAAATAAGTAATGTACTTATCTATCTCTAATGTTAATGTATTTATAGATATAGAATAGGAAGGAAGAAAACTAGAAGATGGTTCTAGAATAGCTATCACATTCTAGATTAGATGTTTATGGATCCAAAAACACTTATGTTATCCTAGGATGGTTGTGTTGACACTGTTATTTAAACTTGATGCAAGTGTCATGACTAGAATACTTCATGGAAAAGGATGAAACCATTTATATGATTTTGGGTTTGTCTTCTCCTTCATTACAATTCATTTAAATTTGGATCATGGAGTGTTACTCATGAATTTTCAAAACCCTAGTTATTCATATTTATAGAGACCTTGGGGGAAATGGGTTAGTGGGCACATGATGTCTAGATGAACCTAAATAACCCACTATTAATGAGAAGTTCCTACATAACCAATACTTCAAAGAGGGTATTAGACTAATGTATTTCTCCCCTACATGTTATATTATTTATAAATCATGCATTATATGTAAAGTAATTACAATAGTGACCTATCTTGTAACTTAGAAAATTAGGCTCCTGGGTTGCTCATTTAGTAATTTATAAATATAGATATGTTATTCCTAGGACTGGTATGGAAATAGGTAAGCTTTGTTCAATTAAATGCTCAATAGAGTGTTTTTGATGGTTTACCTTGGTCTCTTTTGTTTTTTATAGGTTTCTCAAGTGAAAAATGAATGAGGGTTGATATTGTATTTATATCATTTGCTTTGGATAATTAACTCACATTAAATAACTTAGGCTAACCATTAGGATACATTTCATTTGAAAAATATATGACTTTAGGGCACTAGACACTTGTGTCAAGTCAAGACACTAGTGTCTATCTTAGATGCTAGTGTTTAGGGAATAGGAAAGTAGGTATAGGCTTATAACTTGTAGAGGTGGAATATAAATGCATTTTAAGAATGTTGGGAAAGATATAAGGACTAGGTCATCAACATAAGATTGTTTGGACTAAGAGATAGGATAAAGAGTACAAGATAGAGCAGATGTAAGACTTGTGGAAGTAGGAAAGGTCCAAAACTAAGAGGAACACTCACTAAGTTTGCCAAACTTACAATACTACATTACTATATAATCCATAAATATCATCTACATTACCCCATTTTAATATAATAATTAGTTTAAATGAAATGAATGTGTACCTAGGTGTGTATAACACACCTTGTCTTTGTGTGTGCCCAACTTGGCTAACTTTTTGGTGACTAATCTAAAACCAAGAGAATGCTATAGTGTATAACTAGTCTATAGAAATCATAATTGAAAGTATTGAAAAATTTAGATTGAAAGAGAAAGGTTTAGGAGTACAACTGTGCATCAATATAGTTGCCTTGCCTATTGGAAAGTTTAGTTTGAAAGATATATCATTGTAAATATATGAAACTAAGATTAAGATGAATATATAAATATATAAAGTGAATATATCTAAGGATATATATATATATATATATATATAGAGAGAGAGAGAGAGAGAGATTATAAAAAACATACCCCAAACCTTAGATCAAAGGTGAGTTTTCACCTAGTAGTTGGGATTAGCTCAACTGTGTAACCCAATGATACTTATAACCTAGTGAGGTTGAATGATACAATCAAGTCCAACCTAAAAAATTGTCAAGATTAAGTGATTTAATCACTTCAACCATACTAAAAATTGAACCAACTAATGTAGTAGATTAGCTGAATAAAGTCTATAAAATTATGATTGGGTTATCAATACGTAAAAATTCCATAATGTGGTAATGATTCATAAAAGAGTTTTATAATATAAAATTGATTTAGATTTTGAAATATTGTACAAAAATTACATATCATATGCACCTTATATATGTCTCATATTAAAACTCTGTATAAAAATGGTACCAATGTATAAAATTCTACCATTACTATGAATCTGAATCATATAAATGTGTGCTTTGGCCAATTCAATTTTTTTGTAAGTTTGGATAATATGATTATAAATTATCACCACACTATATATGGATAAACATAAAAATTGATATAATTACCAATGTGGATAACATGTTTTCATAACATGCACCAACTATAATCTAGAGATGATGAATACTAAATAAGTATGGAGAATATGCTTCCAAAGCATTCTCCCATTGAATCTAAAAACCATGCCAAGTGTAGAGAACATGCCTCTGTGGCATTTGCCCACTAATATTCCCCCTTACCCCTTTGAGGTAAGGAAAATATAGGACTTGGTACTTACCTCACCTCAAAAGGATAAGATAACTATGTAATATGTGAATTGAACCCTATAGCATATAGAAATAACATGTCTAGGTAGATATAGTATTAAAGTGAATAGAACCAATGTGATCACATGAAGGCCTAATATGCATGATAAGGATCATGTAAATGTCTATATAGTAATATTACAAGATCAACAAGAAAACAAGCACATACCCATGATCACTTAAAATCAAATCAAAAGGTAATGGTTTGACGAAGCTATAAATAAGGGGCATTCTCAAACGCCACACAATAAAAGGGACATGACTTAGTTAAATGTCCATAAAATAAATAATGACATACTCAAATGTCCATACAAAAAATAATGACACGTGCAAATTTCAAAGAAAGTGTATATAGGAACAAGGGCTGCAAGAAAAGGATCATATTCAAATTCTTGAACACATAATAAAATAGTAAAGAAATACACTCAATGAAGTGCATAAATTAAAGCATAAGCACCAAGCATAAACATGTCATAGTAGACCATGGATCTAATGTGTTAGGAAAAAATGTCAAGTATATAACATATCTAACCTGTGTAAGAGATAATAATGGATAAATGCATGTGTAAGTACATATGTAATCTCAAACATGATAATGAAATGTGATAATTTAACCATATAACCTATGTGTATCAAGATCAAAAAAGTGAATTCCCTCAATGTCTGCATGACATGAGTAGAAGGAAGGTCCAACATCCAAGACAGGAATAGATCATGTATTTGTGTATGCTTGTATCAAAATCAAATAGAAGTATGACACACATATGTATATGTATAAGTAATTGAATATTACATCCATTAACATGTAATTAACACATAGGTGCCAAAGAGCTAATAGAACATATAGGTACCCAAAAAAAATTTAAATTTTTTAACGTTTTTTATTTTTTGGTATTTTTGGAATATTTTAAGAGACTAATCTATGATCTCATCTAATGGATGGTCATAGGTATCTCCCCTATTCGATGCATGAAAACTTCAAGTTGGATATTTTACATTATTTGCATCATGATTAGGTAAGTTAAAAAAGTATATAGCATATTCCTCCTCACATTTTGCATGTGTAATAGGATAAATAATTCCATCATTTAGAATATTTATTAATTTTATTTCATGAGAAAAGGAAATACCATGTTGATTTTAGTCAAGATTTTATTCCATTCGGTATAGCCAAAAAGTTCCTAGTGTAAATGCATATGGATATGTGGTAGGCATAGCCCAAACTCTTGTGTCTTTTCATGTTATTATGATCCCTGTGTATTTGTGTGATTTAAAATCCATCATCTTGGACTTCACATTTTATCTCTCCTTTGTGTACTCTTCACCACCCCAACTCCACCTAACTCACCCTCACTTATCTCATACTCCCTAAGGACCTACCTAGACCTACCTCCCCAAGACACTCCCTTCTGCATAGTTTATTAACTTTTGTGACTCTATAAGTATTAATGACCAGGTTGTTTAATCATTAGAGATTTTAAATGTTTAAATCCATTTTAAATAATATTGATTTTACATTTTAATTGTTATTAATGGTTGTTATCATGTTACAGATTTAAACATTTAATTGACATTTAAATAATATACATTTTATTATTTAAATTTCTAATAATTATATTTAATATGTTATTGAACTTTTGACTCAATTTTTAAAGTCTATTAATGACCTTACCTTTTTGGGAGTTGGTGGGGGGGTACTTGGTGTGTGAGTCAATGATTTTAGGAGGAGGAAGAGTATGGTGAGTGGGATATGGAGTATGGTAAATTAAATGAAAGCCAAATGGGGTGGTTGAAAAAGGAGGGACACATAGGAGAGAGAGGAGGCATGAGAGAAAGGATGTGTGTGAGAGAGGTGTAAAGAAGAAGAAGAAAATGGGAAAGGAAGTGTAGGGATAGGGCGTGGATAGGGAAATGGAATAAAGTGAAAAAATAAAATGTAGGGGAATAAAACATAGGGGAAAACATGTAGAGGGAAGAAGAATGGAAAATAGGGGGAAGGAATGTAAGAAGGGAGAGAACCAAGGCATGGAGTAGAACAATAAGGGATACATAGAGAATTGGAAAGATGAATAAAGACATGTGAGAGAGAGGAATGGAAAAAGGGATAGACAATAAGGGAAGAAAAGGGGACATAGGGAAAAATTAAATTAGGGCTATGTGGAGGAAAATAATATGTAGAGGGGGTTTCATTTATGACTAGGACATTAACCTTAGATGTTAGGCATTTTGAACCTGTGCATTAGATCATGGAAACTAAATTGATTCACTACTAGAGGTATTGAAAATTTGATAAACTAAACTATTGACATTATTTGTTTTCCTTATCCCTACATTACATTGGTAAGTCCCTTTTGACTACATTTTGGTTATTTACCCAAATGAAAATGTTTGCTATTAAAACCAATTTTATTTCCACTTTTATCTCCCTTGAGCATAAAACTAGTAATAAGTGAGTCAAAGTTTGAAACCTATTATTTCAGTTATGTTTTTGATTATATCCATTTACTAGTAAATATGTTATTATCAATGGGATGTGTATTTCCTTTAATTTGAGTATGCCATGACCTTCATTCAATGAACCTGCTATGGCATTTTTAGGTCAAATATTGATCTAGCTATGATTACATGTTTCTTATTGCTAATAAATGTTCACATCAGTTTTAAATGAATCCTTGCCCCTATGATAAATTCTTAATTGTTGAATGGGTTATGTTTACTTGTGGTTATTTTTGTACCAATGAGGGATTCATATTTATTTTTAATCTTTGGGCTTGGACTAGGTGATTCAAGTCATTGCCTTCATTTTTGTAGTTACTCAACCTATGTTTTGTGTTGATGAGTCATCATACCTTACTTCCTTAGACTGCATAGTTGATAAGTTGATCCATGAGTAAATAGAAGAAAATGACTTAGGATTGCATATGAATCTTTAAATAAATTTTCACTTATTATAATTTCTAGATTTGAGATAAATTGACTTGGGAGAATATTTATCCATAGGGGAAGAATAATATTTTTATTTTATTTTATTTATTCTTCTGCTATGGAAAATCAACTTGGGAGTTATATTAAATCTTAAGATAGATTATTAGTTGTAATATATATTTTTTATTTGGAAAATCAATTTGGGATATATTGGATTTTGTATTGACAGAGTTTCCTATTAGATGTATTTATATCTTTTGAATTTAACAATTGACTGAGGTCCTTCCAATTGTAAAACACTACATTATATGTTGTTTTATGTGACTTTTTGAATCACCTATGGCTAGGGAATTCCCCTTTATCTGGTTGTATGTGTATATTGAATAAAACATTCTGGATATTTAGATATGTTTGGAATTAAGAGGAATTCACGTTTATTTTTATTTTTATTAAATGTTGATATATATATATATATATATATATATATATGCATGCAAAGCATTGGCTCATCATTCCCTATTGACAAAATGATTAATCCTGACCCTTTGAGTAAATTTGACTTGTTGAACATATAAATGTGTTTTGGGGTGAAGACCTTATGTGTGTCAATTAAATGATTAAATTTTGTTGTGGCTTTAATGAGAGTTTTGTATTCTTGTGTATTACCAAGCCATTGGAATTGGATAAAGCTTGGTTGGGATCATCTATGTTTTATGAGGGTTTATGATTTTTATAACCTTTTAATCAACTTGCTATCCTATTAACCCATATGACCAGATTTTAACATTCAAGGATAATATGAGGTTGTGAGACATCATGATGATCCCCTAAATTTCCTATGATGGTCATTGGCCTTAAAATCAATTTATTGTCTTGATGGATTTCTAGAATCCTTAATTTTTTCTTTTGGAATGTTATATGGTTAAGTTGCCTAATTGCCATGCTTGTTTGATTTTATTTGTTGGATCCTTGTTTGGCTAAGTGTAATGATGGGGTTATATGTTATAATTTTATCTTCAAATACATGAAGTTTACCCTTATTGTTTCACCATTCCCAGACTAGACATAAATAATTAAGCATTAGTGGTATGCTTGTTATAAATTTATAAATAGGAGGCTAATGGGTTAACCGCATACTTGGAAGGGATCCAAGTTATCTATTTTAGGATTTATAGAAGGGGATTAGTTGTCAATTCCTTACTATGTCCTTTGGAAGTTGGTAATCAGTTATTCTGATTCTAATTTATAGTGATGATGACTTGATTCTTTTTGTTTCACCTCAGAATGGTGATTGTGTCCTTATTAGTGTTATGTTATTGTTTTGTGATGTTGACTAGTTTGGAATCCAATTTTCTCAGAACTTTCTCCTTGAGCCTATTTTAAAAAACCACCATATAGCTAATAGTTGGGGTGGTAAGGGCCACCTATGGTTAGGCTCATAGGGTTGGTTGGGAGGGCTTATCTATTCAGTTTCTACTGATCCATTCCTAGATGACTTTGTGGATATGAATGATATGTTTAGCAATGTGTTATTACATGTTATTTACTTCCTTATTAGCATATATGTATATTATTTTCTTATATCATTACTAGTGGATGCATTTATAATTACTTCCATTAGATTAGTTACATTTGGCTCTTAGCATGCTAACCTTATATATGTTTAAGGATCCTTAGGGATTAAGAAGTATAAAATTATGCTTTTGATTATGAGGTAATATTTTGGAGTTCACATATAGTTCTAAATTCAATATTTGGATGCACTTGGGTTTTATCTTAGATTGTTAATCATATATTCCTTGCCAATGATATAGTGATGCACCATATTGTTATTATTTTTGACTCTTTATTATGAAACTACATAACTAATCATTCTTGTAGATATAACCTGAAATTGGATTGACATAATTAGTGTAGTAATATTTCATTATACAATATTATAAAAGCTCTTTATGTTCTCTTGACACAAACTATCAAGATAACTTGAGTAGTGACTTGTTTAGGAAAAGAGTTTACCTATTTGGTGTTTGGGCATGTTGATTATGCTAGCTTGGATTATTGGAAAGTGGGAATCTAAATTTTAATGATAACTATTGTGAGATATCAAATTATTTATTTAGATCTAAATTAATGCTTATGATTCATTTTCCTTCATATACATTAGAGTTACTCTTATGATAGCATGAGTAGATGGAGTTACTCTTTAGTTATTTTCAATTATGTATGGAGTATAAACACTCCTTGAATATTGTCATTAGTCAATCCTTTTGTTGTATGGTTCTTAAAATTGAAGTTTAATTGATTAAAATATTGAACAAATAAGTTTATGAATTGACTAGTTGTTAAGACTACCTTTTATGAAGGTGTTTTCATTTTAATATTTGGAATAAACCACTAGTTTATGGTTAAAGAAAGTAATCCTAGATCATTCACAATGAGAATTAAATGGTAATCCTTTATGATACATTCCATTACTTATATGCTATATAAATGAATTGGATGAAAATATATAGGTTGAATATCATTTATATGTGCTAGCATGTGTATTGTATAATTCTCTTATGGATCAATATTCACATTACTTTATCCTCTTGTTGGATGGAATTCTTGTTGAGTAATTCATGGATAATGAGGTGAGGTTATAGGTGTACTTAATTATTTTATAACTCAATTAATTATGTGTTCTTTAAATTGGTTCATAATATAACTTGTAGTATGCTTAAACAAACCTTAATGGCACATTGGAGGAATGTCCCACCCTTCTATGTTTGGATTTAGTTGGGAATCTACAATATGAATATATTCATGGTACTTACCTTTGGAAAATAATTTATTAACCCTATTTGAACACACTTGAAAGGATGGTGTGTGGAGTTGGGTGGCTTCATTATTGAACTTAGTTGTAGGAGAGTTTATGTCTCAACTTTCAATTATTTGTAATAAATTATGGATTATAGGAATGGATGAAATATACTAATGTAAGCATGGAAGTTTAATTAATTAGCTTGCTCACATTATGTGGAACCAAAGGGAGATTGAATATAATTGTTGTTATGAAAATTTTACGTTTGGATGTAATGTGCCTTAATTGTATTGATTTCCTTATGTATTACATAGCATTGGCTATTTGCCAATATGGAATCATTATATCAATCCAATGATTGGCTATGACTACATCCTTTTTGTTAGATGATGAATAAAACATGATTTTACCTTTATCCATCTATTTAGTTCACAATAAACATGCTTGTAGGTTGATTGAAAACTCTTATACAAATGATATATTATTGTGTTCTTTAGATACCTTACATGATCTACATGTATTCAATTGATAGCTAGTTTGTAATGAATGTTTAATGTGTTGTTCCAAAAATTTGTCACTCATTTTTGGGACAACATATGAACTATTTTGGTCATGTAGGCCAAAATTATCTCTTCCCTTCTCAAATAATTGTTCTAAGCATTTAAATTCTTCATTATTCAAGCTTTTTCAGTTAAGGGACTAGCAAGTTCAACAGGTTCAATGGCTTCAATAGGTGAGTTCTCACAAAAGAGCAAGTTTATAACACTTAGGCAATTTCAAGATTAGTTGAACACCTCGATTTAACCAAAAATGTTCATCGGCAAGCTTCAAAGGAAGGATTGAATCATTGAACCCCGATTCCAAAAAAGTTAAATGGTTCAATGAATTCAAAGGTTCAATGACATCGGCAAGCTTAAATAAGTTAAGCACTTTGACATAATTTCAAAGTTCAACTGGTTCAAAGGTTCAACGGCTTCAAAAGACTTAGAAGAAAAGAAGGCTTCAAAGAACAAAGGAATGAACTATTGAACCATTGAACCATTGAACCTCTAACCAAAATGGTTTAATGGATTCAATGGGTTCAAAGAGATCAAAAGACTTAGAAGAAAAGAAGGCTTCAAATGCAAGATTGAACCATTGAACCAAAGTTGGTTCAATTGGTTGGTTTAATTGGTCGGTTAAAATGACTACCCCAAAGCCAAAGGCCAAAGTACCCTTGCAGAGGGTAGTGAACCAAGGGAAAGTGCCCTTGTGGAGGGTAGGGAACATTTGCTCAAAGATCAAAGAGAAGGCTGAAAGGGTAATATTTTCTTTGGAAAAGTGAACAAGGAAGAAAAGTTAGAATTCCTTCTTATTTGTTTAAGGCAAAAGACAAGGCAAATTCTTTCGGACAAAATGTCTAAAGAAATTCCTTTAGACTTTTGTCTAAAGGAATTTGCTTGAAAGAAAAAAGGCTCAAAGGAAAATGAATAAGTAAAGGAACCAAAAGAATTCCTTCGGAAAGAGTTTCCACGAAAGAATATCACAAAGACAAGGTGAATTCTTTTAGACAAAAGTTCTAAAGGAATTCCTTCAGATTTTTGTCTGAAGGAATTCGCCCAAAAGTAAAATCTTGAAGAAAAGTGGACAAGGCAAAGGAATTAACCTAAAGACCACTTGAAGGACCCCAAAGGGTACGTACCCTTGCAGGGGGCTCTCAACACCAAAAAAATGGACCTTTCTCAAAGACTTGAAGGGACACCTTCCCTTCGGGGTGTTCCAAAGACATAAAGCTAAAGGAATTTCAAGGCTTCAAAGGGACTTAGAAAAATAAAGGAAGCAATGGAATAAAGAATGAATTGATTGAACCTTGAACCAAAAGAGTTCAAAGTTTAATGGTTCATAGGTTCAATGGTTCAAAGAAAGCTCTAAACAAAGGAAAGAAGTGGAAGATTCTAGAGACCAGTTCAAAGGGATGATTCAACCAAAGAGCAAGGAAGAAATTGAACTAGGGAAGTGAATGAACAAAGGAATAGATAAAGACTACCTGAACTATTAAACTATTAAACCAATAAACTTTCAAAGGTTCAAGGTTCATAATTCAATATAGTTTGAACAATTAGCAACCATTGACATCCCCACGGATGCTAAATTTAAGGTAATGGAATATCTATTAATTTTCAAATATAGCATGAAACTTGAAGGATGAACCAAGCGCCCAGATGAAAAAGATAGCCTGAGAGCTCAAATTGCTATAGGGAAGAGAGAACAATACTAAAAGATCAAAAATATCTACAAGGGAGTTATTTCTAGTAGGTGAAACAATCCACCAAGTAGACTTTTGAGCACAACAAATCAAGGACGTGGCCTATTTTTCTCCATGAAGTAATGGCAAAGTGGATAGTTGCATAAATAAGAAGGAAAGGAATTAATGTCCTACACTTTGGAGGTGACATATGAGATGAATTGGCATGCCATAGTTAAGGCCGATGCACTGTTCCAAGCACGGTCCCTTTATAGAACTAAAAATGCATTCAAGGCATTGAATGCAGCATGGAACATTCCATGGAACAAAGTGCCAAGTCTTTCTTGGCTGCTATATATTATAATCTCTTATCTTATGCAAAGGAGACTTTTCCATTATAGAAGCAAAACTCTACCAAATTGAGAGGTGATTACTGAGACTTTGAGCTCAGATTGTTCATCATATTTCTTTGTTTCAATGAGAGAACAAGTTACTTTTAGACTTTGTGCTATTATAGCTTGTGTCATTTTAGGAGATTGTTCTTATATATATTTCTTGAATGCATTCTTGTCCATTTTATTGAAATAAGCAGAACTAGTAGAAGTAATCAGGAAGGTGTCTTGAAGCCTATTGTGGAAAGACTTTGTGTTGTCTACAATTGCCTTTAGTGTGTTTGTTTATTTTCTATTTTTTTGTAAAGGACCTTGGGATGAATTTGTGCCCTCATTGTCCTTCGTATTTCACTCTTTGGGTAGTTGAGGTGGAGACTTTGCATTGCACTTCATTCTACTGGTTACTGTGCCTTTGTTACCAGTTACTTTTTGCTACCTAAAAGAACTCATGATGTTTATTGTAAAGCCACTTCTGAAAGAAGACAAGTGCCTTTAGTGTTTTCACTAGGATTTTCTATTTTGTTTGTGAACATAATCTTTGAAAAAAGAGAGATGGATAGTGTTGTCATACCCCTGAGTGTTATTTTCTGCTTATATATAGTATATAGCTCCTCATATTTAATAGGGAACTTCCCCTTGATGAGAAGAGAGATTTGTCCACCTCTGATGTGGTAAGCCTACACATTTGGATGACCAATCTCCCTATGTTGTGGTTAAAGAGACCTATTTTTCTCATCAGTTAGTTGGTGATAAAATATTCACCCAACATAATGTGCTAGATATGTTCCTGATTATCATTTAGGACAATGTGTTTATTGGTTCCCATGTCATGGGCTTGGTTGATCCCAATTATGCAATTGAGTGTAATTATTTTTTATGTGGATACATGAGTATTTTAAGTGGGTATTATTTTCTTTATAAAGTGAGGTTTGGGTCTATTATGCATCCAAAGTGTACTCTAATATGTAATTTTAATAAAAATTAGGGTTGTGACATCTGGTATCAGAGCAGTGTTTCTACTATAGGGAACTTTGGGGTTTTTAGAATTGCTACATGGTGACCAATGAGTTCTCCCATCAGGCAAACTTATGAAGTGATTCATGAGACACTTCACTTTTGAGATGAAGGTTAAGGTGATGTGTTGTTTTTTCTTGATGTTGTTTTGATCCATGCATCACTTGGAAGAAATGATCCCAAGGAATTAGTATTTTATCTTATGTCAATTGTTATCATCATAGCCTTGGTTGGGGTTAACCCTTACCAAATTTGGTTGCATCAGGGCAAGTCTCACCTATCAACCATTGACTTGTATGGGTGGGTTAATGGGAGTTAGGTGATATAAGATTCACTCTTAAAATCAAGGGAATTATGTCCAAGTATATATGATTAGCATTTATAGGAAATCTTTCCTTAGATACTTAGAACATAATGGCCTAGGGAAGACCAAAGGTTTAACCTAAACCTAGAAGGCATAATAGGGTGTGAAAAAGATTGAATTCTTGGGTAAGTCAACAAAGTTTTAGATCTCCTTTCATGAAAAGTATCTCCTTTATCTATTGAGAACCCATAACTTGCATGTGCGTGCTAGATAATGTTCATGCTCGAAATGGTTTTAGTAGAGTGGAAACATCTCCATGGGGTGAGTTGCTTGTGGATAACAAGACTACTCTACTCCTTTTTCCTTTTATAACAAGTGTGTTATATAGAAGCTTCTCATAATGTCATTATAGTGACAATGGTGGTAAACATCCATAGATTTTGGCTTGATTTGGGTGTCACTATGAGTGACTAGGGGTATCGATATCATAATTTTATTGTTATGGTAATGCTTAGGAGGCATTGGATTGTCCAATGTAATGGAATTTTAAGCAAACCTGGAAGGTTTTCTTTTCTAGTTTGTTTCCTAGTTGGTTGAGTTTTAGTGGTTATGCATCCTTAAAATTAGGCAAACTTATGTAGAGATGAAAACATATACATTTCAATTAAGTTAGGATTGGTTTTATTAGCCTATTTTAGGTTAATTTGATGAAGTAAGTGGCTTCATAACTCCAAAAAGGGGTGAATCCAACTAGTTTTGACATGCTTATTATGATAAGAGATCGGTTTTATGAATATGATGTATATTTTATTCATGGATATGCTTATTTTCATGTGTATTTTAACATATCCTAGCTAGGTTATACACCCATAGGGATGTTTATTTAGACTTGACTTCATTTTAAAACCTATGTGGATATCTATTGAGGCATTGGATATGTCTTGCATCTATGAGGATGTTTATTACAAATTCTAATTGAACTTGTTGATAATGAAGAATTATGATTCCCATAGTAGTGATATGTATTTACCTTGAGCCTTGGCTAAGCTCAACCTTTCCTAAATCAATGTTAAGTTAAAACCAAACATCTCCATTTGACCTTTGACATATTGGATTTAGTCAATTGGTTGAATTGCGATATAAGCTTATTATTAAAATCTTAAGATGATGTCTGGATATCCATCAATTTCTTGCATAAGCAAGCCATCTGATAAGGTTGAGGTATGATATCTTGGGAGGACTAAGGGTGTGGCTCAATCTTAGAGGGCCTGATGGGGTGAGTGTGATTGACTTTCATGAAAAAGTTAAGAGTTTTTGGGATTGATTATTTTATACTATTTATGAGTATATGATGTCTTTTGTGTGGCATTTACACATCAGGTGGACTAAAGGAGATTCATGGATCCTTATGCTTTACACACCTATGTGTTTGACCATTTTAATGTGGAAAAATACCTTAGCATAGTTACCTATACCCAAATATGTACTTATTTTGTGTAGCTCCTTAATTTATTCACATTGTTATATGTTATTGTGTAAGTCTTGTAAGATGTGAAAGTGCTTAACCATGTGAATTGTGTGGACTTTTTGTACTATCTAGCTAGTTATCCAGGTATTCTAGTTATGTTATACATGTAATTTTGTGTTGATAAACTATATTTTTTAATTTAAGCACTTGTGTTTTGTAACTCCCTTTTTGTGAAAGTTGAATATCTTGTTTATGCTTCCAAGGTATAGTGTTGTGATGTATTTTGTTACCCCACATCATTATTCTAGCTTTGAACATCGATGCAAGTGTGAGGTTAAGGGTAAATAAAAAAATATTTACATAATGGTTTAGATCAAGTATGGGATAGGGAATGGAGTCTCTCGTAGGCTAAAAATCTACTTTAACCCTTTACACTAGGTAACCACCTAATTTGTTTAGAGTGTGCACCATGTGAGCCATATATTGGTCATGGGACCCTCCTATATAATGGTAAATTATGGTTTAGTGATCCTTTAGCCACCTCATAGAGGTTTTTCATAAAAAACCTATGTGGAATCTCTTTGTGTAAGCCTTGTGTAGTACCAATTGGTCCTACATTATGGATGCGTTGCAAATCAGCAAGGAGGCACTTACTGAAATGCATACACATGTTAGCACATGCATGTAAACATGTTGTGACTGAGGTAATGCCTTTTAATACCTAATGTACATATATTCTAGTATGAATATTTTTCTATATTGATTTATGCATGATTGAAAAACATGCTAGTTTTATGTTTGAAATGAACATTATAAGTCTTGATCAGGTAGATTTTGTTATTTTGGGTACCCATCTTTCTTTTTCTTTTTATATTTACTACCATAAGGTAACTGTAGTATAATGGTGGAACTATGATTCTTTTAACCATCATGTGAACTCAAAAAGTGTTTGGAGAGCATGCATTAAACCTTTTGGTATCATGTAAGGCCTAAATCGGCTTCTTTAATTATTTAGTGTGGATAGTGTGGGACACTATAGTATCCCTTGAATGGTATTTGTTTCTTCAGAAGTAACCATTCAAAATGAGTTACTATCATGTGGTAGCATTATGTGATGAATGATGGTTAAATTATGTATAAGGCATAATGTGTGTTGGTAAAGACACTATTTCAAGTTTAGATATGTGTTTGAAACATTGATGGGATTGTACAATTTGAAACTATGGTCATAAAAGTTGTAAATTTTCTATGATATGTTATCCTCTCATTAAGAGGGAATCTAGCTAGTGTTTAGTTATCTAGGAAAATTTTTATCTATATAGTCAAAAAAATTTAATAGATGACTATCTATCACAAGATTTTAGATGAAATAGGTGTGCTTGGAAGGAAAAAAAATATTTTTTTAGCATTTTTTGAGGCATGTAAATTTTTTTTTCATGGTCGGTAATGTTGTTTTGCCTTAAAACTTATAAATTCATGCCTATATGGGTGGATTAATTTTAATAGTTTATTTAGAACTATGTTAAAATGGTGGTATACCATTGGTAATTATGCTAAATAATTTTTTTTAGAGTAGTTAGACCTTTTTCCATGGATATGATTATCTATTTTGCCTGTTAATAAATGGCATGTGCATCATGAGCATGGATTATATCTCAAGTTGAGATGGGTATATGGGCATTTAGTGTTGTAAGGACTTATGATAGCTTTGTATTATCCTTTAGTGTCATAAAATGACGCGTGAGTCAATAAGAATTTTAATATCAATGCAATTGTGATTGTGATGTGAATAATAAATGTGTTTTACTTGGATGGAGTATTCCATCCTATTGCTTATTGATATGCAAGATAATGTGTTTTTTCTAGTTAATATTCTAGTTTAGTAGTGAAACCTCTATTAAGAGATTGATTTAATCCCCCTGGACCATTGGATCCTTAGTTGTTTATATGGTCATCAGGATGGCTCCTCTCTAAGAGGGGGAGGATGTTATGATCCTGTACTTGTCTGACCTAACATGACTATTAGGCATTAATATTATCATGTGTATAGTTGATTTCTGCACTCCTTTGCTTAGCTATGATGTGCTATTGGATTTTGATGCTATGATATTTGACTATATGTTGATGTAATTATGATGTTTATAGTTCTACATTGGTGATGTATGGTTTTTTTAATGTACTAGATGTTTAATTGTAGTTGATTACTGATTTATCATTTTATCAATTTTTGGATCAAATATTATTGATGGATACACTTGATGGTTGTAGGTACTCACCATGAGCTATAATGGATGTTGACATTGTATTTTGGGGTATTGGAGTGGATATGAGTAGTTGGATGAGTTTTGACAAGTACCTTAGTATTCTTGATTAGTGCCATACCTTTGGATAGTCATGTTGTTCATTTGTATAGTATTATTTTATTCTCACCTTGTTAATATTTTCTCTTATCTCTTATCATGTTATTTTGATCCTTGCATAGTTGCATGATTTTAAATTCATCTTCTCAAACTTCCCCTTTTATCTCTCATTTGCATACTCTTCACCATCCCAGCTCTATGTGACTCACCCTCACTTATCTCAGAATCCCTAAGGACCTACCTAGACCTACCTCTACATGACACTCCCTTCTACATAATTTATTAACCTTGGTGACTCTATAAGTATTAATGACTAAGTTTTTTGGTCATTAGAGCTTTTAAATTTTTTAAATAATATTAATTTTATTGTTCTAATTGTTATTAATGGTCATTATCATGTTGGGGCTTTAAAAATTTAATTGACATTTAAATAATATACATATTATTTAAATTACTAATAATTATATTTAATATGGTATTGACCTTTTGACTAAATTTTGAAAGGCCATTAATGACCTTACCTTTTTAGGAGATGGCAGTCGGGTACTTGAGGTATGGGTTGATAGTTTTGGGAGGAGGGAGAGTATGGAAAGTGGGATAGGGAGTATGGTGAATTAAATAAAATTTAGATTGGGTGGTTGAAAAATGAGGGAAGAGAGAGAAGGTGTGAGAGAGAGGCATAAGGAAGAAGAGGAAAATGAGAAATGAAGCATAGGGATAGGGAGTGGACATGGAGATGGAAAAGAGGGAAAAAAAAAATGCAAGGTAAGAAAATGTAGGGGAAAAACACATAGAGGGAAGAAGAAATAAAGCTAGGGGGAAGGAATGGAATAAGGGAGAGAACCAAGGCATGGAGGAGAAGAATAAGGGATGTGTAGAGAATTAGAAAGAGGAATAAAGATGTGTGAGAGAGAGGAATGGAAAAATGGAAAGATGGTAAGGGAAGAAAGGGGGCATATGGGGAAAGGAATATAGGGGTGCATAGAGGAAAATAATATGTAGAGGGGGTTTTAGTTATGATGGGTGTTGACCTTGGATGTTGGGAATTCTAAACCTACACATTGGATCATGGAAACTTTATTGATTCACTATTGGAGGTATTGCAGATTTGATGAACAAACATGTTAACATTATTTTCTTACTTCTCCCTACATTGGATTGGTAAGTCCCCTTTGACTGTAATTTGGTTATTTACAAGAATGAAAATGTTTGTTATTAAAACCAATTTATATTTCCACCATTATCTCCCTTGGGCATAAAATTAGTAATAATCAAGTCAAAGTGTGAAACATGTTATTATAGTCATGTTTTTTTATTATAGCCCTCTACTAGTAAATATGTTATTATCAATGAGCTATGTATTTCCTTTAATTGGAGTATGTCATGACATTCTTTCAGTAAACCTACTATGATGTTTTTGAGTTGAATATTTGATCTGACTATGATTACATGTTTTTAGTCGATAATAAATGTTCAAAATAGTTTTAAGAAACCTTAAACCTATGATAAATGCTTAATTATTGAACAACCTATGTTTACTTGTGGTTATGTTGATATCAATGAGGAGTTCATATTTATTTTAATATATGTGCTTAGACTGGGTGATTCAGGTCACTACTTGAATTTTTGTAGTTACTCAACCTATGTTTCATGTTGATGAGTCACCATACCTTACTCCCCTATACTACATACTTAATACATTGATCCATGAGTAAATGGAGGAAAATGACTTGGGATTGCATACAAATCTTTAAATATATTTTCCCTTGTTATTATAATGTCTAGATTTGAGTTAAATAGAATTGGGAGAAAATTTATCCATATGAGTAAAATATTATTGTCATTTTATTTTATTTATTCTTCCATTATGGTAAATCAACTTGGGAGTTAGATTAACTCTTATGGCAGGTTGCTAGTTGTAATATATATGTTTTGTTTGGAAAATTGATGTGGGATATATTGAATTTTGTATGGGCAGAGTTTCTTATTAGATGTACTTATATCCTTTGAATTTAATAATTTACTGAGGTCTTTCCAATTATAAAAGACTAAATTATATATTTTTTTATTTTTCTTTTTGAATCACCCTATGGCTGGGGAATTCCCCTTTAGCTGGTTGTATGTGTATATTGAATAACACAATCTAGATATTTAGTTATGTTTACAAATAGGAGGAATTAATTGTCTATTTTTATTTTTATTATAAGTTGGATCCCATTGGAATATATATATTTATATATGCAAATCATTGGTTGGTCCTTCCCTATTGACAAAATGATTATTCCTAAACCTTTGAATAATTTTGACTTGCTAAACATATGAATGTGTTTTGGGGTGAAGACCTTCCATGTGTCAATTAAATTATTAAACCTTATTGTGGCTTGAATGAGAGTTTTATATTCTTGTGTATTTCTAATCCATGGGAATTAGACACAGCTCGGTTGGGATCATCCATGTTGTATGAGGGTTTATGGTTTTTATTTAAACCTTTTAATTGACCTATTGTCCCATTAACCCATATGACCCAATTTTAATATTTGGTATCATATGAGCTCGTAAGACCTCATGATGATCCCTTGAATTTCTTATAATGGTCATTGGCCTTAAAATCAATTTATTGTCTTGAGGGATTGTTGTAATCCTTAATTGTTTCTTTTAAAATGTTTTATGACTGAGTTTCCTAATTTTCATGCTTGTTTGATTTTATTTTTTGGGTCCTGGATTGGTTGAGAGTAATAGTGGGGTTATATGTTGTACTTTTATCTTTGACTACATGAAGTGTATCCTTATTGATTCACCATTCCTAGAGTAGACATAAATAATTAAGCATTAGTGGTATGCTTGTTAAAAATTTACAATCAAGAGGATAATGGGCTAACTGCATACTTTGAGGGGATCCAAGTTGGATATTTTAAAATTTATAGAAGCAGATTAGTTATCAATCCATTAATATGCAATTTGATAGTCATTAATTAGTTATCCCCACTTTTGATTTATAGTGATGATGGCTTCATTATTTCCATCTCACCTTGGAATAGTGATTGTGTCCTTATTGGTGTTATGTTATTATGTTGTGATGTCCATTGCTTTAGAATCCAATTTGCTTAGAACTTTCTCCTTGACCCTATTTTGTGAAACCACCATCTATCTAATGGTTGGGGTGGTAAGGGCCACTGATGTTTGGGCTCATAAGACTAGTTGAGAGGGCTTGTCTATTTGGTTTCTACTGCTCCATTCTTGGATGGCTTCATGTATAAGTATGATATATCTAGTAATGTTTTATTATATTTTATTTACTTCCTTCTTATCATAGAGGTATATTATTTCCTTATATCATGACTAGTGGATGTAGTTATAATTAATTCCATGGGATTTTAAATTAGTTGCATTTGGCTATTGGCATGCTAACCTTATATGTGGTTATGGATACATCAAAAATAATAAGTACAAGATTATGTTGATGATTATGAGGTAATATATTGGAGTTTAAATATATTTTTGAATTCAATATTTATATTCACTTAGGTTTTATCTTAGATTGTTAATTGGATATTCCTTGCCAATGTTGTAGTGATACACCATACTGTTATTATTGTTGACTATTTTTTATGAAACTACATAGCTAATAATTATTATATTTATAAAATATAATTGGTTTGATAGAATTAGTGTAGTAATATTTCACTTTATAATCTTATATAATATCTTTATGTTCTCTTGATACAGATGGTAACTTGAATGGCGATTTGCTTGGGCAAAGAATTTACCTATTTGGTTTTTAAGCATGTTGATTATCTTGGATTGGATTATTAGAAAGAGGGAATATAAATTTTAGTGATAAATATTTTGAGATACCAAATTATTTATTTGGATCTAAATTTATGATTGTGATTCATTTTACTTCATATACATTGGAGCTACTCTTATGATAACGTGAGTAAATGAAGTTATGCTTTAGCAATTTTCAATTATGTATGGAGTATAGAGACTCCATGAATGTTTTCATTAGTAAATTTTTTTTTTATGGTTATTAAATATTTAATTTCAATTTATTACATTTTTTAACAAATAATTTTATGAGTTGACTAGTTGTTAAGACTGCCTTTTATGAAGGTGATTTCATTTTAATATTTGGAATAAACTACTAGTTTATGGTTGAAGAAAGTAATCCTAAATAATTTTGAATGAGAATTAAATGGTAATTATTTATTATACAATCCATTACTTATATTCTATATAAATTAATTGGCTAAAAATATATAGGTTGAATATCACTTTTATGTGCTGACATGTGCATTGTCTCATGTTTTATGGCTGAATATACATATTACCTTACCTTCCTATTGGCTGGAATTATCATTGAATAATTCATGGATAATGAGGAGAGGTTGTAGGTGTGATTATTTCTTGTATAAATTGGTTACTTATGTGTTATTTAAATTAGTTCATAATAGAACTTGTAGTATGCTTGAACAAACCTTATTGGCACATTGGAGGAACGTCTCACTCTTTTATGTTTGGATTTAGTAGGGAATAAATGGTATGCATGTATTTGTGGTAATTACCTTTATAAAATGATTTTATAACCATATTTTAACACAATTGAAATTATGGCATGTGGATTTTTGTGGATTCATTATTGAACTCCTTGGTTGTAGGAGAGCTTATGTTTCAACATTTAATTGTTTGTAATAAATTCCAAATTATAGGAATGGATGAAACATACTAATGTAATCACATAATTTTAATTTATTAAAATTATCCCCTTAAATAAAACCAAGGGTGGATTGAATATAATTGATGTTATGGAATTTTTATGCTTGGTTGTAATGTGCCTTAATTGTATTGATTTCCTTATGTATTGCATATCATTAGCTATTTGCCACTATGAAATCATAATATTGATCCAATGATTGGTTTAAACTACATGAATTTTGTTAGATGATGAATTATACATGATTATACCTTCATCCTTCTACTTAATTCATAGCAAGCATGCTTGTAAGTTGGTTGAAAAATCTTGTGCAAATGATATCTTATTGTGTGCTTTAGAGACCTTGCATGATCTGCATGTATTCAATTGATAGCTAGTTTGTAATGAATGTTTAACATGATATATATTTTCCTAATTATAATTTAGGACAATGTGTTTATTCATTCCCATGTCATGGGCTTAGTTGACCCTAATGATGGCATTAAATGTTAAGTATAACCATTCTATATGTGCGTACGTAAGTATGCTAAGTGTGTATCATTTGCTTTAACAAGCAAGGTTTGGGTATATTACACATATAAAGAATACTATGATATATAAATTCAAAAAAAATAGGCTTATGACATCATAATTCTCCTCAGGTAATTTATTTTCATCCTTTGTGTGAGGGAGATTTTTTTTTGTATTTGGAAGAAGATATGCTAAATTCCTTTGAATGACTAGTTATGAAGGAAACATATTTATGGACATCATTATATACAAAGGTAAATGAATCATATTATTTATGAAATTATCTTTTTTTTAGTGGGGAAATAAGGCTTCTACTAGAGATGAAATGTAATTCTAAATATGAGGGTCTAAATGCTAGCTCATATGAAATACTTTTGAATCGAATAGTATAATATTGAAAGGATTCATCATCACATTGTTTGAAATTATGAAAAAGTTCTAATGTAAGTTCTATCACCTTTTGGATATTTAAATCTATGAAAAATTCATCTTCTAACTAGAAAAATGTGGTTAAGAAACCCTTTACTAAAATATAGATCCAATTTTGAGCCTCATATGAAATGCTCATATGGAAAACCTTTAGTAAATGTTTGTCATATTTTTACCATTAACCAAATGAATATACATATAATATCATATGGTAAAATTAAATTTTATGTATTTCAAAGAGAGGTAACTATAGTAGCTCAAAACCTTGTGGATAAGGATATTCATGTATACAATTCACAATAGGTTGATTATTGAATGAGGTTACATGTGTATTATTATTATTATTATGGAAATCCATTTGAATTTGAAGTACATAAGCCTATTTTTTAATATACCCAATAGTGGTCATCATATACATAATATATTCCATGGGAATAGTGGTGTTTGTCATAGGTGTTGATTGGTTACAACCCACCACCTTTTTAAAATCTAGGCATATGAGTACCATCATCCTCATGTAGAATAAGTGAAAGTTCATGATCACTAAATGTAAGCTAATTTGTTAGTGGTATGGGATCTTTGAACTTTTTTAGTTTTGGTATATCATTTGAATATCTTGGAACATTGTAATAATTTGTTTCATTTACTTTTGGTATAATAATTTGAGCTTGAACAATCTTTGATGAAGTTCCCCTTTTTGGTATAGAATTTCTTTCTAATGAAGGTATGAGGGAGCCATCACCTTTGATAAGGGTGATATTGGTTGGTAATGTAGGAATTATAGGGGTGTGAATTAATTTTCTTAAAATAATTTCCCCCTTATAAGTTATTTATTAGTCATTCATAATTTATTTATGTATTTGTTTATTTTTTTACGATAAAATGAAGGAGTCTCTTGGTAATATGTACCAACTTGTGTGGTCAAATGTGCATAAATGGAATTATTATATGACTTTCCATGTTTTTTACTCATATATTTTTAATAAAATCCTAAGCCTTTCTGATGTATATTATTTTAAGGAACAATAGGCTGAGTTATACCTTGCTCATGTTTACTCAATCCTTGGCCTTTGTATCCATATTATTAAAAATATTGAAGACCAAAATAATATAATGGTGGTGTAATAAGTATGGTTAAAATCTCTTTATCTTTTTTAATATGGCCCAACTTATCTCTTGAAATGGTGGGAGCATCGCCCTGATTAAAGGGATAAAAGCTACGATCATTCAAGGCTTTGAGATTAGATGCTCTAACAATTGGAAGGATAAAAGAGTAGTCAATTTATACCAATTATTTTATATAAATTTTGATATTTTAATATTCATAGTCATCAAATAAATCATGGGATATCATTTGAGAGTAATCTGTATGTACATGAAGTACATACAGATTATGATAACATAGGTAATAAGTATCCTATAGGGTATGCTTAGGCATAAGGATGTTCAAAGGTTAGGTTCAACAAATTTTTAATCCTAAAATTTTGGTTTATATTGGATTGGGGTTATATAATTATTATGGTTAGGAAATAATTTTTTAAATCTGTAGAGGGATTGAAAGGAAGATCATTCCTTCAACTTGTTTCACAGAGATAGGCTTACAAGCCTTATTGAATATTAATGCTAACAATTTAGTATCAAAAAAGAATATTTATTTATATAAAATCCTTAATCACATTTTACTTATGTTACCTCAACTCAACATATTCATTTGTACCTTCTTCCAACTTTGAAAACACAAGAAAACATAAAACCAAGTTTTTTAAGCCTAGGTTTTTTAGACTTGGAGACTAAGTATTTGATAAATTTAGAGATATTTTGGAACTAAAAAAACATAAAAATTAACCTTACATACATTTAAATAAAATTTTAAATTATTTTTATCTATCCTTTTGAAGATATGTATCTTTTAGTCATGATAAACCCTTTTAAAACCTTCAACTATAGGCTTGCTAATTGTATTTTATAAATATACATATCTATACAAACCCTAAACTCATGAAATAAGTTTTAATTTCACAAATAAATTATATTTTAAACATATTAAATTTTTATATATTTTGTCTAATTAGTTTAGGAGATAAAGTAGTTTTAGTGTACTAAAATCAAACTTTTCTAGGTTTCTAAAATTTATAAGTTTGAGTTTTACCAATAACTTTCTCACTATATTCATAAAAACATTTAAATAAAATATATAAAATAAAATTAATCCTAATACATATGAATAAAAAATTTCATGATATTTGGATCAGTACTTTAGGAATTTAACAATTTTTGTCTTCTTAAATCCTCATTTAAGCCTTGTTTAAGCACAACGAGTCTGATATTTTGAGATATCCCATTCTATAGGTATCCAAAAACCTTGAAAAAAATTTAAAACTTTATGTACATACTAATACACTATTTTAAAATGTTTAATTAAATTTTGATGGTCATTTTTCATTTTATAAGGATTTTTGTGTTGAAAACCCTAACAGGCCTATATATACGCTGAGTGAACTAAAAAAATAGTTAATTTGGTTTGATGAACTATATTCCAAATATTTATCTTGGAGGTGATCTAAAAAACATTATATACCCTTACATACAATTTTAGACCTTGAAAAAATCTAAAAATTTAATAAAAAAATGTTTCCTTGACTATATCTGCACTCTTCTTGAATATAATAGCCTTGTAATATCTTATCAAGCCTCCAAAATGAACAATTATGTTAAAAATAAATTAAATATAGTTTTAAATATAAAATAAATTCAATTAAATTTTAAAATTTCTAAGAATTTATCCACAATAAAAAACTATTTATTCATATATCTTCAAATATTACTACACAGATTCCTACAAACTACTCTAACCTCTCCAAAACCTTGTAACTTCAAACTTAATCCTTTATTTTTTAATTTTATTGGATCTTAATATGATAGTTATAAATTTATATATTTTTTATTTTATACCTAATATTAGTATCTTATGTTTTCATGCAATAATTATCTCTCAACTACCTTAAGACTTATCAATCATGCCTAATTTGTCCATCGTCATATGTTGCACTTACCTTGATTGGGTTTAATATAGGTTTATAGTGAGTTAATGGTTGAAAGACACATACTATATATATTTAAATCATTAAGACCCATTAATAAAGGATAAATACCTTCAAAATGCATCAAAACTTTCAACGTTTTTAATAACAATTTCAAATTTTTGAATTTTTAATTTTGGAAAGAAACCTATAAATATCTCTAAATGACGTAAAAATGACAAATGGAACCTGGACATGGTTTATTATTGAAAAAACATAAACTCTTTGACAAATATAAGATAAAAACAAGTAATTCAATCATTTATATAGATTCACCTACATCAAAATCCCAAAGAGCAAAAATTATTCATGAGCTCCTACTCATGAGGTCTTCTATATTGTTCTGGATGATGAAAATGGAAATATAATTATATATATTCTTAAACTAGTTGCTCATAGATGTGGACATGTTCAAATTAAACACATTTATTTGTCCTCTTTTCTATCTTCCTCAATTCTACACATTTAATTGAAATAAAATTATTAAAGTAATCAACCATTTCTTCATTATGCTTTTGAGGCATCTCCAATCCTTGTTCTCTTTTATCATGTTGTTTATAATTTTCATTTACTTGATGGAATCTAAAATTCCCATTATAAAATATCTTCATGATAGTCCACACTTAGTTATTCTTGTTATGTCCTTCCTCTTCCTCATCATGTGCATATACATGTACTCGCATACATGTTCTATCACATTTTTTTGACTTCATCTTTGCATCTAATGTTTCCATTATGTAAACATGTAATTCATCTTGTTTACTCTCTTTACTTTCTTACCATTTTGGTTCTTGGTTACTTTATTGATGACTATCCTCTTAGTTTTCATATTATTTCAATTTCAAATCTTTATGTCTATTCTATTACTTTAGTTTCTCTCTCATGCATAACACTATATTCTCATACCAAACATCTATTTATTATTTTATAGACTTCTCAAAACATTCTTTTTTTTCAATATTTTTAACATTAGTTTTAGTCTTTTTACATTAGAACATTATTAACTTGTTATTTAAGACAACACATAGATCTTCTTTTACCTATTTTTGTTTGTTGCAATGAATTTCCAATGACTCCTCATCTACAATTTTGAAAGTTTTTTTTGCTCCATATTATCCACCTCTTCTTTCTTTTTGTGCTTAAGAACTCCTTTGCACTCATAAACAATGCTTTATTACTATTTTATACTATTATTTTAATTTCATCCCTTAATGGTTTCAACATACGTCTTTTTCCATATTTCTCAAATGCATAGGTGTTGTTTATTCCATCATAGATTATTCTCATGTCAAATTGCCAAGGTCTGCACAATTAAACACGGTAGACATCCATGAGCATGACATCATATAAGACCTCATATTTATAGATACCTATATGAAACTCTAACTTGAATTATTCATTAACTAAGACCTAATGTCCTTTTTGAAACCATAACACCTTATAAGGAGTAGGATGTGTCGAATTTTTTAATCCTAACTTGTTAACCATTTATGATGATACTAAATTATCATTACTTACACTATCTATAATTAACTTGAAACACTTGCCTTTTGGATTGAAAATGGTTTTAAATAGTGTCTTCCTTTGTGAAGGTTCCTTGATCTCCTTTTTAGGCTTGAAAAACATCCTCTTCATGATCAAAGATTATACAAATTCAAGTGCATCTTCATGATAAGTTGACCCCACACTCTCCTCATCATCTTGGATAATTTGAGCACTGCCTTGACTTATTCAAATATTATCTAGACACTCATAATATCTATGCTTATACTTGTTATATTTAAAACATCTATCTATGAAGCCTATTCCTCCACCTCTTGTGAATGGTATCCTACCTCCAAATAAGTAACAACATATTTTGATTTAACCTTGAATTTGTGAGTTGTTATCTTCTTCATTATGGATCTATAGATAACTTATTCCACCATGTTATCTTCTACATCTAAAAGTCCTACCTCTATCTATTGAATGTTGAGTCTGATTCTATTGATGCCTCTAGATGTACCATAGGTGCTCTTAGTGTCTAAAAAACACATCTCATTTTAGAATTCAAGGAATTCAAATCATGAGTAGCAAGTCATGGTAATTTGGTTACCTATGGTGAAATAGCGATAGAGCAATAAACTTTTCCATAATATTTATATTAATTGGTGGTTGGGAGCTACTATGGCCAAACTTAGTGAAATATAAGAGACATATGCTATTATTAGTGAATCTATGATCAATTTCTAAACTAAATCTTAATCAAAATGAATATTTATAGTGAAGCTTAGACTAGAGTGATTTGGTCAAAAAGAAGCAAAAGGAAGGGTAGGGTTGAGAAAAGATGTATAAATTTTTAGTCTAAATATTATGACAAAGTTTAAATTTCATCAAGACATACATTCAAACTAATACATGATATGAAATAGATTTAGCACATATCTTACCATGTACTAGAAAATTGTCTAAGGAAAGAATGGAATAATGAAAATAAGAAACTAGATTCAATTTAAAGATTTACTCCAAAATTAAATTTCATTAGCACATTTACAAGGGAAGAAAGAGAAATGAAATGAACATATGATCTTTCAATTAACCTAGTGTAAGTAAAATTTAACATCTCTACATTCACATATGCATATCAAGAATTAATGAAAACCATTCAAATTTAGACATCAAAATAGATAAAAGAATGAGAAGCCATATACCAATTGACACAAATAAATTTGGAAAAACTTCTTAGTATTCCTTGTTTGTATCAATTGCTGTTAGTATACAAAATAGTTTTTTCTCTAAAAACTCTCTCCCTTAAAAAATGGTGATACTTATATTTTACAGAAGATTAAGGTAGTACACCAGTCAGTCACAAGATTACAAATGTATAAGAGATAAGGATAGTTTTCCTTTTTACAAATTTATAGAATACATTCCCTTTTCCAAAGTAGACTTACCTATAGGCAAATGTGCTAACAAACTTTCACATGCCTTTATAAAATAGAATATTCTACTTTAAATATTATAAAGTTTCTTACAAAGTGGAATATTATTAGCTAGTTACGTGGGCCCTATGGTAAAGAGATCCTATGTTTCTCTTAAAGTATATTCATGGCTTTATGATGCTACTCATCAACAAATTTTAAGTTGACAACTAGCTATAATAAGTACTCATCTTCTTAGTTTTCAAAGTCATCAAAATATCTATCATTCCTAGCCATTTATTCTTTGATACCTCTTGCCTCATCATGCTCACAAAATCTTTAATTTTATCACTTTGTACTTGTGTGGCACATAGGTGGCATCTATTTGCCATTTTCCATGGCATTTTTCATAAATTCCTTTAAATAGCTAGTCATTTTATTTTAAATACTTCTTTTTATTTTCACCATTAGGTCTTTGCTCAATGATCAATGTAAACCATTGATCATGATCCTAGGGATTGCATGCCATTGGTTATTTTATGTCAAGCCTTGTGGTTGTGCCACTTCGCACCTTCATAGCCCTTCTGGGCTCTGTGATCCATTAGTGAATGTGAACTCACCATGTGTCAATCTCATGGGCCTATGGGATCTCATTGAATGGTCTCTATTTATTTCACTCTCTCTGATCATCCTCTATGATGAAGCACAAATCATCGATCATTATCCAAGTGGATGCATGTTATTGGTTTAATGGATCAAAGGCTTTATATTCATTGGATCTTTTCTCTCCATTTGATCATCCTTTGTGATGAAGCAAGAGCTATTGATCCTAAAAAGTGAATGCACTTTAATTAACAATGGGATATAAGAAGGGACTTAGGCTAAATTTTTTAGGATAAAGTTTATTTCATGTTAATAAAAATGTCATAAATATTAGGCCAAAATATTTTAAGCTAATTTTTTAGATCACATATAAAGAGGACCTAAATAATAAGTAAACTTAATGTAAGACTTTAACCTATCGTTTTATAATGTTGATAAACACGACAAAAATTTAGGTTAAAAAAAATTCCTAAGCTAAGTTTTGTGGCATAGGGATTTCTAGTTAACATAATACAAGTCTTTGGCCTAAGGTTTATTATGTTAACAAATACAATTGGAACCTTAGGATAAAGACTTAGATTCAGTCGATTGCTATAAATATCAGACCACAAGATCATTCTATTTTTAAAGTTCAAAGACCCTAAGTTTTTAATTTCCAAAAAGGGGGTCCCATTGAATTAGAATCCAAGTAATGATAATATCAGACCACAAGATCATTCTATTTTTAAAGTTCAAAGACCCTAAGTTTTTAATTTCCCAAAAGGGGGTCCCATTGAATTATAATCCAAGTAATAATATTTTAGCAACATTTTGAAGCATATCCCTATGTTTAATCAAAATAATCAATGAGATTAAATTTAATATCCTCATAGACATCAATGATAGTCTCATGGGCATTAAATGACATTTATGATAACATCAAATTTAAGCTCATGAAGTTCATAGGTCCATAGATCATAGATTTAGTAGACTCTATCTGATTGTTTGGTCTCGACCAAATGTAAACTATTAATTAAGATCTGATCACATACATACCATTGGTCTCTACAATCACGAAGAGGGTCATGTTAGCTCATAGATCAATGCATATGAAAATAAGACTAAGTTAAAGGTATAATTGTAAAGGCATAATAAATGGGTACCTTCACATATTATAATCATAACCTAAGGTTTTAGCCTAAGGTTTAATTGTATTAATAAAATATAATAAACCTTAAGATAAAAACTTAGGTTAAGTCTAAGTATTAGTGCACGAGGCCCTTTTAACACTAAGCTTAAATACAAGAGTACCATATGGTGAGTCTGTGGGACTCCTAAGATTTTTACTTCATTTGACATTGGGGATAGTACATAGAGCATCAATCTAGATCTAGGTTCTTAAGATGGTGAAACTTATCATCCTCATGGGGTTTCTTAGGCCTTTGAGATTTTAATGTTGCATTTGCTCCATTAGATCACTTTGTGTGAGAAATTATAAGCCATTGATCATGATCCTAGATACTTGCAAATGATTGGCTCTTTTCAAATATTAAAATTGTAACAAAATTTTTATCTTAAGGTTTAATTGTATTAATAAATACAAAAATACCTTAGGGTAAAAATTAGGCTAAGTTTATCTTTGATAAAAAGGGGCCCTTTAACCTTAATAATCATCATGTGTCATTCTATATTTGGTCCTACTTAAGCACATATTATTGATCATGATCCAAGGGCTCATATAGGATTGGTTTGATATGTTAAAGGCTTTAGATTTATTGAGTCTCCTTTATTCTATATGGTCATCCTTTGTGATGAAGTGAGAGTTGTTGATCTTGCAAGAAGGCAAGATTCTTAAGTTAGGCATCAGGTCGACATAAGAACATAGGCTAAAGTTTTAAGACTAAGGTCTCATTCATGTTAATAAACATGAATGGGGCCTTAGTAATAAGACTTTAGGCTAATAATGTAAAAAAAAAGGACCATGTGATACAATGGTGTCAAACTAGGAAAATAAAGGACCATGCACAAATCAACATTAGACCTTTGTTGAAATAAAGATAATAAAAGGGGGAAATATAAAATAATAAAACATAATTTTAGGCTAAGGTTCAGTCATGCTAAAAACAAGACTAAGTCTTAACAAAAATTAGGCTTAAGTGTAAAGAAAATTTCTAAAATATTCCTGCCAAATTTGTATTCAAACCAAGGGTTTAAGCTAGAGTTTTTTGAAGGAGGGTTTTAGAACACAAATCTCACCATGAGATCTTACAAACCAAAGAAGAGTAAAATTTTGAATGAGGATAAGATTGTGAATATCTTAGTATGATCCTTTGAAAATAGATCCATGAAACTTAAGACATGAGGGTCAACTGTTAGCAACATTAGGCAAGGTTAAAGCAAAACCATGCATAATGGGCTAATTTCATTAGGTGTGGATGATCCCCAAATTATAATAATGTGTATAATGTCAAGCTTTCGGTGTTAAGGTTAAAAGTGATCATGGGGGTCCTTTTTTTTTAGAAATGAGGGTATGTTGACCTCAACAAATGGTAACTATTGATGCAGGAAATTGCACCCAATGACAAGAAGTTGAACTCCTGTCTTCTCCTTGCAACATGGAAACTCCCCTCTCACCTGTGGGACTGGCAAAGCTAGAGGGGAGAGTCTCTAGATAAGGTCTATCTCCCTTTTATGTATCATTATTTGTTTCAAAAGTGCAAAATACATATAGGTATAGGTATATATATACAACTATATAATGGGGGGGATGAAAAGGGAAAAGAGAATGCAGGAAAACAAGCCTACTCTAAAGGGGTGATACACCAAAACAAGGTGACCTTCTCACATCCACTCTCAAAATCAAACAAACACATTTATACGCTTCACCCTTGGCAGAAGAAACAGTCTGCAAACTTGACAGGGAGGTTTAAATGAAAGATACAAGAAAAGGAGGTTCACCAAAGGTGCTGTAAGAGGCACTCTGTAGATAATCCCTTCTGTTCTGCACTCCAAAATAGAACTCTTCTCTTGTCATCTATAGATGGCACCTTGTAAATAGTTAGTGTGTTGGTATTGAACATGTGAGAGCATCAAAAGACAATGACTGAACACAAATCAAACACTCAAGACATACAAAAAATATCCATCCAAGAAGAGGTAAAAACTGTCTTTATTTGATTCAAGTGGAAATTTCAGCAGGGCTGCGCCTTGTAAAATTCATGAAAAGATGATTACAATAATGATCAAGTTCAAAATATATATGGGAAACCAAGAGGCCCATTTAGCACTCCTTCTTTTACAAGTGGCATATGTGTCCCTTCATGAAAAGAAACAAGTCACTCAAAATATTAATGAGCTATTCATTTTGTTTGCTTGAAATTTGCATTTCTCTTTTAGGTGACTTACATAGTTTGCCTTCTCATTTAATGCAAAATGGAGAAAATGGTTGCTTCATTAGCTTCTCACAACAAAAATGATCAATTTGCTGGCACTATTTCACCTACTGGAGTCACTTCTTCAATTAGCACTAGTTGGACCAGCTGCTCACTCATTCTTTGCTTGTCATTTTGTCCATTTTGTCTTATCTGGCTCATTCGACCCCTGGGGTGAATATCTTGGTGGGTCACTACATTTTGATCTCATTTCCATGGCTAGCACTTCCTTTGCTTTGAAGACAAATGACCATTTCTCTTTGTGAAAGTTGATGTTTGTATGGCCATCATTGGTTTGAAACTAGAGGCTAAACCATTCTACTAAACTTGATGTCCAGTGGGACATCATTAGGTCCTGCTAAAATGTCATCAGGTCCATGTGGTATTCCCTGAGGCACTTCTTTGCCTTTTTATTCCATGGCACAAGTCCCTTTGAAAAGGTCCTTGACTTAGCTAGAAGTCCCTTGCAAGGGCACCTACCCTTTAGGGAACTTCGGTGGGTCCCTTTGTTTGTGTGACTGCCCTCCCGGGCTCCTACAAGCAAATTGTCTATGGACAATTTCCTTGGGTTAATTCCCTGGGTTGCTTTGACTATGTATTTCCATAGACAAATTGTCTACAGACAATTCCCACAGACAATTTGCCCACAAAAATTATGTCTGACCATTCCTTTATTATTGAAGTGTCTACCCTTCAAAAGGGCATTTTGGTCTTGAAGAACCCCTTCAGCTAAGGGCAGACCCTTGAACTGAAACCGTTGAACCAAAAATTGGTTCAACAGTTCAAGGTTCAACTATTGCACACTGATGGGAAGTGAACCAAAAGCTGATGAACTTTTCCATTGAACTTTTCTATTGAACTAAACCTGTTGAACCTAAAAGGTTCAATGGTTCAAAGGTTCAACCAAGCGCGCCGATGAGCCTTTGAACTAAAGTTGATGAACTTTTCATTGAACTGAGTTGGAACAAGGCTATTGGATTTCAAAGGAGATAAAAACAAATGTTGATAAACCAACCAATTATAACAAATGACTAAACCAATCATGTTGAACCAAGAAAAGAACCATTGGCATTGAACTTTTGCAACCTAAAATAACTGTCTTTGGATAGCAAAAAAAGAAGGTGAACAATTTTGGCCTATGGGCAAAAATTGGTCAATAGATGGTGACTCACAGGGGAAGTGTGCCTGCTACACTTAAAGACCAGCTGCCTTGAAAATCCATTGGGCATGGAGTTAGGTAGTAACTTTGAGAATCAATAATAGCTCTGTTAAAACTTAGAAGCAGTCACATAGATCTACCTCCAAGGAAATGAAAGCACATGTAAGACTAAAAAAACTACTACTTGTGCAACAACACTTAGGTAAAAATAGGAAAGAAAGTAAGGGAAAATATGTACAGGTGAACCAAAAAATCAATGGAAATGCTTTAGATGTATCCCACTAACTAGGATACACAGTTCTTTGCCATCCAACTTGGAAATTTGGAACACATTATGCTGCTTGCATTGAGTGATCATATAAGGACTGCTCCATAGGGCATCAAATTTTGCATGTTTTCTATGCTTAGCTTGATCTTCGTCCCACTTTAGGACAATGTCTCCTTCATATAAATCTCTTAATAAAGATTTCTTATCGAAGTGCCTTTTTACTTACTGTTGGTGACTGGTCATAGAAGCCATAGCCTGATCCCTTACCTCTTGGAGTTCCATTAGCTCACACAACCTGACCTCCATGCTAGTTCCTTCTTCAAATTGTAGTCAATGAGAGAGATCTAATGCTAGCAATTCAAGTGAGATGGGAAGCCTAGCTTCCCTTCCATACACGAGCATATATGGAGAATTTCTGATTGCTCTCTTTGGAGTAATTCAGTTGGCCCATAGAGCTGTCTTTAGCTTGGCATGCCAAGTCCTCTAATTTTCTTCCATAGTCCTCTTTATGATTCTAATTAGATTTTTGTTGGTGGACTCAGCTAACCCATTTCCATATGGATAATAATTTGATGAAGTGTTGAGGTATATGCCATACCTTAGTGCCCATTCACTAGTTTTGGTTCCCAGAAAAGCCAAGGTGTTATCTGAGATTATGGTGGCTGGGACCCCAAATCTTGTTACCAAGTCTTCATAGAACTCCATGACTACGCTTTCATTTTCCTCTTTCAAAGCAATAGCCTCCACCCACCTGGTGAAGTAATCCATAGCAGTCAGGACCCACTTGTGCCCAACACTAGAGGGGGGATTGATCATCAATATGAAATCCAGGCCCCACTACATGGATGGTTGTTCCACCTAAATGGGCTGTAGAGGCATGGTAGCCAATTGCTATTTTCTATCAAAAAGTGCACACTTCTAGCACTTCCTTACCCAAGCATAGGTGTCCTTGAAAAGGGTAGGCTAAAAATAGCTATCTCTCATTATCTTTGCTATGGTAGCTCTAGGAGCAAAATGACCACCTGCTGGTCCATCATGGAACTCAACCAATACCTTAACAGCTTGGTCTAGGTCAATTCACCTTAGAAGGGACCCAAAGAGATCCCTCCTAAACAATACTTCACCAACCAAGACATAAGGGAGAGACTGGATTTTAAAATACCTTCTTCCAATCTTATCAAGACCCTGTGGGCACTCACCAGTGATAAGGAAATGCCTCAGGTCCAACATCCAATTCTTTATGATAGCTGGCTCTTTTGTAGTGTCTACATTATGAATTAACAAGTTGTCTTCCCACTCTTGCTTTAAGTTTGTAGTGAGCTATTTGCACAAGCCTCTTCCTCTCACCAGCTTGGTGATCTTAATGTCTATGTCATACTCCATCACTTTGGTAATCCACCCTACCCTCTTCTCATTCAGGTCTTGATTGGTCAAGAAATCCTTAACGCTAGGGTGTGGGACCATGAGGTGAATCCTACTGTTAGACAACATATGCCTAAATTTCTTCAGGCTCCGCACTACTGTCAGGACTTGCTTCTCTACATACATGTACCTAACTTCAAAATCCTCTAATCCTTGGCTGAAAAAAGCAAGTGGCTATTTGAGGTCATCACTGTTAGCTTGGGTAAGCATGGCAAATATCACCTCTTCATTGCTAAATGTATAGAGGTTGAAGTCTTTGCTGAAGTCTAGGCTGATCAAAGTGGGAGCCTAGGTTATGGCCTACTTGATGGCCTCAAAGTTGTCTTTCCTTTGAGCTGTCCATTTGAACTCTTCACCTTTCCTTAGCATAGGGGTGAGTGGCTTCACTATCTCTACAAAATTTAGAATGAACCTTTGAATGAAGTTTATCCTACCAAAGAAACTCTGTAGGCCTTTCTTGTGCTTTGGGAGGGACATCTCCAGGATAGAGCAAACTCTCTCAGGGTCAATAGATAATCCCTCCTTAGACACAATGTGGCCAAGGAGCTTCCCCTCATGAACAACAAACACACACTTCTTTGGATTAAGAGAGATGCCAAACTCCCTACACCTTTCAAAAAATTTCCTGAGGTGCTCTATGTGTTGGCTCACTTCCTTGGAGAATACCATCACATCATCGAGGTAGACCAGCATGTTGTTATTCATCAAGCCTCCAAAAGCCATATCCATGGCTCACTGAAAGGTAGCATTAGCATTAGATAGCTCAAAAGGCATCTTCTTGTAGGCAAATGTTCCCCATTTAGTAGTGAAGGCTGTTTTATGTTAATCACAACCTCGCACTAGAATCTGATTATACCCTGAATAACCATCCAGGAAGGAGAAACATTTGCTACTTGTTACCTTCTGAAGGATCTACTCCATGCTTGGAAGGGGATAATGATATTTTAAAGAGACTTTAATAAGGTCTCTAAAGTCGACACATAACCTGATCTCCCCATTTTTATTTCTAATAGGAACAGGTTGGCTAGCCAAGAGGAATGCTTGATTGAAAAAATAATTTTGGACTCAATCAATTTGGCCAATTCCCTTTGCATGAGGGGTTCAATTGTCAGATTGACAGGTCTTTACTTCTAGGTGACTGGCCTGGTGCCTTCTTCTAATTCAATGGTGTGTTGGGTAAGCCTTGGGTCGAATCCCTTTAAGTCATTGTAATCCCAAGTAAAGACATCAAAGAATTCCTGACACAACAAAATGAAAGCCCACCTTTCTTGAAATGTGCAAACTTTTCCAAGCACAAGCAGCTTGTCCTTGAAGATTTCAACCCTTTCGTAATTCTCCTCTTTGGTTGTGATGCATGCCTTATCATTTCTCAACTAGTCATCTCTATTGAAGATGCTTTCAAGCATGACTAGACCTTTAGGGAGTTTATTGTTCTTCAACTGAACAATTTGATTACCATATTGCTATTGCAACTTCGCTTGATTTTGTGTTGTGAATTCAGCTTCTTCTTGTAAGAAAAAAGCTATTTGTTGGTCGCTTTCAAAGACCTACCAATTTGCAATGTTATCCAGGATAGAGGGCCAAACTACCACTTTTAAGTGACATGAACCACAGTCTCGACTTATTTCCTTTGAAATGTCAAACTGGGTGCCAATTACTGCCAGCTTATCCACTTGTTTATTTTGCTCTCTAGGAATGGAGGTGATATTAAAAGCAAGAAAATCCTCCACCAAGTCCCAAACTTTGTGCTTGTAAGACTTTAGCAAGGAATTCTTGGTCAGATTCAAGTCTCTCACCTAATTTACAATTAGATTGCTGTCTCCCAAAACTTAAAACTCCTTAATCCCTCTTTTTCTTGCCTATTCAAGGCCATGTATGAGAGACTCATAATCTGTAACATTACTTGTGTAAGAGAATTAGAAATAGAAAGCTAAAAAGTACCTTTCCCTTGAAGGGGAGACTAGCATCACCCCACCTCTAGCTCCTAGCTTACTTTTGGAACCATCAAAATATAGCTGCCATAGGCTAAGGTCTTGTTTCCTTGCCTTCGTTAAATTTGGCATGAAGGAACCTTCTTCATGCATGCAATAGACTCCAAGGTCTGCCTCCTCAATGAATTTGTATGTATCATGTTTGAAGTTATCATTTCCCCACTCATCCAAGAGTAAGTCTATGACTCCTTCAAGAGTAGAAGATGGAGATTGGTCTATCTGAGACTCTTTTGGGTCGATGATGGTGTAACTGACATTCATTGCCTTGGGTGTGTATGGTTCTAGATGGTCCTTGTAGAGTGGCTCAGACTCGATTTTCACCTTGGTCTCATACTTGGTTCTAAAAACCAAATATGACCAATTCGCTGCTAGATAGCCACATATTTTTGACGTGAAGTCCCTGGACAAGCAAATTGTGAAATACGAAGGAACATCTGCTACCACTATATCATGGGGAATTGAGAAGGTTAGGCAAGCATGTAGCGTCAAGCCTAAACCCTTCACAATCCCAACTATTTTTGGAGGTGTCCCATCTAGCTATAAGACTCCTTTGTTCATTTCTTGATACTTTAATCCCATCTTATCAACAATGCACTTGGGCATCACTGAGGTGTTGGCCCCGCTATCAATAATGCAATTATGTACCAAGAAATCCCCAATAACCAAGGATACATAAAAAGGGGGAGTTTTCTCTTCCTTCTTTACCTGCCCTAAAGTGGAAGGATATCCATTTATCATCAAGACATTATCAGTATTTGCTGGGATAGCTTGACAATCTAGTTCACACAATTCTTTCTTCAACATGTCCTTCTAGACTGGAAGAGACAATGAATCCCATAAAGAGATATTCATATGCAGCTTCTTCATCTGGTCCACTATATTGATTTGAGGGCTGCCTCCCTTCAATTTTTCTTTGGGGTTGATTCTAAGCTGAACTACAGGTTGAGGGGCTGAAGGTATAGACGGCTGCCTGAAATTTGAGGCCTTTGAATTGGAGTGCAAGGGAGGAGGTGTTGATGTTGCATGAGTGTGGCCTAGGCTTCTCCCATTGCCCTTCTCTTAAACCTTGTGTTGGATACAACACAATTGGCCTAATTGTCTGTAGTGCCCACATAATTCACTGAATAAAATTCCCCTTCCAAATGATTCATCAGGGTAGAATTAGGTTGGGCCTGATTGCTACTTGTGCTGGGCTACATTGAAGGCTCAAAGGCCTGAGATTGAGCAACTATTTGGTTGTCTGCATTATAGAAATAGTTCATCATCTCATTTGTGTAAATGGCCTATTCTTGACCATATCCCATGGTCAAATAGCTTGGCTACTCCTGTACTAGATTATTCTAAATTGGCACCATGACTTTAGATGATGAAAGGGGGCCTGAGTTGTAATTTTGAAAAGGCTTGGTCTGAGTGAGCTGACCCTATCCTTGATTATAGCCTTGAAAAGGGGGTCTAGGAGCTTGACCATAATGCTGATATCCCTGGTTCAGCCTATTGCTTTGAGCTTGCTACCTTTTAAGGGCTACAAGTTCATTTGACATGTTTTGCAAATGGATTTTAAGCTCATGAAGTTCATTAGATGGAACAGTAGTTGGCATTTCAACACTAGGTAAAGGGGCTATTATGGGAGTAGCAGTTTGAATCAGGGGCAACATTTTTGGGAAGAGTGGCATGTGAGGCCTAGGGGTGATTTTCCTAGCTTGAACCAAGCAATTTTTGGCTGTTATGGCAATGTCATAAGCTGCAGGTAGTATATGCCCTCCCATAGATTGGATCATCACAGAAATATCACTATTTAATGCCTTTAATTACTATAAGAAAGCATAGCTAGGAGTTGGTCTTACCAAGATGGGAATTCTATCCTAAGTCTTTTGAAAATGTGTGTTGAAGTCCTGCATATACTTGTGCAGAGCTCTCTTTATAGTCGTCATTTGCTCAACCAGTGAGAGGCCATCACTTTTTCCCCAAAATGATCTATCAACTAAGTCCCCAATTCATTCCAGGAATGTATTAAATTCACAAGCAAGGTCCCATACCAGTCAAGAGCTTTGCCTTTTAGAGATAAAGCTAGTAGTCTGATGGAAATATTTTCTTTTGTTATATTATGAATATTGTAAAGGTTGGCAATATTCCTAATATGCTCAATGGCTATAATAGGTCCCAATCCATCAAAAGAAGGCACATTTTTTAGAGCTGTTCCTAGAATTGGATTGTAGCATGGAAGATTCAAGGGGATCTCACCATGAAAAGCCATAAAAGGCAATGCCATGGCTGGGATTGGCTATAACTGGGGTTTTGCTACAACTATGTCTCTTATAACAGGCCTAGGAGGATTTATTGTTGGATAGGGATGGGTCCTTTCAAAATGTAGTCTTTTAGCAGATTTATAGGTAATTCAACAAAATTGAAAGGAACCCCTCTTGAAGCAGACCTTGTGGTGACTTTAGGCATAGAAAGTTAAGAAATTGGTCTCAACAGAGAAACTAAAGCTCTTACCAGTGGAGTCACCAGATGCTATAAAACTTTGAATTTGCTGTGACAGGACTAGCATCAATCTTGAACTTTACTGAGTGTCAAACTGTGTGTCCCATCGGGCGTGCCAAAATTGTTGACGTAGGAAATTGCACCCAGTGACAGGAAGTGGAACTCCTGTCTTCTCCTCGCAACATGAAACTCCCCTCTCACCTATGGGACTGGCGAAGCTAGAGGGGAGAGTCTCTAGATAAGGGCTAGCTCCTTTTGATGTATCATTGTTTGTTTCAAAAGTGCAAAATACATATAGGTATAGGTATATATATACAGCTATATAATGGGGGGATGAAAAGGGAAAAGAGAATGCAGGAAAACAAGCCTACTCTAAAGGGGTGATACACCAAAACAAGGTGACCTACTCACATCCACTCTCAAAATTAGACAAACACATTTATACACTTGACCCTTGGTAGAAGAAACAGTCTGCAAACTTGACAGGGAGATTTAAATGAAAGATACAAGAAAAGGAGGTTCACCAAAGGTGTTGTAAGAGGCACTCTATAGATAATCCCTTCTGTTCTACACTCCAAAATAGAACTCTTCTCCTGTCAGCTATAGATGGTGCCTTGTAGATAGCTGGTGTGTTGGTATTGAACCTATGAGAACATCAAAAGACAATGACTGAACACAAATCAAACACCCAAGACATACATAGAATATCCATCCAAGAAGAGGTAAAAACTATATTTAATTTAGGTGGAATTTTCAACAGGGCTGTGCCTTGTAAAATTCATGAAAAGATGATTACAATAATGACCAAGTTTGCAATATATATGAGAAGCCAAGATTCCCATTTGGTGCTCCTTTTACAAGTGGCATACGTGTCCCTTCATGAAAAGAAACAAGTTGCTCAAAATATTAATGAGCTATTCATTTTGTCTGCTCAAAATCTACATTTCTCTTTTAGGTGACTTACATGGTTTGCCTTCTCATTTAATGCAAAATGGAGAAAATAATTGCTTCACTAGGTACTCACATCCCAAATGATCAATTTTCTAGCACTATTTCACCTACTGGAGTCACTTTTTCAATTATCACCAGTTGGATCAGTTGCTAACTCATTCCTTGCTTGTCACTTTGTCCATTTTGTCTTATCTGGCTCATTCGGCCCCTGGGGTGAATATCTTGGTAGGTCGCTACATTTTGAGCTCCTCTCCATGGCTAGCACTTCCTTTGCTTTGAAGACAAATGACCATTTCTCTTTGTGAAAGTTGAAATTTATATGGCCGTCATTGGTTTGAAAACTAGTGGCTAGACTGTTCTGCTAAACTTGACGTCCACTAGGACATCATTGGGTCCTGTTAAAATGTCATCAGGTCCACGTGGTATTCCCCTAGACACTTCTCTACCTTTGTATTCCATGGCACAAGTCCCTTCGAAAAGGTCCTTGACTTGGCTAGAAGTCCCCCACAAGGGCACCTACCCTTTGAGGAACTTTGGTGGGTTCTTTTGTTTGTGTGACTGCCCTCTCGGGCTCCCACGAGCAAATTGTCTACAAACAATTTTCCTGGGTTGCTTTGACTGTGTATTTCTACAGACAATTCCCACAGATAATTTGCTCACAAAATTTTTGTTTAACCATTCCTTTATTATTGAAGTGCCTAAATCTTTGAAATTGTTGAAGTGTCTGCCCTTCGAAAGGGCATTTTTGTCTTGAAGAACCCCTTCGGCTAAGGGCAGACCCTTGAACCGAAACTGTTGAACCAAAAATTGGTTCAACGGTTCAAGGTTTAACTATTACACGCTGATGGGGAGTGAACCAAAAGCTGATGAACTTTTCCATTGAACTTTTCTATTGAACTGAACCCGTTGAACTAAACCTGTTGAACCTAAAAGGTTCAATGGTTCAAAGGTTCAACCAAGCATGCTGATAAGCCTTTAACTGAAGCTGATAAACTTTTTATTAAATTGAGTTGGAATAAGGCTATTGGATTTCAAAGGAGATAAAAACAAATGCTAATAAACCAACCAATTGAAACAAATGACTGAACCAATCATGTTGAACCAAGCAGAGAACCACTGACATTGAACTTGTGCAACCTGAAACAACTGTCTTCGAATAGCGAAGAAAGAAGGTGAACGATTTTGGCCTGTGGACAAAAATTGGTCAACAGTAACTTTTAAGGGAAACATAGCAATATGTTATAACTTAGAGACTTTGGTTTAGAAAAATAACTAGGTCATTTATTCCACTTGATTAATTCCATTATCAAGATCCATTCATGGTTGAAACAAACCTTGCATGTGCATAATTAAGATCAAACATTGAGACATAACCATGTTGTGTGTGTGCTTTGATTCTAATTATTGTTTGCCATGGGATTTGAGGGACAACTTCTAGGTTTCATACCTTTAATAATTAACATTGACTTGGAGAATGTTTAGATATTCATTAAGAACCATGCTTCTAGTTTAGGTAAGGCTTGGGCATTGGTTTACTACCAACTAGGCATCCATAGCCCTGATAGAGATGCCTTTGGTTTAACTCATCACCTTGTTCCACTGCTATCCAAACATCCATAGCTCTAATGGAGATTACCAAAATCACCTTTGTTTGAAAATATTTTTATATTTTGTAATAAGTTCTTATATTTTGTATTTTTGCATCTTTTAGACTTTAAACAAAGGTTAGGAACTAGGGTAGCTAGGTTTTAAGGATTTGGTCAAGTGTTTGATCCTTAGATAATCACTTATGGCTATAATCTTTATCCCAAATAATGATGTTTGTTAAGTACAAGCATGACTATAATTTAATAGATTAATATTTCATTATACATGTGCAATTCTCCTTAGAACCATGTCTAAGTAAAAGTAATGTTTAAGTTCTTGTGGAATAGTTAACCTATTCATGAGTCCTTACTAGTGTCTTTAAATCATAACATCAAGCTCATATATCAAATCCATGGTCAACATATGTATGAGGTTCATAGTAGTTTTTTTGAAATTCTAAAGTTTCCAGTAAGGAACTTTGAGCAGAGGGTTGTCCAGAAGGACTTACAGGAAGCAAGGAACAAAGCAACAAAAAACAAACATACAAAAAAAATTATAAAAGCAAGAAGCAACATCGAAGCAAAAAAATATATACAAACTTATGTACAAATAAGGGATAGGAAGAAAGGAGTTGAAGGAAACTAACTATCCTACCTACGTTTACTCTAACCATATTAAAAATTTACTCCACGAAGACCTTAGGAGGATCAATATAAAATTAATGCTTGAGATAATACCCATTGGTTGGTAGTTTGAACTTTGCTCCTTGTAAATCTTTCAGCTTGAAAGTGTTATCTTTAAGTGCATTTTCAATCTGATAGGGGCTAATCCATAGAAGTGTGAACTTGTCATGTTTTCCCTTGAGCTCAGATGTTTTGTCCCAAATAAGAACCAAGTCTCCTTGTTTGAACACCTTGATCTTTGATCTCTTATCAAACCACCTATTTACTATAGTTTTGTGTTTGCTAGAGTTAGTAAAATCTTATTCTCATACATCTTCCATGTATATGATGTCCAAAAACCTTAAGTTTACAAATTCTTGGTCCTCCTCCATATACTCTTGCATAAACTTGTAAGTTGGTAGCTTGAGTGTGATGGGGAATATAGGCTCTTGGCCATATACTAAAAATAAAGGATATGATTTAAGACCCTACTTGAATCTTGTTCTCTCTACCCAAAGGTCATACTTGAGAAGCTTATATCATGTTCTAGGTTTGTTTGTATTAGACTTCTTAATGAATTTCATCAATTTTTTATTCATTGACTTAGACACTCCATTACCTTGAGGGTAATGGTTAGATGAAAACTTGAGAGTAATGTTGTTTTCATATGCCCATTCTGTCATCTCTATGGATGTGAATGCTGACCCATTATCACATACCAAAGTGACTAGAATCCCAAATATGGTGCATATGTTTTCTTCTAAAAACTTGATCACTTATTTTATCCTACATTATTTGGTAGCTACTTCTTTAGTCCACCTAGTGCAATAGTCAGGAGCTATCAAAATATACTTGTGACCTTTTGATGAGTTTGCATTGATTACCCCTACAAATTCTAATCCCCACTAGGTAGATAGTTTATCAATCATGATTGGTTATAAATGCATTATTACCTTTATCTCTTTAGTGTTGAATATCTAGCGTGAATGTCATTCTCTCACATGTTTATGAGTATCTTTGAAGATAATGGGCTAGTAATAGCCAACCCTAAGGATATTGTGAGCTATTGTTTGTCTTAATGGATGCCCACTTCTCAAATTCTTATGGAAAGTTATCATTACCTTAGTAGCTTATTCCTTTGAAACACATCTTAGGTACACACCTTCAAAGTAATCTTGGTATAGGACTCCATTTTTGATGAGGTAGTGAGCTACCTTGAGCCTTAGAGATTTTCTTTGTACCCTAGTTAGTCCTATAGGAAAAGTGTCATTGATTAGTAAATGAATGATGGGATCATACCAGTCATTAGGCTGAAAATTAGGTTGATTAAACTGCATGATACTTAGCTTGGGGTTGGTATTGGCAATCATTTGAATCAGACCTTGACATCTTGCCAGTTTTGTAGTTTTAATCTCTATATCATATTCTTGAAGAATGGACATCCACTTACCTCTTCACTCCCCAAGTTCACATTGGATAAACATTAGTTTAGTGGTTGGGTCTAGTAAAATGGCATGAAATTTATTCCTAAGAATGTAGTGCCTCAATTTATTAATGGCCTTAACTAATGTAAAAGCTTTTTTATCAATTAAAGGATAATTTAACTCATCATTTTTCAAATTAGTGCTCATAAAAGTAATTGGATGGTTACATCTTTCCATTTTTTGAGTTAAAACAACAATAATAGTGTGTTCAAAGGAAAAGGAATAGAGATAAAAATCTTTTTTCTTGTTTGATATCCTCAAAGGCCCTCTTGGACTCCTCATTCCATGAGACTTTAGCATCCTTCTTTAGCATATCATTTAATGGCTTGACAATTTCTATAAAACTAGAAATGCATTTTATTAAAAAGTTAATCTTATCAAAAAATTATTTCAATTCCTTTTTTACTATTGGGATGCTCTATATTTGATATGGCTTCAACTCTTTGAGGATCTATGAAGATCCCATCTTTAGTAATAACATGGCCTAACAATTTACCTTCAGTGACATAAGAAATGATTTTTTTAGGGTTAAGGGAGATCAAGTGCCTTCTTCACCTTTTAAATACTTGTTTTAAATTCATGAAATGGTCCTCCCTATTCTTAGAGAAAATAGTTAGATCGTCCATGTAAATTCTAATACACTTACCAATTAAGCCTTGGAATGCATGGTCCATGGCCCTTTGAAAAGAGGTTCCTATATTTATCAGTCTAAAAGGCATTATTTTATAGGAAAAGGTACCCCACTTGGTTTTAAATTTTGTCTTCATTATATCTTATTTATCTACCAACACTTGATTTTACCCTCAAAATACATCAATAAAAGACATCATGGTTGAACTAGAAATAATTTGTATTACTTGGTCAAGAGAGGGAGGAGGATAATTATCCTTTTCAAATGATCTATTTATATTTCTAATGTTAATACATAGTCTAATTTTATCATTCTTCTTCTTAACTAGTACCAAATTGGCAACCTAGGAAAAGTGCCTAATGGGAAACACAATTCTAGCATGTAACAACCTCTTGATTTCTTTGAAAATCATGGGTTCTAAGACAGGATTCACAAGTCTTTATTTCTACCTGAAAGGTTTGAAATTCTATTTAAGAGGTATATTATCGGTGATAAATCTTGGATAAAAAATATTCAAGTCATCATATGACCTAGTTATCACATCTTTGTATTTTTTCAATAATTCTTTGGCTTTCTTTCTTTCAGCACTTGTACAAGCTTTTCCAATGTTAACTAGTTGAGGTTGATCTTGAGGCCCAAGATTAATTATGTTGTAATCTATTCAAATTACTTTTGGAATATTATAATATTTAGCTATTTTATCTTTATTAAATAACATTTTCAAGGTAGTCATCCTTTCGAGGATCTTGTTGTCATTCAACTAAATGACTTTGCCATCAAATTTATCTTCTCTAAATGCATTTTCATCTGACTCATCAATAATATTATGTTCAAATGCTCCTAAACTAATAATGAAGTTTAATATTTTTTGGTCATCACTAAAGACATGAAAATGGTTTACATTGGCCATGATAGAAGGGAAAGGTATCATCTCAATGCTAAAGTTTGGTGAATCTCGGTCAGTTATGAGATTAGTTGTATCAGAGGCAATCTCATTAGTAGATTTATTTTCTTTCCTAGAGATAGAAATAATATTGAAGGCATCAAAATATTCCACTAGATCTTAGAATTTAAATTTATACCTATTGAGATATGATAGTTTGCACTGATACTTGCTTCTTACCTTATTTACTACTAGTTCTGAATCACCATAAACTAGTATTTCCTTAAATTTGTTTTTGATGGAAAATTATAGACCTAAGATGAGAGCCTCATATTCTACAAGGTTATTAGTGCAAGGAAATTGGAGTCTATAAGAAGCATGATATTTCTTACCAATAAGGTTAGTTAGAACAATGCCTACTCTAGATCCAACTTTATACCTAGCCCCATCAAAACACAACTTCCATAACCTAGGTACAACATGAGAAACCCTAAATCAAAATCAATTATTTTGACCCTTTCATTGATATAATTATACTTAGCAATCATATGTTTCAATCTTAGGTCCCTTTTAAATCTGATCTGGTTGGGAACCTCCTTCCAAGTAAGCCATAGGTGTGAAAAATCTATGGACATATACCCATTTAAAGCTTCTGTCCATTATCTACTTAAAATTAGTCCATATGCATAAGGTATATACACCACTTGGATGTTTATAGATTATTGGACTCTTAGATTAGAAGCTAGTTTCATGTGGACATTTAAAAATTATCCAACCACTTTGACCCTAGACTTATCTAATTAGGTGACAAACCTATTAGACTTAATGGGAGTTAAACCAAGTTACTTACAAAAACCAATAGGCATGATATTTTTAGAGGCACTATAATATAACAAATAATTATGCAATTTCTTACCAAACATTTTAACTGTAAGCAAAAAGGGTGGGGACTCTATTTTAGATTTATACATAGCCACATTTGCATTATTAGTCTTAGACATCTTACTAGATTTATTGGACAAAAATTCCAACAATAGATCTCTTTGCTCTGTGATTTATGTCAATTCATGGAAATTAATATTAGCTTTAATTTTATTCATGTCCTCTACAATATTATAATTGGTCTTATTGGAAGAATTGGAAGTATCAGTACTAGGTTTAAAAGTACTTCCCTTTAGAGGCTTTATATTATTGTCTAAAGTGGTATCTAGAGGAGTACCAAAGTTATTTGAAGGAGTAGAAGTAGTAAAAGACTACCTCTATTCTCTTTCCTTAGAGGATATGTCTTATTCAAGAATTTCTGAAAGGAATGAACTTCTTCAAGAACATCATCAAGTTCATTATGTTCTTAAAAGGGGAAATCAAATGTTTCCACCATGAAGGTCTAGTCAGTAGGATTGGATCTTGAAGTACCTACACCATTGTCTTTATTAGGTACTAATTCAAAAGTGTCCAACTCTTCTTGACATACTTCAAAAGATTTACATAATTCAATGCAATCAATTTCACCATGCTTAGCATTACAATGGACTCTATAGTAATCATGCAAAGTAATATCAATAAGATTAATATCCATAGTCTTCTTTTTAGAAGATGGTTCATTATTCTTATTATTGTGGAAACTATCATTATTAAACCTATTATTGGGCCTATTGAATATTTGGAAAGAGAAGTTCCTACCAGGATTTTCTCAAGTATTACCAACTTATTTTTATAGTTGAAGGAAGTCAGTGCTCAATTTTTGGACCATTTTTACAATGGACTCATTCTCATTTTTGGGGGCTTATGAATTATGAACCTAGTTGTTGTTGGTATTAGTGGTTAGTACCAAGGTCCTTTGATAATTTTCATTAAATCCATTATTAGATGGTTGATTCAATAATCCCAAATTCTAGTTAGGAGAAACAAGTCTTAGAGGCAATTGGTTCAAATTTGGGAGCTGGTTGAGAGCAGGCACATTTTGGTTGTTATTAGGAAAGACATTCAAGGTATGAATATGTAAATTGGCATTGGGATCAGAGTAGGCCATCTGACCTTACAATTGAATTTGGTCATTAATGATCACAGCCTCAACATAGGCTAAACCTAGTGTGTTCATAGGACCTATATCTCTCTTTATGAATACTGAAGTCATGTGATCAAGAGCATCTTTTTATATTTATAAGGATAAATCTTGATTAAGTTTATAAGGCTAAATGGTATTGTTGTACATATTGTATAACCTAGCATTAAAATATATTATAAGCTCATTGGCATCTATTTTGAGGGTGGTAAAGTATTGGTATAAGATACAAGGGTTGATGATTTTGACAAACTGGGCAATGCAAATTTTATTGAACTCATCCCATGTGGTAATGTAATTATCAGGTAGGTTTAAGAACCATTCATATGCAACATCCATAAATGTGAAAGGAAACAAACTACATGTTACATCAACATGAGTGATATTTAGCAATATTAATTCAACTTTGAAGGATAAAACATGTTCTTCTATTATTACAATACCACTAGGACTAAATGTTGTCAAACATTTTTTAGGATTATGAAGAAGGTCATAAACCACACCTTAATGTTAATAGGATATCTTCCTAACCCATCAATACCTTGATCAATGTCAAATGTAGGAGTACCTTAGAGTGGTGAAGTCGGTAAAGACTTCAAACGTCTACATCTACCTTTGTCTCATCTGGCCCTCCTATGGGTATCAAGTTTTAGTAGAGGTTCTCTTATTTTTGAATGTGATCTTATACAGATTCATAACAATCCTAGATTGAGGATTTAGGATCCTATTTTAAATATTATATGTCAAATCAACCTTTGTAAGAAATAGGGAGTAGATCTACACATTAAGCTAGTTTTTCAAAGATTCATGTAAAGAACAATAAATGATGTCAATATTCAACTAAATAAGCTAAAAAATGCATCTAATTACATAATTATGATCAATATTTATATTTTTAAAATCTAATAAAATCATGTCTACAAAATATCCACCAATATTTGATTAAAATAAGCTGTTCTAACCTCAAATACTGTGGATCTTCAGATTTCAAGCTATCTTTACTAGAATTACACATCAATATTTAAAGACTCTTGATCTTTGTCTAAAGGAAGCATAAATATGGGTCATAAACCACAAATATTAGTGATATTTACCCTTTTCAACAAATAACTTACGTAAATGTGTAAAGATAATGCTAATCTTGGATCTAAACACACCAAAAGTAGCAAAGATCCTATAAATTCTCAAAGATGGCCCTCCTTCTAGTGCTAGTAGAGCCTTTGTTCATGTTGATGACTTTATATGTACCATAGGTGATTTTAGTGATTAAAGAACACTTCTCATTTTAGAATTTAGGGAATTCAAAGCATGAGTAGCAAATCATGGTAATTTGGTTACCTATGGTGAAATAACAATAGAGCAATAAATTGTTCCACCATATTTTTATTGATTGGTGGTTGGTAGCCATCATGGCCAAACTTAGTGAAATAAAAGACATATATTGTATTATCATTGAATCTATGATCAATTTTTAAACTAAATCTTAACCTAAATGAATATTTATAATGAAGATTAAACTAGAGTGATTTAGTTAAAAAGAAGAAAAAGGGTAGGGCAGAGAGAAGATGTTCTAATTTTCAGTCCAAATATTATGATAAAGTTTAGATTTCATCAATATATACATTCAAACCAATACATGACATGAAATAGATTTATACAAGATCTTACCATGTACTAGGAAATTTTATAAAGAAAGGATGGAATAATGCAAATAAGAAACTATATTTAATTTAAAGATTTACTCCACAAGAAAATTGCATTAGCACATTTGCAAGGGAAGCAAGAGAATGAAATGAACCTAAGATATTTTAATTAACCTAATGTAAGCACAAGTTAATAGATCTATATTCACGTATGCATATTAATAATTAATGAAAACCATTCAAATTTAGACTTCCAAATAGATAAATGAAAGAGAATCCATATAACAATTGACACAAACAAATTTGGACAAACTTCTAAATATTCCTTATATTAATTGCTCTGAGTATAAAAAAAAGTTTTTGCTCTAAAAACTCTCTCCCTTACAAAATGGTGATATTTCCCTTTTATATAAAACTAAGGAAATACATCGGCCAGTCATGAGATTACAAATGTATAAGAGATAAGGACAACTATCCTTTTTACAAAGTTATAGAATACATTCCTTTTTCCAAAGTAGACTGGCCTATAGAAAAATATGCTAACAAACTTGCACATGCCTTTTAAAAAATATATTCTACTTTAAAATATTACAAAGCTTTTTACAAAGTGGAATATTGTTAGCTAGTTGGGTGGGACCTATGGTTAAGAGATCCCCTAGAGCTCCTAAAGGATCTTCATGGATTTATGATGTTACTCATAGACCAATTTTAAGTTGACAACTAGCTTTAAGAGGTACTCATCCTTCTAGTCTGTTAAGTCATCAAAATCTCTATCATTCCTAGCCACTACTTATTTGATACCTCTTGCCTCATCATGCTCATAAAATCTTCAATTTTATCATTTTGTGCTTATGTGGCACCTAGGTGGCATCTATTTGGAATATTTCATGGTATTTTTCATAAATACCTTAAAGGAACTAGCTGTTGTCTTTTAAATCCTTATTTTTCTTTGATTTTTTGGATTTTTACTTATAGATCAATGTGGACCATTGATCGTGATCCTAAGGCTTGCATGACATTGGTTATTTTATGTTAGGCCCTATGGTTGTGCCATTTGGTAGCTTTGTAGGGCTCTGTAGTCTATTAGTGAATGCACACTCACCATGTGTCAATCTCATTAGCCTTCATGGTCTCATTGAATAGTCTATATTGATTATAATTCATCTAATCATCCTTTATGATGAAGCATAGATCATCAATTATTATCTGAGCAGATGCACACTATTGGTTTGATGGATCAAAGAATTTAGATTCATCATATATTTTCACTCCATCCAATCATATTCCATGATGAAGTGAGAGCCATTGATCTTGTAAAGTGAACATAATTTAATTAGTAATGAGATATAAGAAGGGACTTAGGGTAAATTCTTTAGGCTAAAGTTTATTTCATGTTGATAAATGCGTCATAAACTTTAGGATAAAATATTTTAAGCTATGTTTTTAGAGCACATACAAAGGGGACCCAAATAATAAGTAGACTTAGTGTAAGGATTTAACCTAGGGTTTTATAGTGTTGATAAACATTATTTAATTTCAGGTTTAAAAAACTTCTTAAGCTAAGTTTTGTGGCATAGGGATTTCTATTTAACATAATACAAATCTGTCCTAAGGTTTATTTTGTTAATAAATACAATTGGAACATTAGGATAAAGACAAATTAAGTATATTAATAAATATATTAGACTAAAATATCATTGTATCATTAAATTTCAAAGACCTTAAGTTAGTTATTTCCAAAAAGGGGGTCTCATTGAATTGTAATGCAATTAATAAGCTTTTAGCAACATTTTGAAGCATATCCCTATGTTTAAGCAAAACAATAAATGAGCTTAAATTTGATAGCCTCAAAGACATCAATGAAAACCTCATGTGCATCAAATAATGTTCATGAGAATGTCAAATTTAATTTCATAAAGTTAACAGTTCCATAGATCATGGATTTAACACATTCTATTCAATCATTTGGTCTTGACCAGATGCAAAACATTGATTAAGATCTGAGCACATACATACCATTGGTCCCTACAAATATGAAGAGGTTCAAGTTAGCTCATATATAAATGCATATGAAAATTAGACTAAGTTAATGGCCTAAGTCTAAAAGGCATAATAAAATGGGCCCCTTTGCATATGATAATCATAACCTAAGGTTTTAGCCTAAGTTTTCATTGTATTAAGAATATTTAATAAATGGATAAAAACTTAGGTTAAGTCTAAGTATTAGTACACAAGGCCCTTTTAACACTAAGCTTGAATGTGAGAGTACCACGTGGTGAGTCTATGGGACTCTTAATATTTTGAATTCATTTAACCTTGGGGATGGTCTAGAGAGTGTTAATCTAGATCTAGGTTCTTGAGATGGAGACACTTGTCATCCTCGTGGGGTTTCTTAGGCCTTTGACATTTCAATGTCATGTTTTTTCCATTGGATTAGTTTATGTGAATATCTACATGACACCAATCATGATCTTAGATAGTTGTACATGATTTCCTCTTTTTGAATATTAAAGTTATAGCATAAATTTTATCCTAAGGTTTCATTATATTAAGAAATACAAAGAGACCTTAGGGTAAACAGTAGGCTAGGTTAATGTTTGATAAAAAGGGGCCCTTTAACCTTAATAATGAACATGCATCATTAAATATTTGGTCCCAATTAAGCATAGATAATTGATCATGATCTAGGGGCTCATGCAGGGTTGGTCTGATAGATTAAAGGCTTTAGATCTGTTAGGTCTCCTTCACTCTATCCAATCATCCTTTGTGATGAAGTGAGATACCTCGATCCTGTAAGGAGGAAAGATGCTTAATTAGGGCTTAAGTTTACATAAGAACTTAGGCTAAAGTTTTAAGACTAAAGTCTCATTCATGTTAATAAACATGAATGGGGCCTTGGGACTAAGACTTTAGGCTAAGTATGTAACAAAAAAGACTATGTGATACGATGGGGCTGAGCTAGGAAAATAAAGGACCCTACACACATGAGCATTAGACCTTTGTTGAAATAAAGAGAATAAAAGAAGGAAAATATAAAGGGACCAAGCTTGATTTTAGGCTAAGGTTTAGTTGTGTTAAAAACATGCCCAAGTCTTAACATAAAATTAGGCTTAAGTCTAAAAAAAATTTCTAAAATATTCCCACCAAAATTGTATTTAAACCAAGGGTTTAAGCTAGGATTTTGTAAAGGAAGGTTTCAAAACATGAATCCAACTATGAGATCTTATAGACCAAAGGCTAATAAAATTTTGAATGAGGATAAAACTATGAACATCTCAGTATGATCCATTGATAAGAGCTCCATGAAACCTACAACTTAAGACATGAGGGTCAATCGTTAACAACACTATGCAAGCTTAAAGTAAAACCATGGACAAATGTGCCAACTTAATCAAGCATGGAAGATCCCAAAATTATAATAATGTGTATAATATCAAGCTTTTAGTGTTAAGGTTCAAAGTAATCATAAGGGTCCCTATTGTTTAGAAATAGGGGTATGTTGACCTCAACAGATTCCTAGATAATTTATCCTCTACTTTAAGAGTAAATTGGTATTCCTCCTCAACTAATCTTGGATATTGAAGATTGATCTCATATTTGATGTTTAACCTTAACCCATTGATATATCTTTCCACCTTTTTAACATCTTCCTCTATGTGACCTACCCTAATTGTTAGTTTGTAGAATTCTTCTATATAATCTTTCACATTCATTTATTTTTAAATCAAGTTATGAAGTGTTATGATTAATTGTATTTAATAGTCCCTTGGCATGAATTTATAAATAATTTTTTGCACCATTTTATCCCAACTATTAATCTTTTATTTTCCTCTACTTTTATCATCTTTCACTCCATCCCACCAAATTGAAGCATGCCATTTTAATATGGTAACAATAAACTTGACATTTTTTTATCATCATCTAATTTTTCATACTTGAAGTACTTATCCATTTAATTTATCTAATCAACTAAAACTTCAACATTCAAAGTTACCTCATACATGGGAACTTCTAATTTAGGTTTGGATCTGACTGCAATAACTACCCTTATGAGTCTTTCATCTACTATTTATTGCTCTATCACATATTTTTGTGGTCCCTGCTCTTATTTTTTAGTAACATATCTTGTATAAATAACCATTATCTAAGTTCCATTAATTTTAAATTAATTTAAGGTTCCTCATCTCTATCAATAATGTTTCTACTATTCATTGGCTCCTTTGACCTACTGTACCTCTTCCACTAATAACCATCCTCATAAGCTTATGTTTCATAGATTGTAATAAATATATTAATTGAGATATTATATTATTTATATATCTAAAAACCAAAAAAAATATCTCTTTTAAGGTATATTATGAGATCTGATACCAAAAATGATGGAGGGATTTAATGGAAGATCAATCCTACAACTTGTTTAAGAGAGATAATTAGGCCTACAAATCTTATTTAATATTTATGATGAAAATTTAAGATAAATCAAGGATATTTATTGATATAAAATAATTAATATCATTAATTTTATTTTACTTCAACTCAACATATTCATTTGTACCTTCTTCCACCCTCAAAAACACAAGAAACCACAAAACATAGTTTTTTAGGCCTACACATAGAATATTTGATATAAATGTATGTCAAGAGATAGTTTGGAAATATAAAAACATGAAACAAATAAAAAATAACCTTACCTAAATTTTAATAAATTTCCAAATGATTTTTATCTATCGTTTATAAGATATAAATATTTTAGTCATGATAAACCCTTCTAAAACCCTTACCTACATGCATGTTGACTATATTTTAGTAATATATCTCTGTGTAGAAACCATAAAATCATGAAAATAGTTTTAGTATATCAAATAAATTCTGTTTTAACCCTATACAATGTATCCTATATTTATGTTCATTCTTTTAGGAGATAAAGCAATTTTAGTGTACTAAAATCAAACATTTCTAGGCTTCTAAAATCTGTAAGTCTAAGTTTTACCACTAAATTCCTCACAATGTGATTCCAAACCTTGACATAAAATATAAAACATAAAATTAATCCTCATACATAGAACTAAATTTTTTCATGACATTTTCATTGGTACTTTAGGAGTATAACAGTTTTTGTCTTCTTAAACTATCATTTATGCCTTATTTAAGGACAAGTTTGATATTTTGCAATATCTCATTATGTAGGCATACAATAAACTTAAAATAAATTTTAAAAATTTATGGACATAATAATACACCTTTTTAAAAAATTTAATGAAAATTTAAAGTTTAGTTTTCATTTTAGAAGGAGTTTTATATTGAAACCCCTAATAGGCAAGTACATAGGTAGAGAGCACTCAAAAATAGTTAATTTGAGTTTGATGAACTATTTTACAAATATTTATCTTTGAGGCAACATAACCAAAAATTATATATCGTTACATATAATTTTATATATTTAAAAAAATCTAAAAAATTAATAAAACAACATTTTATTGACTATATCTGCACTCTTCTTGAATGTAATAGACATGTATTATCGTATCAATCCTGCAACATGAACAATGTGGTTCTAAATAAATTAAAGATAAATTTATTTAAAAATACATTAAATTACATGTTTAAAATTCTGATAATGTATCCAAAATCATAAAAATAATTATCTTTATTCATATATCTTAAAAAATTGTTACAGAAACTCCTACAAACTACTCTTGTTATAGTATGTATTTCATGCATTTTCTCATATTTTCTAGTGTATGAGCTAGCTATTTCAACATCCAGTGAGTTTTTATTATGTGAGGATTTATCCCACATTGACCAGGTGGGCTAGTTATGTAGTTATCCTTATCTTTATAAGCAAGATCTTTCCTATTGTACTTGCAATCTTCATTCTTAATAATATATGATTTGCCTTAATCTTATATATAATATATGTAGCTTCCTTGTGTGATGTTTTGTTTTTAACACTTAGGATTCTTTAGTTTGAATGCCTTTACCATTCCTAACATGATACCAAAGCCTTGAAATATTTGAAAACATCCATTAGTTTGCATTTTTTAGATAATTTTATCCTACTTCCCTTGTCACTGTTTCTTCCCTTATTGTGGAGAAGTGTAGAAGAGAGGTGTGCGAGGAGATATTGGTTCCCCTCTTCAAGAGGGAAGATAGAGAGGAAGAATTTTCAAAAAAATTATTTCTTTTGAATTTTGTCCTTTGCTTTTTAAGCTTTTATTTTTTGCTTGTGGAGATTTGTTTATTGTTGCAGATTTAATCCTTTGTTATTACCTTTGGATGAGAAGAATCTGACGAGTCTAAAATATTAAGTTTTAGAATAACCTTAACATTAGATCTACTACATGAAGAAGCATTTATATCTAATTTTCTAAGACTTGAGAGAGGCATCATTCTTTTTTGGTGTTGTATTTCTCTCAGCTTGGCACTTTGAGGCTAGGCATTGGATTTGCAAGGTTTGATAGAAAAAGGCATTGGAATATAAGATTTGAATTATCTCCTAGTTTGATTTAGATATAATATTATCACATTTATTTTGTTCTAATATATACATAGTGGCATCATTATCTATAATCTTGGACAAGGCATCTTTTTATACAAGTTATGGCACTTTTGTGGAGTCTTTCATCTTTGGTGTCCTAAAGAAGATTCATCTACATTGACCTTTTTGAACTAGGGCACTGGTTTCTCTTCGTTTATTTTAGATCTTAAGCTTGGCATCATCTTATGTTGTTTGGCATCATTTTCTATCCATCTTTGGTGCTTATTTGTAGATTTGACTAGACCTAAGGCATTAGGCCAGTTAAGACACTTTTGTTGGGTTTTTTTCCTCTATAGACCTGCATTGGATATACTACTTGGAGTTATCACTTTCTTCAGCCGAAACCTTTTAGACATGCATTTGGGAAAGAGGTGTTAGATCTTCTACTAGAAATTGTATATTTTTCTGTTTCCTTCACTATTGTATTGACATTCTTCAACAAAGGTGTTGGATATGTATTTTCTTTCTGAGTTATTTTTTGATCTGATCTAAAAGGAAGAGGTGTCATTCCAAATATTTTCTTTCTTTAATATTATTATTTCTTTTATATATTAAATTTTGAAAACTTTTAGATCTACTTGCTTCAACTAGGCATTATTTTCCAAGATTGAGGCATTGAAAGGATTGAGAGTGGTGTTGAGGAGAGAGAAATTGGTTTTTTCCAACTTTGGCACTTGTATGATCAAAAATTTTGAGTTTGCATCTTCTTATTATATCTAGAAATGAAAACAATAGTAAATCACCTTTTTATTTCCTCTTAAAATAGTTAGATTTATTCATTTTTTAATTTCCAAGTTGTAATTTTTGCCTTTAGAGGAAGCAAAGTTTGTTTCCACAAGCATAACTTTAATTGGGAGGATATTTTTCATGTCAACTAGCATTTTTGAGTCCATGATTCAATTCTAGTTATAATAAGTAGTTGGATGATTATGCTCATTACTGATTTGGTCTCAAAAAATGGATGATTATGCTCTTGTCGTTATTTCTTCCCTTATTGTGGAGAAGCGTAGAAGAGAGGCGTGCGAGGAGATATTGGTTCCGCTCTTCAAGAGGGAAGATAGAGAAGAAGAATTTTCAAAAAAATTATTTCTTTTGAATTTTGTCCTTTGCTTTTTAAGATTTTATTTTTTGCTCATGGAGATTTGTTTATTATTGCAGATTTAATCCTTTGTTATTACCTTTGGAGGAGAAGAATATGAGGAGTCTAAAATATTAAGTTTTAGACTTACCTTAACATTAGATCTACTACAAGAAGAAGCACTCAAATCTAATTTTCTAAGACTAAGAGAGGCATCATTCTTTTTTGGTTTTGTATTTCTCTCAGCTTGACACTTTGAGGCTAGGCATTAGATTTGCAAGGTTTGATACAAAAAGGCATTGGAATATAAGATTTGAATTATCTCTTAGTTTGCTTTAGATATAATATTATAGTTTTTATTTTGTTTTAATATCTACATAATGGCATCATTATCTATAATCTTGGAAAAGGCATCTTTTTCTACAAGTTATGGTGTTTTTGTGGAGTCTTTCATCTTTGGTGTCCTAAAGAAGATTCATCTACATTGACCTTTTCTAGTTAGGGCACTATTTTATCTTTTTTAATTTTAGATCTTAAGCTTGGCATCATCTTATGTTGTTTGGCATCATTTTCTATCCAACTTTGGTGCTTATTTGTAGATTTGACCAGACCTAAGGCATTAGACCAATTAAGACACTTTTGTTGGGTTTTTTTCCTCTATAGACCTGCATTGGATATACTACTTGGAGTTATCACTTTCTTCAGCCAAAACCTTTTAGACATGCATTTGGGAAAGAGGTGTTAGATCTTCTACTAGAAATTGTATATTTTTCTGTTTCCTTCACTATTGCATTGACATTCTTCAACAAAGGTGTTGGATATGTATTTTCTTTATGAGTTATTTTTTGATCTAATCTAAAAAGAAGAGGTGTCATTCTAAATATTTTATTTATTTAATATTATTATTTCTTTTATATACTAAAATTTGAAAACTTTCAGATCTACTTGCTTTAGCTAGGCATCATTTTCCAAGATTGAGGCATTGAAAGGATTAAGAGTGGTGTTGAGGAGAGAGAAATTAGTTTTTTCCAACTTTAGCACTTGTATGAGCAAAAAATTTTGAGTTTGCATCTTCTTATTATATCTAGAGCTGAAAATAATAGTAAATCACCTTTTTATTTCCTCTTAAAATAGTTAGATTTATTCATTTTTTAAATTCTAAGTTGTAATTTTTGCCTTTAGAGGAAGCAAAGTTTGTTTTCACAAGCATAACTTTAATTGGGAGGATATTTTTTCATGTCAATTGGAATTTTTGAGTCCATGATTCAATTCTAGTTATAATAAGTGGTTGGATGATTATGTTCTTTACTAATTTGGTCTCAAAAACTAGTTTGTAGTTTTTTTTAATGTATTAACCCATTTTATAGGAAATTGTAACACCAATAACATTTGAAACGTAACTAAGATTTGATTTTTTTTTTTTTTCAAAATTTCATGGTTTTAAATTTTCTATCCATTGGTGTCATTAATTTATAAAAACACGCTACTTTTATGAAGTGACAAATTGGGGGGGTCCTATAATACAATCATTTGGGGGGGTGGTCTCAATGTTGATTTTGTGCACCTTTTACATTCTTTATACTTTTTGGTGATTAATTAACATGGATTATAATTTTGGTGTTGATTATTTTTAGCCTTTGAATACACATTATTACCACACATGGAGACCTCAAATATAAATAGTCATAAAACACAAAATATTATGGTTCTTAATGAATGAAACACAACCACAGTTCACACATGAATTTGAAAAATTTCAACACCAATGTAAGTTTAAAGAGTGTATGGTTTTCATTGGGGGATATGTGAGTGATATTATTTTGTTTCTTTTTGATGGATGTTATTCTACATTCAAAATGTGGACTACGTTAAAGGGTTTTTTTGGGAAAGTAGATCAATTGAGAGTAATGCATCTTGAAGTAGAGCTTACTTCACTAAATTTAGATGGATTTACCTCTATTATATAATACCTCACTAATCTCAATCATTTTTTGACATATTTGAATGGGCGTGGATGAGATAAAAATAATGAAGAGTGTGTATACTTTATCTTGTCTAAGTTGAGTGGTCCATTCTAAATCTTTACTTCTACCTTTTTATCTAGTATGGATGCCTTAGGTACGACACTCAAAATTCCAAATCTAGAGTTTTTGTGATAGAATTACTATTGAGGAATCCAAATTGACTCATCTTGAGTCTTCCACCTCTCAAAAATCATTAGCGGCCTCACATCCTAAGACTAAGGGAAAAGCTAAGAGTAAGAATAAGAACACTCCACCTCAAAATGCACCTAAGCCCAACACTAATTCATATAAAGCCAAACAATCTTCCAAATCAAGAATAAGTCTAACCTATATTGATCCTATTATGGAGAGATTTGTCATGAAGAGTCTAGGTGATTCAAGAGAATGCAATTCTTAGAGAATGTCATTAGGAAACATAAGATCTTTGTCTCCACTCCTTTTTCATCTCATGAGTATGGGAAAGCACTTAATGTTATAAAAAGATCACATTTCCCTATTTTAGACAATTGGGTTATAGATTATGGTGATTCACACCACATGAATTCTACCAAGGAGTCCTTTATATCTCTTGGTCTGATTTCTAATTCCAACATTAAGGTTGGATATTCTTCCTTCATTTATATTAAGTGTAAGGGAGATATACAACTAGATGGTGGCTGCATGACTAATGTATTATATGTTGTAGACATCACCACCAATATACTTTTAGTTTATTAGATTTGTCATTATGGTCAGGGCAAGATAATGACTTTCACACAAAAAGGTACTAAAGTTTGAGATTTGGTAGAGACACATACACTTATATTATAGGTTTTTATTGAACATAATTCTTGACTTTATTATTTTAAGGGTTTTGATGATACTCCTCCTTTAGGGATGTATTTATTTTATTATACAAATTTTGAGAGTCAACTTTGGCATAAGATATTTGGACACCCAAACTATAAATATTTGAAGGAGTTGAGCACTCATTATATGGTAGAGGGTCTTCATATAGTTTCATGTATTGATGGAGTTTGCCCTAGTTATGCATTGGGGAAACAATACTAGGATCAATTTCCTAAGGGCATGCCCATGATAGCTTCTTCACCATTTAAGCTTATACACAATGATTTGATGGTCTTCCATACTTCTTATTTTAATGGAGCTAAGTATGCACTTACTTTCATCAATAATTTTCTTAAGAGTAATTGGGTTTATTTCCTCAAGTACAAGAGTGATGTCTTTGCTCACTTCAAAGTTTTTAAGGCTTTGCTCAAGAAACAATCATCAAGTGTCATCGAGAAGCTTCATATAGATAATGGGGGGAGTAATTATTCTAAAATTCTCAATTTTTTTTGTAGTCCATGGTATTGTTCATGAGAATTTTATGTCTCACACTCAACATAATGGCTTAGCACAATGGAAGAACTAAAATTTAAAGGAAATGACTAATTACATGATGCATTTATGGGATTTACCTCCTATCTATTGGGTAAAATAAATTAATTATATGAACTACAATCATAATTACACACCTCATCAAGAAATTGAACATATGAATTTGAAAGAGGCTTGGTTTGGAACCAAGCCTAATGTCTCATTTTTTTGAGTCTTTGGGAGCCTTTCTTGGGCATTTATACCAAAGAAGAAACAAAAAGCATTGGATAAAAAACAAACATTTGATTTTTGTAGGATATTGTGAGGACATGAGAGCTTATCATATTTTATATCTTGATACTCATGATGTTAATTTTTGAACACATGTACTATTTGATAGCATTTCATATCTCATGAATATTCATATTCTTCCATGCCTTCTTCTTTTGATGATTCACCTCTTCTCAAGGATTCATTTTTTGAGGAGCTAGTTCAAGAGATTCCTAAGGAGGTTATAGAGGATTAGGTGGGATTATAATACAATTTCTAAGGTAGCACCATAAATATAGGATCTTCCACCTACTTGACATCATTATGCACATTCTATGGGTACTAGACTTTTGTGTCAAGAATTATCTAGGGATCCATAATATTTTTCACAAGATCATGGGATACAAGATTTTGATGTTGTGATGATATATGAGTATTATTCATTGATGAAGAATCACACTTGAGATTTGGTCACTCTTCCTAAGGGAAGAAATTTGGTTAGGTACAAGTGGATTTATCACATCAAGTATGCATCTGATGGGTCCATTGATAATTATAAAAAATGTCTTATTGAAAAGGGACTCTCGTAGGTCAAATTATTAACTATTATAATAATCTTATACCCATTTCAAAAATAGATTATATTTGATTTGTAATTTATCTTGCTACATTACAGAGTTGGTTAGTATATCAGATGGATGTTAAGAGTACTTTCTTACATGGAGGCTTGCATGAGAAAATATATATGGAGCAACCTATTGGGTCTGTTCATGATTCTTGTCTTATTCTTCAACATAGGATGTCTCTTTATGGTCTCAAATAGGATCCTTTATCTTGGTATGAGAAGATGGATTCATTTCTTTTCTCCACTAGTTTTATTCACTACCATTCTGATCCCATAGTGTAATTCAATGTATAGCAGATGAAATTGTTATTATGGTATTTTATGTTGATGATATTATTCTCCTAGATATCTCCTAATCTTATATTTAGACTATTTAGTAGGCATTTTTATCATAGTTCAACATGATAGATCTTATTCTTCTGCATCTATTTCTTGGTTTAAAGATTTCACAATTAGATATAGGGATTTATTTAAGTAAGCAAAAATATACCCTTGGTCTTCTTTAGTGTTTTGGCATGGTTAATTTCAATCTAATCCCTTCACCTTTTTATTTTGTAGTGAATTTCACTACCTCTTATACTAATGCACTTTTTAATCCTACATTGTATAGGTAGATGGTTGGGAGTCTTATGTATTTAACCCATACTCACCATGACATTTCATTTGTAGTTAGGACTGTATCTAGGTTTTTACATGACCCTCATGATAGTGATTGGAAGGCTTCCAAGAGGATTATATGATATATGTGAGATAATACTCATTTTAGGTTACACTACACCAAGGGTTCTACACAATTGCTTGGAGATAGTGATTTAGATTGGATAGGTTCTCTTGATGATAGGCATTCTAATTTTGGATACATATTTTATCTTGGTTCTTCATATATTGCTTGGATATATAAAATTAGTAGCTATTGCAATTTCATCTATATAGGTTGAGTATCAAGAAATAGTTACAATGAGTCAATAGGTTATTTGGCTTTGTTAATTATTGATAGAGTTTGGATTCATGCAGGATTCACCCACTATACTTTGATGTGATAATTAGAGTGAAATTAACATATCTCACAACCCAATTAATCATTAATAAATAAATAAAATTTAGGTACATATGTAATTAATTCACCAACATATTCATGATGGCATTCTTAGCTTGGAGTACATTCCAACTCAACAAAAGGTTATAAACATCTTCATGAAACCTTTTTCATCACCTCATTTCCTTGAGTTACATGGCATGCTTGGGGTTTCATAAGTTATCTTTGGGGGGTATTAATTAGGACATATTCCACATTCATTTCATGGATACATATTTTACATGAGTACCTAATGTAGGAACATTAGGAGAACAATATTTTAAAACATGCCAATACTTGTCACACTAAAATATAATAAGTGTTTTGAGGTCTTAAGGGTGTCTTAGGAAGTTTTATAAGGTTGAATAAGAAGCTTTAAATTCTTCACTTGTGCTATAATTATATTATTAGAATTATAAGTTTATATTATTGTATAGGATCCTCTTGTAACTATGTAGTTTTACCTTAAGAATTATCTATGAGACCAAATTCTTAAGTTGGATAGAGGACAAAGAAAGCAAGGTTAAGATTGGGATGAGAAAATCTTGGAGTCATCCTCATCCAAAAATAAATTTATACATTGAGATAAGTCTCATATCATTTTGACAGGGGTTAAATAAAGAAAATAAACAAGTATTAGGTGTGAGCAGTGGAGTAATGCGTAGAAGAGAAAAAAAGTGTGTAAGAAGGCCTTTAGGCCTTTATATTTGTACAAGGTTGTTATAAGACTATATATAAAGATTGAATAATAATTAAAAAAGGAAGGATCTTATATATTGAAGTAATTCTCAGATATAATAAATATGGAGATTTAAGACACATCAGAAAGCAAGGAATCAAATTGGTCTTTGGAGAGGTAAGATATAAAGAGTTCTAATTTCAAGTCTATAGTGTAATATTAGCAAGATTTTTAAATCATCCAAACCTATTATGTAAATAAAAAAGTTTAAGGTAATAATCAACATTTAAATCTCATGTGGAATTGATATGGCATGGATATTGGACTTATAGTTATTAAAGTCCTCTTAGATTTCCTAAATAAATTATAATACGATATAGTTTTGTTCGAGATTTACCAACTCGACTGTATAAGCAACTAGGCCTATTTATGATTAATTACAATTTTTAGTGTGATTGAGGCAACCCAAATTTGTATTATCAAGATTGATTCTAAATTGATGATTAATTATCTCAAGTAAGTTTTATATTATGGTAACATTTTATACAATAACTGGCAGGCATCTAACTTGAACATGAAATGACATGTGAAGATGAATGGATAAAGGATATTGTCAGAAATCATTTGTTCTCATAAGGAAAGTGACATTCCATTTTTAGAGGATCAATTAAATGAGAATATATTAGGCTCAAAATTGAAATGTTGTGGGTATCAAAATGTGTTGTAAATAACCATTTGAGTATAAGGCCTTAATGTGTGTGTATCCTTGGAAAGTTGTTTATTGTTATATAGGAATACTAGACTCTAAGAAGATATAAATGAGAGTAAGTGGAGAGATAAAATGGCCTTAGATAAGTTAAACATACCTTGATAAATATAACTACATATTTTTCATTTCAAAGGATCAATTTGGTCTAAGGTGACTCTATATGTCTATGTTGTTCATGCATAATAATTGCCTTAAAAATATGACTACATCCCTGTAGCTACATTTGTGAATTTTTGTTAAGTGAGGAAAGATATTGAATTAAATGATGAGATATTTGAATTTTAAAAACCTATTCAATGATCAAAATAAAGACTAGATTTGGATTGATTCACTATACTATCTATGGAAAGTATTGAGGAGATATCAGTAAAATAAAATTTTATCTCTGTATAAGTATATACTTAAGATGAACAAATCAATAATAAAATATAGATTTTGTTATTATTGTCTCTTAGGAAAAAGATAAATAAGGTTATATAAGTGGATTTAAGAATAGTGGTTATTGGATCAGAGTTAGTCACAAATAATAAATAACAAGATAAGTTATTTTTATGAATACAAGTTTAAGTATTTAAATGAAAGTTCTTGATTAGCACATGGAAGGGTTATAGTGATCCACGAAAAAATATTATTAATTTTTACATGGAAATAAGAGATTACCATCTTTTTTAGTATCAGATCTTAGATAAGCTCTTGGCCAGTTTAAATTTGTTTAAGCAATTGGATAATTAGACTAAGCAAGATTTGAGTTTGGTAAGGTTTTTTTTTTAAGGAAATAGAGAAGGAATTTGACAAAAGGCTTAGAAATAATGAAAGAGAGGTAAGATTTTGTTAGAAACCTTAAGTAAGAGGTTAAGTGGAAAAATCCCTAATAACCATAAAGGCTTGAAAGAGTGAAAGAGAAATAGTGAAAGCTCCTAGCTAAGCTCAAGAGGAGATCTTAAAGAAGAAAGTAAAATGTCCAAGTTAAGGAATAAAAGGTGGTCAAAATATTAGGGTGGAAAAGACCTAGGTGAGGTGTTAGTATAGAGATAGAAATAAGGATAAAATTACTAAGAGGATATAGGTCAGTGAAAAGAGAGAGATGAAGGGCCTAGAGAAGGCAAATTGCCATAGAGAAATTACTGAAGTAAAGATACACAAAGAGAATGCTGAGATGAAAGTGATCTTGGCAATGATGGAAGAATTTTTGGAGGAATAAAGGTAGAGATTCCTAGTGAATATTATAAGGGTGATCAAGTTGCCTCTTAGATAAATTCTTGATAAAATTAAAAAGAGAAAACAAAAGACATTGTTAGCAAAACAATCCAAGGAGGAAAATAAAGAGGCAAGAAATCTTTAAAAAGTTTTTTAAACTGATGATTTATTTATATGTGTGAATATAGGTAATGAGATAAATAAAATAGAAGCTCATTTTGAGAGATTAAAATCTAAATGAGACAAGACATTGGTGGTAATAGAGAAGCATGAACATCATATTTGCATAGTAGTGCATAAATAAGTTGAATTTTGCTATCTTGAGGAAGGTGAAATTCTTGATGAAAATGAAGAAACATTTAGAGAGACTCAATGTCCCCAAATTTTCCATTATAATGTTGAATTTGATAAATAAAATGTAAATGTTTATGAATATTCCCTATATAATCAAATAATTGAATTAATAAATAGGTTCATGAATAATGAATGTATAAATAAATCACCCATGAAAGTGCTTGTAAAATCTGATATGTTGTAGGAAAAGGTGTCTCAAATGACACAAGATCAAAATAAGTTGGATTTGAATGAAGATTTGATAGAATTAAAAGAAGAAGAAGACATGATTTGGCATCAAATCATGATTGAATCATAATATTTAAGCCTCATAGGTGATGAAGAGGCTATCAAAGATGTTGATATTAAAATTTTGGAACTCTTAAGTGATGAAAATACAAATGGAGGGGCAACATTACCTCATGTTTTTATGACTAATTATATTTTAAATTTTGTAGATGTGAACGACTTGGTAGATAAGGAGATGGAGGTCTACATATTAGACTTCATTGATGAAGATGAAAAGAAGATTGAGCCACTTGAGTTCATATATTATGAATAAATGCACATGAAGAAAGGAGGAACAATACAAACTCAAACAAGGTTGTTGATAAATTCGAAGAAGATAAAAATAAGATAAAAACTCATTTGAGTAGGAACACAAAAACTTTCCCTCCTAGAAAGTTTGATGCAGGAGCATTAGGAGAAAAATATTTTAAAACATGCCAATACTTGTTAAACTAAAATGTAATACATTTTATGGGGTCTTAAGGGTGTCTTAGGAAGTTTTAGAAGGTTAAATAAGAATATTTAATTGTGTCACTAGTACTAGAATTATATTATTATAATTATAAGTTTATATTATTGTATAGGATCTTTTTGTAATTGTGTAGTTTTACCCAAAGACTTACCTATGAGACCACATTCTTACATTGGATAAAGGCCAAAGAAATCAATGTTAAGATTGGGATGAGAAAATATTGGAGGCATCCTCATCTAAGACTAAATTTATACATTAAGATAAGTCTCATATCATTTTGATAGGGGTTAAACAAAGCAAATAAAGAAGTATAAGTCTTAGGGGTGGGTAGTGGAGTAATGCGTAGAAGAGAAAACAAGTGTGTAAGAAGGCCTTTAGGCTTGTATATTTGTATAGGGTTGCTATAGGATTGTATATAAATATTGAAGAATAATTAAAAAAGGAAATATATTATATATTAAAGGAAGTGTAATTATGTAGTTTTACCCAAAGACTTACCTCTGAGACCACATTCTTACATTGGATAAATGCCAAAGAAATTAAGGTTAAGATTGGGATGAGAAAATCTTGGAGGCATCCTCATCTAAGACTAAATTTATACATTGAGATAAGTCTCATATCATTTTGACAGGGGTTAAACAAAGCAAATAAAGAAGTATAAGTCGTAGGGGCGGGTAGTGGAGTAATGCGTAGAAGAGAAAACAAGTGTGTAAGAAGGCCTTTAGGCTTGTATATTTGTATAGGGTTGTTATAGGACTATATATAAAGATTGAAGAATAATTAAAAAATGAAATATATTATATATTAAAGGAATTATCATATATATTTATATGTTAAAGGAATTATAGGATTGTATTTTGACAGGGGTTAAACAAAGCAAATAAAGAAGTATAAGTCTTAGGGGTGGGTAGTGGAGTAATGTGTAGAAGAGAAAGAAAGTGTGTAAGAAGGACTTTAGGCTTGTATATTTGTATAGGGTTGTTATAGGATAGGGGTTAAACAAAACAAATAAAGAAGTATAAGTCATTTAAGCCTTATTTAAGGACAACAGGTTTGATATTTTGTAATATCTCATTATGTAGGTATACAATAAACTTAAAATCAATTTTAAAAATTTATGGAAATAATAATACCCATTTTAAAAAAATTTAATTAAAATTTAAAGTTTATATTTCATTTTAGAAGGAGTTTTATATTGAAACCCCTAATAGGCAAGTACATAGGTAGAGAGCACTCAAAAATAGTTAATTTGAGTTTGATGAACTATTTTACAAATATTTATCTTTGAGGCAACATAACCCAAAATTATATATCATTACATATAATTTTATACATTTAAAAAAATGTAAAAAGTTAATAAAACAACATTTTCTTGACTATATTTGCACTCTTCTTGAATGTAATAGACATGTATTATCGTATCAAGCCTGCAACATGAACAACGTGGTTCCAAATAAATTAAAGATAAAGTTATTCAAAAATACATTAAATTACATGTTTAAAAGTCTGATAATGTATCCAAAATCATAAAAATAATTTTCTTTATTCATATATATTAAACAATTGTTACACAAACTCCTACAAACTACTCCTGTTATCGTATGTATTTCATGCATTTTTTCATATTTTCTTGTGTATGAACTAGTTGTTTCAACATCCAGTGAGTTTCTCTTATGTGAGGATTTATCCCACATTGACCAGGTAGGCTAGTTATGTATTTATCCTTATCTTTTTATGCAATATCTTTCCTATTGTACTAGCATTTTTCATTCTTAATAATATATTATTTGCTTTATTTTTATATATAATATATGTAGCTTCCTTGTGTGATGTTTTGTTTTTAACAATTAGGATTATTTAGTTTGAATTCCTTTACCATTCCTAACATGATACCAAAGCCTTGAAATATTTGCAACCATCCATTAGTTTTCCATTTTTAGATAATTTTATTCTACTTTCCTTGTCGTTGTTTCTTCCCTTATTGTGGAGAAGCGTAGAAGAGAGGCGTGCGAGGAGATATTGGTTCCCCTCTTCAAGAGGGAAGATAGAGAGGAATAATTTTCAAAAAAATAATTTCTTTTGAATTTTTTCCTTTGCTTTTTAAGATTTTATTTTTTGCTTGTGGAGATTTGTTTGTTATTGCAAATTTAATCCTTTGTTATTACCTTTGGAGGAGAAGAATATGAGGAGTATAAAATATTAAGTTTTAGACTTACCTTAACATTAGATCTACTACAAGAAGAAGCATTCAAATCTAATTTTCTAAGACTAAGAGAGGCATCATTCTTTTTTGGTGTTGTAGTTCTCTCAGCTTGGCACTCTGAGGCTAGGCATTGGATTTGCAAGGCTTAATACAAAAAGGCATTGGAGTATAAGATTTGAATTATCTCTTAGTTTGATTTAGATATAATATTATCACTTTTATTTTGTTTTAATATCTACATAATGGCATCATTATCTATAATCTTAGAAATGGCATCTTTTTCTACAAGTTATGGTGTTTTTGTGGAGTCTTTCATCTTTGGTGTCCTAAAGAAGATTCATCTACATTGACCTTTTTCAGCTAGGGCACTATTTTCTCTTTGTTTATTTTAGATATTAAGCTTGGCATCATCTTATGTTGTTTGACATCATTTTCTATCCAACTTTGGTACTTATTTGTAGATTTGACCGGACCTAAGGCATTAGACCAATTAAGACACTTTTGTTGGGTTTTTTTCCTCTATAGACCTGCATTGGATATACTACTTGGAGTTATCACTTTCTTCAACCAAAACCTTTTAGACATGAATTTGGGAAAGAGGTGTTAGATCTTCTACTAGAAACTATATATTTTTGCTATTTCCTTCACTATTGCATTGATATTCTTCAACAAAGGTGTTGGATCTATATTTTCTTTATGAGTTATTTTTTGATCTAATCTAAAAGGAAGAGGTGTCATTCCAAATATTTTATTTATTTAATATTATTATTTCTTTTATATACTAAAATTTGAAAACTTTCAGATCTACTTGCTTTAGCTAGGCATCATTTTCCAAGATTGAGGCATTGAAAGGATTAAGAGTGGTGTTGAGGAGAGAGAAATTAGTTTTTTCCAACTTTAGCACTTGTATGAGCAAAAAATTTTGAGTTTGAATATTCTTATTATATCTAGAGCTGAAAACAATAGTAAATCACCTTTTTATTTCCTCTTAAAATAGTTAGATTTATTCATTTTTTAAATTCTAAGTTGTAATTTTTGCCTTTAGAGGAAGCAAAATTTGTTTTCACAAGCATAACTTTAACTGGGAGGATATTTTTTCATGTCAATTGGAATTTATGAGTCCATGATTCAATTCTAGTTATAATAAGTAGTTGGATGATTATGTTCTTTACTGATTTGGTCTTAAAAACTAGTTTGTAGTTTTTTTGAATGTATTAACCCATTTTACAGGAAATCGTAACACACCAATAACATTTAAATCATAACTAAGATTTGAGTTATATTTTTTTTTAAATTTCATGATTTTCAATTCTATATCCATTGGTGTCATTAATTTATAAAAACACACTTCTTTTATAAAGTGACAAATTGGGGGGGGTCCTATAATACAATCTTTTTGGGGAGTGGTCTCAATGCTGATTTTGTGCACCTTTTACATTCTTTATAATTTTTGGTGATTAATTAGCATGGATTATAATTTTAGTGTTGAATATTTTGAGCCTTTGAATACACATAATTACCACACATGGAGACCTTAAATATAAATAGTCATAAAACACAAAATATTATGGTCCCTAATGAACGAAAGACAACCACAGTTCACACATGAATTTGAAAAATTTCAACACCAATGTAAGTTTGAAGAGTGTATGGTTTTGATTGGGAGATATGTGAGTGATATTATTTTATTTCATTTTGATGGGTGTGATTCTACATTCAAAATGTGGACTAAGTTAAATGGTTTGTTTGGGAAAGTAGATCAATTGAGAGCGATGCATCTTGAAGTGGAGCTTACTTCACTAAACTTAGATGACTTTACCTCCATTATATAATACCTCACTAAGTTCAAACATTTGTTGACATAGTTGAATGGGAGTGGATGAGATAAAAATGATGAAGAGTGTGTATACTTTATCTTGTCTAAGTTGAGTGGTCCATTCTAAATCATTACTTCTACCTTTTTATCTAATATGGATGCCTTAGATACCACATTCAAAATTCCAAATCTAGAGTTTTTGTGATAAAACTAACAGGGAGAAATCTCAATTGATTCATCTTGAGTCTTCCACCTCTAAAAAATCATTAGTGACCTCACATCCTAAGACTAAGGGAAAAACTAAGAGTAAGAATAAGAACACTCCACCTCAAAATGCACCTAAGCCCAACACTAATTCATATAAATCCAAACCCTCTTCCAAATCAAGACTAAGTCTAACCTATATTTCTCCTATTATGGGGAGATTTGTCATGAAGAGTCTAGGTGATTTAAGAGAATGCAATTCTTAGAGGATGTCATTAAGAAACACAAGATCTCCATCTCCACTCCTTTTTCATCTCATGAGTATGGGAAAGAACTTATTGTTATCAAGAGATCACATTTCCCTATTTTAGACAATTGGGTTATAGATTATGGTGATTCACACCACATGAATTCAACCAAGGAGTCCTTTGTATCTCTTGGTCTGATTTCTAATTCCAACATTGAGGTTGGATATTCTTCCTTCATTTATATTAACTGTAAGGGTGATGTACAACTAGATGGTGGCTGCATGACTAATGTATTATATGTTCTAGACATCACCACCAATATACTTTTAGTTTTTCAGATTTATCATTATGGTCAGGGAAAGATAATGACTTTCATACCACAAGGTACTAATGTTTGAAATTTGTTAGAGCCACATACACTTATTTTATAGGGTTTTGTTGAACACATTTCTTTACTTTATTATTTTAAGGGTTTTGATGATACTCCTCCTTTAGGGATGTATTTATTTTATTATACAAATTTTGAGAGTCAAATTTGGCATAAGATATTTGGACACCCAAAATATAAATATTTGGATTTGAGCACTCATTATATGTTAGAGGGTCTTCATATAGTTTCATGTCTTGATGGAGTTTGCCCTGATTATGCATTGGGGAAACAGTACCAGGATCACCTTCTTAAGGGCATGCCCATGATAGCTTCTTCACCACTTAAGCTTATACACAATGATTTGATGGTCTTCCATACTTATTATTTTAATGGAGCTAAGTATGCACTTACTTTCATCAATAATTTTTTTAAGAGTACTTGGGTTTATTTCCTCAAGTACAAGAGTGATGTCTTTGCTCACTTCAAAGTTTTTAAGGCTTTGCTCAAGAAACAATCATCAAGTTGCATCAAGAAGCTTCATACAGATAATGGGGGGAGTAATTATTCTAAATTTCTCAATTTTTTTGGTAGTCCATGGTATTGTTCATGAGCATTTTATTTCTGACACTCAACATAATGGCTTAGCATAATGGAAGAACCAAAATTTGAAGGAAATGGCTAATTACATGATGCATTTATGGGATTTACCTCCTATTTATTTGGTAATATAAATTAATTATGTGAACTACAATCATAATTACACACCACATCAAGAAATTGAGCATATGAATTTGAAGGAGGCTTGGTTTGGAACCAAGCCTAATGTCTCATTTTTTTGAGTCTTTGGGAGCCTTTCTTGGGCATTTATACCAAAGAATAAATGGAAAGCATTGGATAAAAAAAAAACATTTGATTTTTTTAGGGTATTGTGAGGACATGAGAGCTTATCATATTTTATATCTTGATACTCATGATGTTCATTTTTGAACACATGTACTATTTTATAGCATTTCATATCTCATGAATCTTCATATTCTTCTATGCCTTCTTTTGATGATTCACCTCTTCTTGAGGATTCATTCTTTGAGGAGCCAGTTCAAGAGATTCCTGAGGAGGTTATAGAGGATGAGAATCTTATTCACACTAATGTTTTTAATTAGGTAAGGTGGAAAACTAGGGGCCAAACCCTTCACATAGCAAAAAAGATAAGAAGGCAATCAAACAAAATATGCCTTTAGAGAGATGATGACACTAGCTTAGAAACAACAGACACAAAAATAAAACACAAGAAACAAAAAGACCACAGTCAGAGAAGACTCCCCTTACATAAGCATTGATTTGAGAAGATCATTAAGTTTCTCAGTATTCTCTACATTGTCAGCATGCCCAATATTACCCACCTCTTTCAGCATATACATGTTTAGGAGAATCGTATTCCAGAGCCCCTTGGTGAAATTTTGCTCCAGCCTTTGAATACAATCCTTCAGGGCCCCAATTTTAGATTTCTAATTAGACTCATTCTCTATATCCTCACCAGCTTCCTTAACATAAATTTTCCCCTTATTTCCTGTAGTTTCCATAGTGTCAACACCATGCTCCTCAGTAGCCTCAAAATCCCTAGTCTCTTGCTTCCCTCCAGTGTCCTCAAAAATTTCTTAGATTTCTAGCTCCTTAGACTCTTCCTCTTGGGTTGCTTCCTCTGAAGCACTTTCTAAGTAATCAATTAGTCTAGCCTTTGGGGTAGGTTTACCAACAATCCTCCCTGACCTTTCAACTCTAGAGCAGAAGCATTTGTTATTGATTTTGGAGGACTTATAAGATTTACCACCTTGGCCCCCTGTGGCCCTACCCAAATTTTTATGGGTCCCCTCCATGGTCTCTCTAATATTCTCTTCCTCCTCATCAACCTTTCTCTTCTTACCCTTCTTTCTCATAAAGGAGCCAGGGGTGTCAACAAGGGTCTCTTCTTGGGTGGAGAAAGAAACATCTTTTGTTTTGGTAGGAGCAGGGGAAAAATAGGACTCATCAATAGCATCGCCAGACATTGTATTGGAAGGAATGTCTCCACTATCAATTATGATAGTCTTGGATGGTTCAAGGGCTCAATAAAAGTTGTATAAGAAAAAAATTAGGCCTTGGTGTAGGGGAATAGGGTTCATATCCAGCTTCTTAGCCATTTTTTCTCTCACCCTGAGGATAGAGTGTTCTAAAGAGGAGAGCAGGTAAAAAGGGAAACTAATAATAACATTACACCTAAAGTGATTTAACAGAGGGAGGTGGTAATTGTATAACCTGGTAAATTGACCTTTAAGCATGAAGTACTTCATGAGAATGAAGCAAACTCCATCCCATGGCTCTGGTATTTTAGCGTGCTTGATTCCTCCTTGATACGGGATGAGTTCTTCTCCCTTTCCTAGAAACAGTTTATGGCTTGCAAGATCCATAATTTTTGTTTTCCTTTAAAGTTTTATGCCCTACATGGTCATTCTCATGGCCATAGCAATCACTTTTTCAGATATTTAAAAATTGATTCCACCCACTGTGACCCACCTATTTAACCAGGATCTTGCAAATTACTCAAACAAGTTTTCATCGAACTCATTAAGCCTTTCTAGATATGGACTGATTCCCCCATCTTTGCAATAATGCCAAACCAATAGATTATCCTTGAATTCATAGTAGGAGACTAGTTCTATTCAAATATGATCTCGTCCCATTTTTAATTTTTAGACCCGAACCATCGAGTTCCTAAATTCAGCCTTCAGCTTTGAAATGGTAGCTAACCCTTGTTTTCATTTATGCATAATGAAGATGTGATGGCTCATTATTTGAAATACCCTATAGAGATTATGTTGTCTACTCCCATGCTTGGAAATTATTTCCCATTTATTTTCATAATGAGACCCACATGCCTCAACCTCATTATAAAATGAATCATGAATGATTTTCAAACAAGTACCAAAGTTATCAAGTTCCAAAATCCATGATGGCCCTCTCCAAATGGACCACCTCTGAGAGCTATCCTTGTCATAAATGTGCCTCATCCTTGACAAGTCATCTCCTTTTGAATAATATCCCTAATGTTTAAGGTAATATGAACACCTTGTCACCACACCCTCTAACCTAAAAATTGTTGAACAAGATTGGCACAAGCATCAACAACCCTGTTTCCCTCTTTATAAATATGTGAAATCTCTACTCCAAAGAACCTCTGCAAAAGAAATTGAATATCTATAATGACATATTTTGGCTTAGTTCCCACATTTGATGTTTTATTAACTGCATCTATGACTATTTTAGAGTCTCCTTATATACTCAAGTTCCTTATTCCAAGGGATATAGCCAACTTTAACCCCCATAGTAGAGCCATTGCTTCAGCATAGTTATTGCTCTAGCATCCTATTCCACTAGCATAGATAGCAGTCATCCATCCTTTATCATTCCTTATAATTCCTCCTCCACTAGTTTTACCATCCAATCTGGATGCCCCATCAAAGTTGAGTTTCATCTAGTTAGGCTTTAGGGGGATTTATTTAGTATTTAGTCTCTATAGAATTTCCAGGGATATGGTTTAACACCTTCAATTTGGTTGCAATTTGGTTTTCAATTTGAGATAGGGGTTTCTCTATAGCATGAATATGGGCTATTGTGACACTTTCCATAATGGTCTTAATAAAGGATTAAAACACCTGAGATGCATTTCTAGCAGTGTCCCTAAAAATTTTATGGTTGCGTTCTTTCCATAAAATCCAGCTCAAACAAGGTAGAGTTTGCTTCCATAATTCCATAAGCCAAGTATGTTTGAAGGTTGGATTCCAGCTGAAAATTACTTCTTTAAGGTCAGAATTATAGACCCATTTAATACCAAAGTTATTAAGTATTGTGCCCCATATTTCCTGAGTAAAATCATAGTGGATGAAGAGGTGTGAAACTGATTCCTCTTTTGAACCACATAGAAAACATCTGTTAACCAAGGTAAACCCTCTCTTTTGAAGGTTATCTTATGTTAGAATTTTTTTATGAGTAGCAGCCCACCAAAACATGTTAATTTTTGGAAGGTTTATAATTCCAAATCTTTTTCCAAACATCTTTATTCTGAGCTTCAACAATGAGTAGATGGTAAGTAGATTTGATAGAACACTGATATTGCCACTATGATTAGGTGGGATTATAATAAAATTTCTAAGGTAGCACCATTCATATAGGATATTCCACCTACTTGACATCATTATGCACATTCTATGGGCACTAGACTTTTATGTCAAGAATTATCTAGGGATCCATAATATTTTTCACAAGATCATGAGATACAAGATTTTGACGATGTGATGATATATGAGTATTATTCATTGATGAAGAATCACACTTGAGATTTGGTCACTCTTCCTAAGGGAAGAAATTTGGTTAGGTACAAGTGGATTTATCACATCAAGTATGCATCTAATGGGTCCATTGATAATTATAAAAAATGTCTTATTGAAAAGGGACTCTCGTAGGTCAAATTATTAACTATTCTAATAATTTTGTACCCATTTCAAAAATAGATTATATTTGATTTGTAATTTATCTTGCTACATTACAGAGTTGGTTAGTATATCAGATGGATGTTAAGAGAACTTTCTTGCATGGAGGCTTCCATGAGAAAAAATATATGGAGCAACCTATTGGGTCTATTCATGATTCTTATCTTATTTTTCAACTTAGGAGGTCTCTTTATGGTCTCAAATAGGATCCTTGAGCTTGGTATGAGAAGATGGATTCATTTCTTTTCTCCACTAGTTTTATTCATTACCATTTTGATCCCATAGTGTATATTCAATGTATAGGGGAGGAAATTGTTATTATGGTATTGCATGTTGATGCTATTATTCTCCTAGGCATCTCCTCATCTTATATTTAGACTATTTAATAGGAATTTTTATCATAGTTCAACATGATAGATCTTATTCTTCTACATTTATTTCTTGGTTTATAGATTTCACAATTAGATATAGGGACTTATTTGAGTAAGTAAAAATATACCCTTGGTCTTATTTAATGTTTTGGCATGAATAATTTTAATCTAATCCCTTCACCTTTTTATTTTGGAGTGACTTTAACTACCTCTTATACTAATGCACATTGCAATCCTACCTTGTATAGGCAGATGGTTGGGAGTCTTATGTATTTGACCCATACTCACCATGACATTTCATTTGTAGTTGGGATTGTATCTAGGTTTGTACATGACCTTCATGATAGTCATTGGAAGGCTTCCAAGAGGATTATATGTTATATTTGAGATACTACTCATTTTAGGTTACACTACACCAAGGGTTCTACACAATTGCTTAGAGATAGTGATTCAGATTGGGTAGGTTCTCTTGATGATAGGCATTCTACTTTTGGATACATATTTTATCTTGGTTCTTCATCTTTTGCTTCGCTATACAAAAATTAGTAGCTATTGCATTTTTATCTATATAAGTTGAGTATTAAGCAATAGTTATAGTGAGTCAATAGGATATTTGGCTTTGTTAATTATTGATAGAGTTTAGATTCATGCAGGATTCACCCACTATACTTTGGTGTGACAATTAGAGTGAAATTAACATATCTCACAACCCAATTATTCATCAATAAATAAATAAAATTGAGGTACATATGTAATTAATTCACCAAAATATTCATGATGTCATTCTTAGCTTGGAGTACATTCCAACTCAACGAAAGGTTATAGACATCTTCATGAAACCTTTTTCATCACCTCATTTCCTTGAGTTGCATGGCATGCTTGAGGTTTCATAAGTTATCTTTGGGGGTATTAATTAGGACATATTCCATATTCATTTCATGGATACATACTTTACATGAGTACCTAATGTAGGAACATTATGAGAACAATATTTTAAAACATGCCAATACTTGTCAAACTAAAATATAATATGTTTTGTGAGGTCTTAAGGGTGTCTTAGGAAGTTTTATAAGGTTAAATAAGAAGCTTTAAATTCTTCACTTGTGCTAGAATTAGATTATTAGAATTATAAGTTTATATTATTGTATAGGATCCTCTTGTAACTATGTAGTTTTAACTTAAGAATTATCTATGAGACCAAATTCTTGAGTTGGATAAAAGCCAAAGAAAGCAAGGTTAAGATTGGGATGAGAAAATCATGGAGGCATCCTCATCCAAGACTAAATTTATACATTGAGATAAGTCTCATATCATTTTGATAGGGGTTAAACAAAGAAAATAAACAAGTATAAGTGTTAGGTGTGAGCAGTGGAGTAATGCGTAAAAGAGAAAACAAGTGTGTAAGAAGGCCTTTAGGCTGGAATATTTGTACAAGGTTGTTATAAGACTATATATAAAGATTGAAGAATAATTAAAAAAGGAAGGATCTTATATATTGAAATAATTCTCAGATATAATCAATATGGAGAGATAAGACACATCACAATTTAAGGAATCAAATTGGTCTTTGGAGAGGCGAGATACAAAGAGTTCTAATTTCAAGTCTATAGTGTAATATTAGCAAGATTTTCAAATTGTCCAAACCTGTTATGTAAAAAAAAAAGTTCAAGGTAATAATCAACATTTAAATCTCATGTGGAATTGATATGGCATGGATATTGGACTTATAGTTATTAAAGGCATCTTAGATTTCCTAAATAAATTATAGTCTAATATAGTTTTGTTCAAGATTTACCAACTCGACTATATAAGCAACTAGGCCTATTTATGATTAATTACAATTTTTAGTGTGATTGAGGCAACCCAAATTGGTATTATCAAGATTGATTCTCAATTGATGATTAATTATCTCAAGTAAGTTTTATATTATGGTAACATTTTATACAATAACTGACAGGCATCTACCTTGAACATGAAATGACATGTGAAGATGAATGGATAAAGGATATTGTCAGAAATCATTTGTTCTCATAAGGAAAGTGACATTCCATTTTTAGAGGATCAAATAAATTAGAATAGATTAGGCTCAGAATTAAAATGTTATAGGTATCAAAATGTGTTGTAATAACCATTTGAATATATGGCCTTAATGTGTGTGTATCTTTGGAAAGTTGTTTTTTTGTTACATAGGAATACTAGACTCTAAGAAGATATAAATGAGAGTACATGGAGAGATCAAATGGCCTTAGATAATTTAAACATAACTTGCTAAAGTTAACTACATATTTTGCATTTTAAAGGATCAATTCGGTCTAAGGTGACTATATATTCTATGTTGTTCATGCATAATAATTGCCTCATAAATATGACTACACCCCTGTAGCTACATTTGTGAATTTTTGTTAAGTAAGGCAAGATATTGAATTAAATGATGAGATATTGGAATTTTTAAAAACTATTCAATGATCAAAATAAATACTACATTTGGATTGAGTCACTATACTATCTATGGAAAGTATTGAGGAGATATCAGTAGAACAAAATTCTATCTTTGTGTAAGTATATACTTAAGATGAACAAATAAATAATAAAATATAGATATTGTTATTATTGTCTCTTAGGACAAAGATAAATAAGGTTATATAAGTGGATTTAAGAATATTGGTTATTAGATCAGAGTTAGTCACAAATAATAAATAACAAGATAAGTTGTTTTTATGAATATGAGTTTAAGTATTTAAATGAAAGTTCTTGATTAGCACATGGAAGGGTTATAGTGATCCAAGAAAAAATATTATTAGTTTTTACATGGAAATAAGAGATTAAAATATTTTTTAGTGTTAGATCTTAGATAAGCTCTTGGCTAGTGTAAATTGTTTAAGCAATTGGATAATTAGACTAAACAAGATTTGAGTTTGATAAGGTTGATTTTTGAAGGAAACAAAGAGGGAATTTGACAAAAAACTTAGAAATAATGAAAGAGAGGTAAGAGGTTGTTAGAAACCTTAAGTAAGAGGTTAATTGGCAAAATCCCTAATAACCATAAAGGCTTGAAAGAGTGAAAGAGAACTAGTGAAAGCTCCTAGCTAATCTCAAGAGGAGATCTTAAAGAAAAAAGTAAAAAGTCCAAGGTAAGGAATAAAAGGTGATCAAAAGACTAGGGTTAAAAAGACCTAGGTGAGGTGTTAGTATAGAGATATAAATAAGGATAAAATTACTAAGAGGATATAGGTTAGTGACAAGAAAGAGATGAAGGGCCTAGAGAAGACAAATTGCCATAGAGAAATGACTGAAGTAGAGATACAAAAAGAGAATGCTGAGATGAAAGTGATCTTGGCAATGATGGAAGTATTTTTGGAGGAATAAAGGTAGAGATTCCTAGTGAAGATTATAAGGGTGATCAAGTGGCATTTTAGATAAACTATTGATAAAATTAAAAAGAGAAAATAAAAGACATTGTTAGCAAAAGAATAGAAGGAAGAAAATAAAGAGGCAATAAATCTTCAAAAAGTTTTTAAACTGATGATTTATTTGTATGTGTGAATGTAGGTAATGAGATAAATAAAATAGAAGATCATTTTGAGAGATTAAAATCTAAATTAGATAAGACATTGGTGGTAATAGAGAAGCATGAACATCATATTTGCATAGTAGAGCATAAAGAAGTTGAATTTTTCTATCTTGAGGAAGGTGAAATGCTTAATGAAAATGAAGAAACATTTAGAGAGACTCAATGTCCTTAAATTTTCCATTATAATGTTGAATTTGATAAATAAAATGTAAATGTTTATGAAGATTCCCTATATAATCAAGTAATTGAATTACTAAATAGGTTCATGAATAAGGAATGTATAAATAAATCACCCATGAAAGTGCTTGTAAAATCTAATATGTTGTAGGAAAAGGTGTCTCAAATGACACAAGATCAAAATAAGTTGGATTTGAATGAAGATTTGATAGATTTAAAAGAAGAAGACATGATTTGACATCAAATCATGATTGAATCATAATATTTAAGCCTCATATGTGATGAAGAGGCTATCAAAGATGTTGATATTAAACTTTTGAAACTCTTAAGTGATGAAAATGCAAATGGAGGGGCAACATTACCTCAAGTTATTATGACTAATTATATTTTGAATTTTGTAGAGGTGAATAACTTGGTAGATAAGGAGATGCAGGTATACATATTAGACTTCATTGATGAAGATGAAAAGAAGATTGAGCCACTTGAGTTCATATATTGTGAATAAATGCACATGAAGAAAGGAGGAAAAATACAAACTCAAACAAGGCAGTTGATAAATTAGAAGAAGATGAAAAGAAGATAAAAAATCATTTAAGTAGGAGCACAAAAACTTTCCCTCCTAGAGAGTCTGATGCAAGAGCATTAGGAGAACAATTTTTTAAAACATGCCAGTACTTGTCAAACTAAAATTTAATATGTTTTATGAGGTCTTAAGGGTATCTTAGGAAGTTTTATAAGGTTAAATAAGAAGATTTAAATGCTTCACTTGTATTAGAATTAGATTATTATAATTATAAGTTTATATTATTGTATGGGATCCTTTTGTAATTATGTAGTTTTACCCAAAGACTTACCTATGAGACCACATTCTTACATTGGGTAAAGGCCAAAGAAATCAAGGTTAAGATTGGGATGAGAAAATCTTGGAGGCATCCTCATCTAAGACTAAATTTATACATTAAGATAAGTCTCATTTCATTTTGACAGGGGTTAAACAAAGAAAATAAGGAAGTATAAGTCTTAGGGGTGGGTAGTGGAGTAATGTGTAGAAGAGAAAACAAGTGTGTAAGAAGGCCTTTAGGCTTGTATATTTGTATAAGGTTGATATAGGACTATATATAAAGATTGTAGAATAATTAAAAAAGGGAAATATATTATATATTAAAGGAATTATCATAAATAATAAAGATGGAGAGATAAGACACATCACAAATCAAGGAATCAAATTGGTCTTTAGAGAGGCAAGATACAAAGAGTTATAATTTCAAGTCTTCAGTGTAATATTAGCAAGATTTTCAAATCATCTAAACCTATTATGCAAATACTAAAAATTTAAGGTAATAATCAACATTTAAAGCTCATGTGGATTTGATCTAGTATGAATATTAGACTTATAGTTATTAAAGGCTTCTTATATTTGCTAAATAAATTATTATTCGATACAATTTTGTTCAATATTTACCAACTCATCTATATAAGTGACTAGGCTTGTCTATGACTGATTATAGTTTTTAGTGTGATTGAAGAAACCCAAATTGGTCCTGTTAAGACTCATCCTCAATTGATGATTAATCAACTCAAGTAAGTTTTTGGTTGTGGTAATGTGTTATACAAGAATTGATAAGCATATAACTTGAACGTGAAATGATATGAGAAGGCCAATGGATAAAGGATAATTCTATAAATAATTTCTTCTCATAAGGAAAATGACATTCCTTTTTAGAGGATTAGTTGAAGTAGAATAGATTAGGCTCAGAATTGAAATGTTGTGGGTATTTAAATGTGTTGTAAATAACCATTTGAGTTTAATGCCTTAATGTGTGTGTATCTTTAGAACGTTGTTTATTGTTATATAGGAATAATAGACTCTGAGAAGATATAAATGAGAGTGCATGGAGAGATCGAATGGTCTTAGATAAGTTAAACATCCCTTGTTGAAGCTAACTAAATATTTTGCATTTCAAAGGATCGATTCAGTCTAAGGTGACTCCATATGTCTATGTTGTTCATGCATAACAATTGCCTCAAAAATATGACTACACCCCTATAGATACATTTGTGAATAATTATTAAGTGAGGCAAGATATTGAATGAAATGATGAGATTTAGGAATTTTTAAAATCTATTCAATGATCAAAATAAAGACTTCATTTGGACTGAGTCACTAAACTAACTATGGAAAGTATTGAGGAGATATCAGTAGAACAAAATTCTGTCTCTATATAAGTGTATACTTAAGATGAGAAAATAAATAATAAAATATAGATATTGGTTTATTATTATTGTCTCTTAGGATAAAGAGAAAGAAGGTTATATAAGTGGATTTAAGAATAGTGGTTATTAGATTAAAGTTAGTCATAAAGAATAAATAGCAAGAGAATTTGTTTTTATGAATATGAGTTCAAGTATTTAAGTGAAAGTTTATGATTAACACATGAAAGGGATATAGTGATCTAGGAAAAATTGTTATTAGTTTGTGCATGACAATACGAGATTGCCATCAGTACCTTATTAGGTCTTGTTACTTAGAATCATATCGTGGATATGCCACTATTAATTTTTTAGCTTTTGTTAGCCCCTAGATTCACTTGAGTGGGGGGTGTATTAGAGTATGTATTTCATGAATTTTCTCATGTTTTCTAGTGTATTAGCTATCTGTTTCATAATCTAGTGAGTTTATCCTATGTGAGGATTTATCCCACATTGGTTAGTTAGGCTAGTTATGTATTTCAGCTTGCCTATTTATGCAAGAGATTTCCTATTGTACTATCATGCTTCATTATAAATAATATATGATTTTCCTTATTTTTGCATATCACACCTATAGCTTCTTTATGTGATGTTTTTGTGCTAACACTTTAGATTCTTGGGTTGGAATGCCTTTACCATTCCTAATAACTCCAACCTCTCTAAAAACTTGCAACTTCAAACTTTATCCTTTATTTGTTATTTTTCCTATATCCTCCTATAATGATTCAAAATTTATCATGTTTTTATTGTATACCTAGATTAGTTTATTCTTTTTTCATGCAACAATTATCCCTCAAAAACATTAAGACTTATCAATCATGCCTAATTTATCCTCCTCCTATGTTACACATATCTTGATTGGGTTTAAGATAGGTTTATAGTGAGTTAATGGTTGAAGGACACCTACTTTAGATATTTAGAAACTTAATAACCCTTACCAAAAGATAAATATCTTCACAATAAACCAAAATATTTAATACTTTTATTATCAATTTCACATTTTTGAATTTCTAATTTTGGTAGGAAACTTAGAAATACCTCTAAATGATCCAAAAATGACAAATGAAACCTAGACATGGTTTCTTATTGACCAAACATGAAATATTAAACCATTATAAGACAAAAGAATGAAAATTTAATCATCTATGTAGATTCACTTGCATCAAAATCTCTATAAAATTATGTAAAAAAATGCTAGTTTTAATTTTAAGAGTTACAACATCTTAAGCTCCAGTTGCCATTTTTTGAGTATCATATATACCCAAACATATTATTAATTTATTATTTGGATGAATAATTTAATAAAAATAATTTCACCAACTAATTAAATGATATAATTTATACATTTAGCACTTATTCTTCTTCCATTTCTAATTTTTTGTTATCTCTCTCATTCATCTATCTCTTCCATCGTGTTCTTTTAATACATATAGGTAAAACTATGAGGTGCCAATTTTATATATATATATATCATAATTATGTTTTTAAAAAATTTGATCTAGTTATTAATTATATATATATATATATATATATATATATATATATATATATATATATATATATATAAAATTAATAACTAGACCAAATTTTTTAAAAACATAATTATAATTACATGCATTCACATATCAAAGTTATCCCTTTATTCCACACCTAATCTATAATTTACATTCAAAGTTGGAGGATAAATACTATCACATCCCCATACTACAAATGTGTGGCTCAAGGTTGTTGGTTAATGATGTAGGGAAAAATGTATAATAGTGGAAATGAATTAGCATATTGGTGACTATATGAAAGTTACATAATGGTGAGTGGTCAATATATATAATAATTGGCATGCGTACATTTTTCCATGCTAGTAAGTTTTTTCTACAAATATTTATTTATTGCATTCAATGTTATTAATTTTTTATGTTAGATTTTAATACATATGTAAAGATGTATAGCTTAATTTGATGTTTTATTAATCTAAACTAATGATAATATTAAATGAGTTTTAAAAAAGATTATTTATATATGATCTTATCACCTATTAGAGAAATTTTGATAGTTTATTGTAGTAGCTTGACATGCATAGGCTAGATATTGGGTATGATGTCATTGTGAGATGAGTTGAACTTAAATAAGTGTCTCTACATGAATAAGTTGAACAGATTTTGTTTATATTAGTTTTGTTTCTGATACTAATATATTTTTATCTGTAATCGATACATCTTCGTATCATAATTTTTTGTACAAGTCTATAGGGTCATGATTTTTTTCTTGTCAAAGACTTATTATGTGACTAAAAGGAAATTAATTAGAAAATTAGATCAAGGTAAAAAATATCCTAAGAATTAAAAAATAATGGTTTAATTTTTAAATTTTTATACCATTATACTGTTTGATGACATGGAATCATTGACTTCTTCTATAAAGAGCTCTATGAGTAGTTTATAGCTCTTATTATGGTTTGTAAGAATATGTTATGGATTTGAAACATTGTGTTGTTTTGATAACTCAAGGAATATAGACCAAATATTGACATGTAATCAGTGTAAGCTAAATTAAGCTCAAATTAATGTGTTTTCATGAACTTGGTGAGAATATTTTTTGTCTTACTTTTGTTATTGACACTAATGTTGGATTTTTTTCTTTTATTTTATTTGATACATTTCTTCTATTCATAAAATTATGTACATGTTTTTAGGTCTTCAATTTCATTCTTACCAAAGCCCAATTTTGTCATTAAAAGGTAACATTTTTCCTTTGAATAAAAAAATGAAGTAGGTGTGTCATAAATTTTTAATAATACATTGGGATTATTGTAAATAGAGCTATGTGAATTGTTTGTAGGTCATCTTACAGTGTATGTAAAAGTAGGTTATAGGTTTAAAATGTTGTTTTATTTTAATATCTCAACACCAATATACCATTTTTTAATTGCTACATTTATTCTTATTATAAACTTATGTGCATGTTTTTAAGGTTGTGATTTTGTTCTTGTCAAAGTCCTATTTTTCATTAGAAGATAAGATTTGTTCTCCAAAAAATACAAAGAATTGGTTAATTATTAATTTTTTTATAATATTATATTTTTTGATGACATAGAATCATTGGATTATTGTAATCAAAGCTCTATGCATGGTTTGCAATTCATCTTAGGTTTTAAGTAAAAATAGGTTGTGTTAGAAATGTTGTGTTCTTTTGATAACTAAACACACATAGACATTTTTTTTTAAATTAATACATTTATTTTTCTCATAAAGGTATGTACAAGTGTGTAGGGTCATGATTTTATTCTTGTTAAAGGCCTAGTTTATCATTGATATAGGATAAGATTTATCTTTTAAATAATATAACAAATTGTCTATGTCTTCATTTTTAAATAGTATTGTATCATTTTAGGACTTGTAATTAGTGGATTCATGTTAACAAACCTATGTGAATAGTTTATGTCTCATCTTAGGGTTTATGTAAAAATAGGTTGTGGGTTTGATATCTCATGTTATTTTAATAGCTCGATGTGCATAGATAAAATATTGGGAATGTAGTTAGTTTCAAGTGAACTAAACTAGAATCATCATCTTTTCATGAATGTAGTAAGAATATTTTTTTATCTTAGTTTTATTTTTAACAATGATATCATTTTTTATACTTTTTTCATGAAATTCTATACAGGTCTATGGGGTTTTGATTTCATTTTTTTTAAAGCCATGTTTTATCATTATAAGGGGTTTTTTTTAGGAAACATGTAGACCAGTTGTGGTGAGGTTAGCATTAGATCAAGGTAAGATATATCATTTTAATAACACATAATTGTATGTGTTTCTATTGTGTTTTATAGTATTATGTTGTTTGGTAGAATGGAATCATTGGATTCTTTTATAGAGAGCTTTGTTATTTCTCTTTTGTGTTGCATTGATTAAAAATGTTTGGATGATAATAATATGATATAATATAATATTATTATTTATAATAATAGTATATTATATTACATATATATTAGTTTAAAATATTATATAAAATTAGATAAATATTATAATAATATAAATATATAGTTATATAATGTTAAGGTTATTTGTATATAACATGATATATAAACTTAGATAATAGTATAATTTATATAGTCACATATTAATAATTATATTGATAGGTGTTCCCTAAAGTGGCATCTGAGGGTGGGGTGAAAAGTTGTAATGGCATGAGTGGGTTGGTAATTAATTATTTGAAAGATAATGTTGTAAAATAAAATTTAATTAACAAGCCAATGTGAATAAATAAAAAAACCAACGTAATGGTTTAAAAAAAATCTATAAATATAAATAAATTCAAATTAATAAAACAAAAAACAAAGAAATTCATAAAAAAATGAAGAAGAAAAGAATAAATTAGAGAGCTAAATTTGTTTTAAAATTAAAAAATCAAATAACAATTTAACACAATGATATAACAGGTATTTATTTTAATTGGTAATATATTAATGTTTATACAGTGATAAAGTAAGATATGTATAGATTTATTAAAATATTTGTGGCCTTAATTATCGGGCTTATTTTATTTGAGATTAGCAATATGTGACTGTGTGTGACCTAAATTTATCAAGTTGACTATGTTTTATTGAAAGGAGCCCTAAATCTATTTTGTTGAAGTGAGTCATATATATGTCTGTTCCGTGTGAATCCATATTTATTTTATTTACCATGCACATTATAAAAATATTTATTACTTATTTATTGATGTCAAAAATATATTATTTATTTATTTTATTTACTATGCACATTTTCTAAAATATTTTTTACTTATTTATGTCAAAAAAAAAACACTATTGACGAATGAAATATATTATTTATTTATTTTATTTTCTATGTGCATTTCTGAAATATTTTTTACTTATTTATGCCAAAAAAAAACCCTATTGATACCAAAAGTATATTGTTTATTTATTTTATTTACTATGCACATTTTCTATGTATGTGCATAACTTAAAATATCTATATATTTTATTTATTAAACTATATATTTTATTTATTAAATGATCCATTAAATAAGATATGAAGTGATAATCTAATTTATCAAATCTAACATAATCTAAGATATCTAAGATTTTGATATTTATGCAATATTAAATGATAATTTATGATATCTATCAATGTATTTTACATAAATTTATCTAAGATATGTATGCTAGCAAGATATCATATTTATTATAAATATCTTAACAATTTTTTTATCTTAGATATGCAAAGTTATACAAATCTTATATAACTTTATTTTAATTATATAAGATATGTATACTAATGTTAACTATCATATTTTGTTACAAGTTATGTCTATAAATTTTTGTTCAAACAAATTATAGTAAAATTTGACCAATTGAAACATATGGAAAAAAATAGTGTCTAAACCCCCATTTTATATGTCCATGTGTAAGGATTAATATCAAGGATACGTCAATAGACCTAGTACTAATTTATTTTGATTTGTTTACCATTTGGGGGATAAATGTATATCTTATCTTAACCTTATCATGATTGATAATTTAAAAATTAATTGGGAATAAAAATGGACAATATCCTATGTGTTTGCCACAAAATATTGAAATCCCCACATCAACTTTGTGTGATTGCATTTCATTATCAAATTATATTTCTTGGTCATGAGACAACCTCCCAGATGCCTTATTATTTTTTAAGCTCCAATAGACTATGCATTTTGAATGGCCTTGTATTGTAAATTTCACATTTGGAAAAAATTACACATTTTACAAAAAAAATGGTTATGAAATTGAATTAAAACCCTATAATTTAAGTTATTTATTAATATTTAAATCACCCTTGTCTTTTTTAAAGTGAAAGTAAGAAAAAATTAAAATGTGAAAATATCTTGAAAGGTATGCTATGTTAGGAGACATATATGCATGATATTTTATGAAGTTAGATAGAAGATCTAATTCTAACATTATATTTGGAGGTGGATTTAAAATAATTATATGGTAGGTACAAGTTCATTGTCACACACACACACACACACACACACACACACACACTCAGTCACTCACTTTTCTAGGTGAAGGTTGCTTTAAAAACATTTCTAAATTAGACTAAAGCTTTTGTAATAAATACATTCATACGAAACAATACATTATTTTGAAGTGATTTTTGAAGAAGCCATAATCCCATGTATTAAAAAAATAACTTCATGTGAGACTTTTTTTTAATTGATTGTTGGGAAAGCTTTCTTTTCATAAAATAAGTTATAATTCCACACTTTCAATGGTAGATATTTCTTTATTTGATTGAATTTTATATCAAATAAAATAAGTATTAGAATCTATGATGAAATAGAAAAATGAATTTGTTTTTTAATGAAATAAATAATAATTAATATAAAAATCATATATTATGATACAACAAAGTGATATCTATAAATACATCATCATAAGACTCTACCAAATTTTTTATTTATCATGACATCACTTGTATTTAATAAATTTAGTTTTTTTCTCAAGTAATTTTTCCTTTGGTTTTAAAAATTGTATGGTGAAGTCTTTTCTCATATTAGGCAATGAATTTGATCATTATGAATTTTTCATATATGATTTTTTTAAATGATTAAAAAAATTAAATTGTAAAAAAAAAATATTCTAGAATGATGAAAGCACACATAAATTTATATAACCATTGGTAAATATATGTAACATTATATACCTTCATATTTTCATATTTGTTTGTATGAGTTTCCTATAAATACTCATCCAATTTAACATTTTAAAAATGATGAATATTGATTCCATGATAAAGTCTCATATCACATTCTTTCCAAACTATACTCGAACCAAACTAGCCTTTTAATAGATGTTCACCATACTTTTTTAAATTGATATAAAATCCTCTAAATCCATTCATAACTTCAAGAAACACAATTATTCTTTTTTCAGCCAAACATTATCATTATTTATCCTATGTTAATATATTTTAAAATAATATCTAACATTTTTCCACTTGAAAATCCCATTTTTAATCAATCTACCTAAAATCAAATTAAATATTAAATAATCAAAGCTATAACTATTCATATTTATAAAACACTTTGAACATGAATTAATTTTGTCTCAAAATTATGATTTTGTGATAATTGTAAAAAAATGTATATATTTAACTCTATGATAAGAGTCTATATTAATTTATATTCTTGTGTGATAAAATATGTTTAACCTACCCATAGTTGGGAGCCTTCTCAACCATAAAGATTTTTTTCCCCTCCTCATGATTGGGAGGGCCACCAACAATAAGGATGACACAATATTTTGGTCTCTAAATGGTGAGGAAATTTTTTGACCTATATATGGTTAGGAGGCTTCCAAACCATGCTGAGAAATAAAAATTCTCTCCATGGTTGGAATATCTCCCAACCATGGAAAGGAAAACATTTTCTCTGTCCACTCCATGGTTAGATGGGCTCCCAGCCATTGACATGAAAAAATATAACTTCACTATGGTTTAGATCCTTCCAAAGTATTGATAGGTAAATTTATTACCTCACCATGGTTAAGATATCCTATAACCATTATGAGTGATAAAAAAATAATAACCATGGTTGATAAAACTCCTAAAATTGGGAAAAATAAATATTACTTTGTCATCTTAGTAGTTGGGAGAACTACCAATAATGACGAGACAAATTAAATTTTAACCATGGTTGGGAGGGATCCTAACCATGGAGATGACACAATTTTTTTTTCATATCTATGGTTGGGATCCCTCTAAATCATGGAGAGGATAAAAGTTTCCCTCTTCATGGTTGGGTGGGCTCCCAACCATGGGGACAACAATAAATTATTTATCCTCTCCATGGTTGGGATAGATCCCAACCATTGTGAGAATATAAAATTATAACCATGGTTTGGAGTTATCCAAACCATGGTAATGATAAATCCAAATTATTCTTATTCATAGTTGGATAGGGTTCCCAGGCATCATGAGAAAAATACTTATCACCATGGTTAGGAGTGCTACTAAACATCATGATAAAAATAAATTATCACCATGGTTTTAAGTCCCCAAAAATATTATGACGTGAAAAAAATTATCAATATGGTTGGGACCTTCCTAACCATGGTGAGAACAAAAAAATTATCACCATGGTTAGGGTCCCTCCCAACCATGGAGATGAATATGTTTTTGTCCTCTCCATAGTTGGGATCCCATGTAATCATGGAAAGCACAAAATTTTCCCTCTCTATGGTTTGGAAGTATCAAAACCATGCTAAGGGAAAATTTTCCCTCCCATAGTTAGGAGGGATTCTAACCATGGGGATAGAAATTTTTCCCTTACCATGGTTAGGATCCCTCACAACCATGGAGAGGTCATGGTTGTGAGGGATCCTAATCATGGTAAGGAAAAATTTTCTCTCATCATGGTTAGGATCCCTCACCATGGTTTTTATCCCTCTAAACCATATATCCATCAAAACCATGAAGAGGCCATGGTTGTGAGGGATCTTAACCATGGTAAGGGAAAATTTTCCCTCCCATGGTTAGGAGGGATCCTAATCATGGGGAGGGAAAATTTTACATTACCATGGTTAGGATACCTCAAAACCATGGAGAGGTAAAATTTAATCATCTTTTTGATTATGAGGGATACCTATAATGGATAATTAAATATGTTATCTCATATTGTTTGGGATCTATCTAAACCATGAAAAGGGAAATTTTTGTCCTCTCCATGGTTGGGAGGGATTGAAACCATAGAGAGGGAAAATTTTACCCTCATCATGGTAAGGATAACTTTGAATAATGACAATGCAAAATGTTTCCCTCTCCAAGGTTGTAAGCACTCATAACCATGGTGAGAAAATAAATATCACCATGGTTAGGATCCATCTAAACCATAGAGAGGATAGAATTTGGTTTGTCCTCTTAATGGTTTAGAGGGATTCCAACCATGAAGAGGGAAAATTTTTATATTACCATGGTTAAAATCCCTCCCAACCATGAAGAGTATTTTTTTCATCCTCTCAATGGTTTAGAGGGCTCACAACCATGATGAGGGAGCCCTCTTAAACATAGAGATGGATTTTTTTCCCTCTCAATGTTTAGGAGTCCTCATAGCCATGGAGCGGAAAATATTTTAACTCTCCATGGTTGAAATATATCCCAGCCATGGTGAGGGTAAACATTTTCCTCTCCATAATTGGGAGACCTCACAACTATGGAGAAAAAAAATAGTTTTTCCTCTTCATCATTGGGAGGTCTCCCAAATATTATTAGGGAACACTATTACCTATCTATGGATTGAAGGGATCCAAAAAAAAAGAGGGAAAAATTGAACTTACAATGGTTATGAGGGATCCCAACCATTATGAGGATAATTGTTTCACTTTCCATGGTTGGGAGCCCTCACAACCCTTGTGAGATAAAATGTTTTCCTCTCCATGGTTTGGATGGATCTAAACCATGGAGATGGTTGGGATTAATCCAAACCACAAAAAAGAAAAAAAATTCCCTTTTCATGGTTGGAATGAATCCCAAATATTGTGAGGGAAACTTTATACCTTTCCATGGTTTAAAGGGATTCAAATAATTGAGGGGGAAATGTTTCCCCTAACCATGGTTGGGAGGGATCCCAACCATAATGAGGGAATATTTTTCACTCTTAATTTTTGGGAGGTCTCTAAAACTTGGAGACGTAAAAATTTACTCTCACCATGGTCATCAAAGTTCCAATCCATGGTGAAGTAAATAATTCCATCTTTATGTTTGGGATCCCTCCCAATCATGAAGAGGGAAATATTTTCCCTCAACATGCTTCAAAGCCCCCTAACTATGGAGATGGTTTTTTCTTCCCTCACAAAATTTGGGGAGACTCTCATATATCACCTATGAGGATAATTATTTCTCTATACATTATTGGGATCCCTCCAAAAAATAGAGAGGTAATTATTTTACCTCTCCATGGTTAGGATCCCTCCCAACCATGGAGATGGAAAACTCCCAACCATGGAGAGGTAAATTATTGGTATCTAATTTTATTAGGTTACCACATGGCATGATATATTACTATAATTTGTAAATTAAATAATTTTATGAAATAAGTTTTAACATGGGAAATAGTTTATTTTAAAGGGTTGATTAGGCCGTCGACCTGCCAAGATAGATAAAATGTAGATGTTGTGTATGTGGTCTCATTTTACCATATAATTTATTATATATCTATGATTTATATCTTATATTTATGTCATTATCATCATTGACCCCATATAAGTGTAAATATAGTGGTGGGGTATGAGATAGATAATTATTTACTATTTGTCATGAATCTTGGATTAACTTAGAAAAGATAAGATTTCAACAAAAATCAATAATATATGAAAGATTTTGAATACATTTGGTGAAAACACCATTTACATGTGTTAATTATATATTTATATACAATATAACATGTATAGATATCATAATGAGACATGCTTATTAAAATTGGAGTGTGTTTTCTAGAAGAATTTATTTTGTCAATGATGGAAGGGAGATGACATTTGAGAAACCAAATTTTCCTATTGACATATTTTTATCTAGTTATTTGGTTCTGGCTTTAAATATCTTATTATAGGTTTAGTATTCATTCACAATGAAAAATATTATCTCACCACTAATATAATATTCCTAAAAATTCAAGAATCTATTCATTTTTTCTCTACTTTTATTTGGTTATGGTATAGTATTAATTCCCTGGTAATTTACTCTATCTAAAAATGCAATAATGTATTCACTTTTCATTTCTTATTTTAAACCAAATGAAAAAAATTATATCTAAAATGTAGGACCTATATTATTTTTTCCACATACTCAATCAAATAAAATTATTTTTGTCATGGTCGAAGAAAAAACACGCTATTATCCTTCAACTAGTAAATAGGTTTTAAACCTATGGTGGCCTACGTGATAGCTATATATTCACTTATTAGTATATTTAGCCTAAAAATACAATAATATATTAAATTTTACTTTATTATTTTGAAATAAATGAAAAAAAAATTCTCTAAAATGTAAGATATTTATTACCTTTTCAACATTCTCAATGATATTCAAGTCTTTATGGCATGGTTAGGGGAACAAGAAGTCATTATCCTTGAACTAGTAAATATGTTTTAAACCTATAGTGGCATGCATGAGAACTATATATTCACTTGGTAATCTACTCAACCTAAATATGAAATAATCTATTTAGTTTTATTTTCTTATTTTAAACCAAATGCAATAATTTTATTTAAAATGTATGATATTTCTTATCTTTTCCACATTCTCGATCATATCTAAGTCTTTGTGGCATGGTCAAGGGATAAATAAAATATTATCATTGAACACTTAATTTTTTTTAAACATATAGTGTCCTATGTTAGAAATATATATTTGCATGATAATTGACTCAGCCTGAAAATGTAACAATATGTTTCATTTCATTTCTTATTCTCAACCAAATGAAATAATTATTTTATGAAATGTAATACATATATTATATTTTTTACATTTTCAACCACATTAAATTATTTTTGGAATGGTTACGGGAACAAGAATAATTTATTAAATTGAACAATAGTTTTTAAATCTATAGTGGTCTGCATCAAAACTATAGGTTCAATATCATGTGCTAAATTCACACTATGTTTATTATTATTTCTAAGCTAATATATCTCCATATGACAATATGGTATATTTTAACCCTAAACAAATTTGCCTTAGACCCAACTAATGACTCTTATAAAAGGATATAAAAACATAAATACCATGATAAAATGTTAAACTTCACACTAGATAGTATGATAATTCTTATTATGTGCATTCTAAGCATTTTGATTAGTTTTCCTTTCTTATTTTGAAATAAATGCAACAATGTTTTTGAAATGTAAGACATATATTATACTTTACACATTATCAATAACATTAAAGTATTTTTGTCATATTTAGGGGATCAAGATATAATTATATTTCAAATAGTCAATAGGTTTTAAACATATCGTGGCCCACATGATAAATTTATATCCACATGGTAATTTACTCATCTTAAAAATGCAACAATATGTTTAGTTTTCCTTTCTTATTTTGAACATAATGCAACAATGTTTTTATGACACATAATATATTTCTTATATTTTATTAATTATAAATCATATTCAAGTGTATGTGGCATGTTTAGGGGAACAAGAACAAGTTATCCTTCAACTGGCCAATAGGTTTTAAAACTATAATGGTCTACATTCGAATTATAGGTTCAATATCATGTGTTGAGTGTTGATTATGGTTACAATTATTTACATGGTAATAAATATTAATATGAAAACATAGTAAATTATACCCCTCAATAAATTTTTCTTAGACACAACCAAAGACTCTTAGAAAAGGCTATATAGATAGAAATGCCATGAACAAAAGTTAAACTTGAAACTATATAATATTCTTATTACATGCATTCTGAGCATTTTGTCCATTTTTTATTTTGAACTAAATGCAACATAATTTTTTTATAAATGTAAGATATATATTATATTTTTCACATTCTAAAAAATATTCAAGTCTTTTTAGCATGGTCAATGGAACAAGAACAAGTTATCCTTCAACTGGTCAATAGGTTTTAAATATACAGTGGCCCTCATCATAACTATACATTCAATATCATTACCTAAGTTTACAATATCGTTATAATTATTTCAAAGATAAGAATTATTAATATTAAAACATGGTAAATGTTACCCCTCATAAAATTTGTCTCAGACACAACCAAAGACTCTTGGAAAAGGGTATGAAAATAGAAATGTGATGATAAAAATTTAAACTTCAAATTAAACTATACTATGATAAATATTATTACATAATTTTTGAGCATTATATTTAGTTTTCCTTTCATATTTTGAAACAAATGAAAAAAATACTATAAAATGTATGACTAATGAAAATGACGCAGGAAAAAATTAAAAAAAATGAAAAATATAACCCTATTCATTCCCAAAGTTAAATATAACTATAGCTTGACTAACACTCAACCTCAAAATCCAACCTTATCTACTTCAAAATATGGGAGATTTAGAATAGGGCATGGATATCCAAATTATCATAAATGAAAACCTATTTTTGTAATATATTATAGCTACAACTGCACTAGTAGACAATGTAAAATGTGAAATCACACAATCATGCATATTTGATAAAATGCATCATTTATAATAATCGCCTTTTCCCTCTAATAGAGGAAAAATGTGGGAAGATCAATGAATGTATGAAAATTAAAAATTTTAAATATTTTAAAAAATATTCTTCCCTCTAAAATCCAATTTATAATTTTGTCTCTATATTTATTTGATTAATAGGTATTACAATATGTTTCAAATAAAAAATTAATTATTACCCTAATAATCAAATTTTAATGAAATTTAAATTATAAAATATCCACATGGAGGGTTAAATAAAATTGTGGAGGTAAGATAATATACCACAATCTTAGTGATATCATGATCCTTCTTGTTGACTAAAATTATAAAATTATTTAAATTTAATTAATTTCAATGTTCCTTTTAATAAGATGCATTGGAATAATAAAATGTTACTAAATACATATTTTGATCAGAGTGGTGGGGATTTCATATTTAATTCTTGATGGCATCTACTAGCCAAGTATGTATCTTTTTTTATTTATTTAAAGGACCCAAGTCAAGAATGGCATTGGTAGTATGAGTGGAGTATATACCTAGATTGATTGTTTTCTTTTATTTTCCATTATATTTATTATGACGAGTTTTTGCAATGTAATTAATATGTGTAAAGACTAAATAAATCATTTGGATCATAGGTATAAATCAAAATTTTAAGTTTTTTTTATGATTGAAGATAATTTGAATAGCCTATAATAATCCATGATTTGTTTTTCCACTTAGACCCATATGGATTATTCTAAATGCCAAAACTAGGAAGATGCAATGGTTACACACTCAAGGTTCAAAATGGAAGGGTGGTGTATAAAAAAAGTGTAATAATATGGGTATTAAATTTAACCACTATTGACTTGGGCCTCAGATGTACATATTTTATTTTATTCCCCTATGTTAACATTAAATTGGCTCAAATCAGTGGGCTAGGGAAGTGGAAAGTGTCAATCCATAGTAATAATGCCTCATCAAATAGTAAAAATGTTTGATTAAAATATTTTCATCTTAAAAATGTGCCTTTCATATATGTACTCTATATGTTATACAATATCCAATCTATGGAATTGAATAAAATTAAGAAGATACATGTACAAAGTTTAATGACATGTCACATCTCTCAATGAAATCTATAGTTCCACAAAATTATTTTAGTTACCCTATACATTATTAAAATAGGTGTCATATATTAATGAGAACAAGTGTCAAATATCCAATCGCTCCTCTAAAATCATATAAAATGCATCACATGTCACTTAGATGAGCCCAAAAGTAATCAAATGAAAATTTTAGCTTATTTAACCATATAAAACAAAATTAAATGACTTAAAAACCAATTAGTCAAAAAAATGGAAAGGCTTCCTCAATGAAATATGCTTCTATATAATCTAATAAACCAATGTAAGATGCCATATTCAAACAAACATTCCCAATCTTTTTTCATTATCACTCTTAGTAACACAATTAAAAACCATTGTATTCATAATTTATTGGTGCTCATTTCTATTTATTCAATGAATGAAGGAAATAAAAAATATACACTACAACCACAAATATTACCAATTTGTTGTAGTCTATTCGACTTAGGTTTAAATCCCCACTAATCTTTGCATACTCTCTCCTAGTGCTATGGCAGTTTAATGTATATGAAATTAGGCACAACCCCATATTTTATAGTTTCCTTTGTGGATGCTATAACTACCATACTGAATAATTCTAATTCCAATTTCTATATCATAATGTATGCTTTAAAAAGTTTAAAATAAATTTTACTAAGGATTTAAAACTATAAAATTGAACTACTTATAAAATTAATGTTTTGGTGAACTCATCTATATATTGTTAGTACATTTCACATAATTTCAAGTGTATGAATTCAATTTAAAAAAATGTTATATGATATTTAAAACATGTACATTAATACAATCACATATAATTCAAACTTCAATATTAAGAATTTACCTTATGAGTGACATAATAGAGATGTTTTGACAAATAAATAGAGGTGTTCCTACCATGTAGACAATTCCTAACACATTATACTTATCAACCACCACTAATATTATAATAAGGATATATACACTATATAAATAATTTATTGTACATGTTTTAGTTCTTGTGTATTTTTAATATATTTGTGGTTTAACCCTTTACATTGCATTGCATTAGATTTTGTGGTGTTCATTCCTCCGTTGGGCAGTTCACTTCCATTGGTTTCATTTTAAACATTTATATGTGACACAATTTTTGTGAAGTATGTGCATGATGAGGTGGTGTTAAATGAAGAGAGATGATTTTTTTATACTTTTTAATGTTTGAGTCACCTGGTTTTGGTTTCAAAGGAGAAGTTTATCAATAATATCAAAACATTATTTATAAGTGGAGTCACACTTCTTGGACGTGGAAATTTTTTAATGTGAAGGAGATTATTCAAATTGATAAGAGATTATATTCTATAAAAATTATTATAAATAATATTAAAAGCTCAAATTCCAATCCCTTAATCTATGTGGCTTATCCTCCTCTTCAAGAAAAAATAGATAGTGGTAAATTTAGACAAGGAACAAATACAATATGTTGGTTGAGAGGAATATATTTTAAATTGATGATACACTCTATAAGTGAATGCCTATTTTTTGTCTCATCAACACCATAATAGTGTTGTTGAAATTGTTTTTAATTGTTTAATGACCTAGAGAATAAGCATTTTGATTTAGGTTATTGATCGAAGTTAGTGTAATGTTAATTTTGATAGTGTTGTAGAATTAAATAATTTGAGTCTTTAAAATTACTTGTAGTGTTAAATATTATATAGGGACAACAAAAGAGGGGAATGTATTAGAGGAGGTAATTACATATAATGACATGTTTAATTTGAGGGGGAATTTAGTGGTTTAATCCATTACTCTAAAAACACAAAAATCATGTTTCGGGGGGGGGGGGGGGATTTACATGAACAAGACAACTAAAGTGGAGTGTGGAGAGGATAATTCTGCCCTTGACTATCTCTTCTTGAAATAGGGTATAAAATAAAATGTAAATACTATAAAAATTTAAAACTAATATTAATATATCCTGCTATGGTCATAACAACATAATTAAAAATTCTAAAGTGACATTAAAAAAATAAAAAACACGTAAATAAGAGATAAGATATTATGGGTGAACAAAACTTTGAATAATATTTCATAATCTCAAAGTTATAAAAAGTAAGTGTATCTAATGGTGGGGTCACTCCACACTTGCACTACAGTTAGTAGAGATTTCCTAATCAAAATTATAAAAAGTAAGAGTATCCAATGGTGGGGTCACTCCAGACTTGCATTATAGTTGATATTTGTGCATTTAAGTTGATTAAAACTTATTTATTTCTATTTTATAAGTAATATAAAGATATAAAGTAGATTAAATACAATTCAATTCTAAAATAAATCCATAAACCCAAAAAATAACATTTTACCTTAAAAGAATAACCCATATGTTCCATATTAATATAGTTTATACAATAAATAATATTTCCTTGGCCTTCTCCCCTTAAGCATGCCCATTAATTATGAAACTTTATTTGATGTACAAAAGGGTATCTTGTGTTTTTTTCCTTGGACAAGGTAAATACCAATATACATGGGGACTAAATGTTACAGTCAATCCTACAAATCATGAAATTTTTTGTTAAAAATTATTTATTCAACATTTACGTTCAAATGATAGAATAATTCATAGTAAAGGTGAGAAACAATACTAATTTTTTATATATATATTATAATTTTGCTTGTAAATTTTATGAGGAAAAAATGTAAACATGGCCATACTATACAATATAATATTTATAATTATAATATTTTACTATATAAATATCATATAATCTATATTATAAATATATATGAATAAATAACAAGATTATATACATACATACATACATACATACATATGCATAGATAGATATAATAATATGGTATAATATATACAAATACAATAATATGTAGTTTATAGTATAGTATATTATAATAATATAATATATATAGAAGAGTATATATTATAATAAATTTATAATAATTATATAAAAATTATAATAATTATATTATAATATTACCATATAATAAAATTAATAACTTATATTACCTTAATAGATTTATTAATATTATATTTTATTATATTGTTCAGATTAAGGTAAACCCACATTTAGCCGGTATGTGAACCAGCCCAGACATAACTAGAAGATTGGGTCTCCATGAGAATAGTCAAATTAAATATCCATGGGAAGTCAGTCCAAACCAATAAAAACAAAAATACCAACATCGAGTGGAACAAAATAAAGTACAAATGGCCAGTAAAAAAAAATGATAAAATAGGCAAAATTAGGTCCTAGGGACTTGTTGAGACCTATCAAGAATATTTAGTGGGTTTTCCCTGGGTCTTGAACTTAGGGCCTTCTTTGGGATCAAGTTTCATTCCTTCCATTTTGTAAGGGAGAAATGGTTTTATTAAGGGTCCAAAGACAATATGTTGATGTGTCCAAAATATCACTTGATAGAGCCGAAGCTTGAGGTTCAACATCAACCTCCTTCCTTTCTTACTCTAGGGTGCCAAAATATAATGATCCACCTTGTAAGCCCTTAGAACCAACATTAGAGAATATCCCCCTATATTTATTATATTTCTAAATTAATATTTCTCATCTCCTTATTTTGATTTTAAAACATGATTCAATGGCATGGAGTCTAGTGTAAGGGGAATTGGCTTCCTACTAAAATTTATCAAGGCTAGGCTCCTTGTGCAAATACTTAATAATTGGACTAGAAGCCTTAGGGGAACCTAGGTCCAAAATTATAAATAGAGGGTTCTCTTTCTTAGGATAACTTTAATTCATCTTTCAAAGCCTCTAAAGTTTTAGGCTCTATGATAAGTTTCTTCCTAGGTTAACCCACTTTGGATTTCTTAACCCTTTCCTTAGAATCCTCCACATTGACACCTTTAGCTCTTTTATTTTCATTAGTTTCCACTTCCTGAGAAACTAGGGATAGCTTAGTGATCCTCATTATGGGTGAAAACTTAAATAACATGAATATTAGGGCTTGATGTGCTACTACCACCTTGTTATTACCCTTGAAGGCTCTTACAGAGTTCTCCAAGGAGTGGAGTAGGTAGAAGGGGAGGCTAATAGTAAAAATTCCTTTAAAATTATTTAACAACATAAAGTGGCAGGACCTTACCAGACTAAATTTTGAATCTGGGGTGATGTACAACATCACCTGTCTACATACCTCTAGCCAAATCTATAGGAGGTCCATTCTTTGAAACCTATCAGTGACCTCTTTAGCCTTTTTAACCGAGTTAAAGAATTTGGTCACCCACTTATACTTCATTATTTTATCCTTTTAATACTTGAGATCTTGTACTACCAATCTAGAGGTTTCTACAATAGCTTCTTTAGTAATGTTAATCCTCATGCCCCTTAAGATCATGACTCTTTATTTGTAGGACTTGACAAAATCCTTTACAATATTAGGGTCATGCTGAATGATTTTGAGCATGAGTTGAGTGAGGTTCTCCTTATATAAGATCACCTAAATAGTAGGACTACTATTTTTAATTTCAGAACATGAGATGGTTTCTACTCTTCTAGTTCCTAGTTTGGGAACCTTATCTTCCAATGAATCATGCTCTGATTCATAATCCTTCTCTTTTTCTACCATGGAGTCATGAAAAGAGACCAATAATTCAAAAACATTGGAAATGAGGAAACTTGAGAGAATGGTAGTAGATAATAAAATCTAAACAAATCTTAAAGCCTTTAAAAAGGAAAAATCATTAAATGATCATTAAAAGGAAGAGGGGTGATGATTAGATAAATTTTCTTGGAAATGATGAAATGGTGATGGGAAGTGAGAGAGACAAATGGGGTGGTAGTGCACCATGTGAAGGGAAAAAACATATTGAAGTGACATGGGGGAGGGGAATAGAAGGGGGTTACCATGAGTAAAGGAATGATGATAGGGAATAGATAATAAAATCAAAGAAGTGAGAAAATCTAGGATTCTAACTAAGCAAATCTGATGTACACCTGACCCAAGGAGGGGGGAATAAAGGAAAAAGAGGAATACTGGTAGAAAAAATGAAGATCCCACTACTAAAAAATTTAAAAAAGGGAAAGGATAAAAGATCCAAAGTAGGGAAATATCATAGTAAGGATCACAAAAAAGAGCCAATATGAACTAAAAAGTAAACCATAAGGTATATGAAATTGTTCAATAAAAATCAAAAAATCCCCTAACTCAGAGGCCTTCTCTAGGTCCATTAGCAACTAGACATAATTCTTCCTGATAAGGTACTATGTGTACCCTTGGTTATTTCTTCTTCACACTCTAGATCTAATTTACCTTGGGAAGAATTTCTTCTCCTTTTCTTCTTAGTGTTTACAAAATTAACCTCTCCTTTACTAGGATTCAATTTTTTGTGCTTAAACCAAGATCTAGATTTTGTGGAATAATGGCCCCATTCATCTTTTTGCCTAGATCTCATTTTTTAGGGGTGGAATACCTATTAGGGATAGTTTTTTTGTGAAAAATTTTCTTCCATAAGTTATTTTAGGGATATAAAATGGTTTGCTTCCTCTTTAGGATCCTAGTTGGAGTCTTTGATAGTTTGATTACTAGGGTGAGAGGTTTCACCCACTAACATTGACTGGGATGTCCTAATGGGTAACTCATTGAGACCATAAGAGGTTTTGGAAGAGGGTGATACCTCTTGTAGGGATTTGGGGTTTAGGGATTTGAGGACTTCCTAAACTAGATCTCAAGGAACAACCTTCATTATCTCTTTAGAAATGATGTACAACCCATTAGAAGGTTCTAGAGCAAACATTGATAGCATGTTATCCTATGGATTTGGAGAATTCACAATGCTAGTGGCCTTACAATCAATACCCTAAGATTATTTATTAAGCATAGGATCCTAATCATTCCTAAAGAGGGTTAAAGGCATGGGTTAGTAGTCTCCCATAATATGGAGGTAGGAGAGATTCTTGCAAGGGCCTTGAAAACCATCAATATTATAATTTTTCCTCTAAACATTAGTCTTTCTTCTAAGGAGGATGGACTTGGGGAGGGGCTTGGAAGGAAAAATTAGAAAATTTATTTTGGCCTCTAATAATCTTCTTCTTAAATTACTTGGGTTGATCTTTAGTGGAGTCCTAAGTGACTAAGGATTATGTCCTCATGCCAAAATTCAAGTGGGAGTTATGGGAGAGATATCCATACCATAAATTCCTAGCAATAATCTTAGTTATATGAAAGACCTAACTTCCATTTTTAGAGAGAAAAAAAAATCCCAAAAAAATTTAACCTATTCTTGAGAATGTTGTCTAGATCTTCTCTACAAGAAAATGTGATAAGTAGTCTTCGGTTAGAGACAAAATTCTCATGGGTAATTGAGGCCTCCATTTCCTATTATCCTAGATTCTAAATTGATTAATTCTTGAGTGAAACCCATGTCACTTGGCCATGATTAATAAATTCCACTATTCTTTTGCATTTTCCACCACAGAATACAAAATTGATAAGCATACTCTTTCATCAAAATCCAAAGGAAACAACATCCCAATCAAGTTTTTTCAACAATTATATTTTATTATATTGTTATTGGATATATTACTATATATAAATAATAGAAATATATTACATATTAATAATATTACTAATATATATAATGTTAATAGTATACTAATAGATAATATAATATAATGTAATATCTTATTTTATATATATATATATATATATATGTATATATATATATGTATATATATATATATATATATATATATGGTTATATTAACAAAAACACCATGATTTATGAAAAATAGTCATTTGATACTAAAAAAAAATTCTTGTCCTCCCTAGATACAAATTTAATCAATAAAAGCCATTAATTAACATCTCCACCTCTAGTTCAGTCAAATTTAGCTAAGAATATTTAATCCAAGCCAAGAATCACTCCATTAAAGGATGTTTCCCCCGAATCATTTATATCAAGGAGTGATTTCCATTGTTGAGTTCCACATAATGAATGAGATCATATTAATTTATATCTATGTAAATTTATTAGAGAATATTATAGCTACATTGCCTAATGATAAAATAGATGTTTTAATCCTAAAAATGGCATTGTCTAAGCATGATAGTAAAATATCCTTATCTAAATGAGAGAGATCCCCAAGAAATGTTCAATAACAATATTAAACATATCTAAACCATCTTTGAGAGGCTGATGGATTAACTTGGGTGAAAAAAGAGGACCTAATCTAAGGATATGACCTTTGGAATATTCATTACAAGAGTGAATAATGTTTGGCACATTAGGGAACTCTATAAACATATGGTTTTCCAAAAAAGAGGAAAAGCCATCTTCTTATAATGAGACTTGCCCATGAGATGAAACTTTTTATTGACCTTAACTCTTACTCTCATTTAATTAATGCCTATCAATTTATTTCTCTCTCTACTCACATCTGGAAACTAACTACCATATCATTACTTGCTACTATAGCTTATACCATGCTCATATTTCAAATTTCCATGATTTTTATTTAAACTATTATTATATACTATAAGATTATAAAAATAAAATTATATTATTATTTATTATAAATTCATGAAGAAATAGTGAGTAGGTAGGTTAGATAGAAAACATGCTTCGACATAGGTGATGTATCTAACAATTTTTATAATTAAAAATACTTAAATATTTAAAAATGAATCACACACACATATGGGCATGGTTCATGATGGTGGTTTATGGTATGGTTATATTAGTGCTAAATTATATTTCTATGTAAATAAATATGTTATGGTCACTTCATTGTATTTTTAGTTTATCATGTGACACAATATCCTTATGATCTACGGTGACATTATATTATTTTTATTATATATGGTTGAAAATACTTTTGAAAGAAAAGGTATAAACCAAACATGATGGTTTTGAAATGAGGTCACCCAACATCAGATAAGAACAATAAAACAACCACAACATTAAATAGATCATACTAAACACTACAAAATAATGTAGGACAATGGGATAAAGAGGAAGAGCAAATGTTTTTGAAAGGTTCCCTAAACTTGAAAATAGATAAAATAATGAATCAACATGTAAAAGCTAAATAAGAATTAGACCAGGGATCTAGTAAGACTAGTATATTAGGTAGGTTGTAACCATAAAAATCTATAAAACTTCTATGAAAATCCCTAAGATCATTAGTAAAGATACCTTGCAAACAAGCCAAAACATTGAATTAGTGTGATTAGGAATATTTCCTAGTGGTTTCTTGATGTTGAATTTACCTTTTTTTAGGGTTATCTATGTGCCTTTTATAACTTTTAAGGTTTATTTGGTTATGTTGGTTTGTCTTAAAAAATGATTGATCACATGGTAACCTCAATTTTCTTCACTCTATTTATGGTTATCCTAACATTAAAAGGTGATGCTAAAGGTGTGTTCTTGAACTAGGGTATAGGAGAAGCTTTAATTAATTATTAATCCTCTATTTATTTAACCATTTCGTCCTTCCTTTGATTTGGAAGTTCCACTAGGAGTGATCTTACTAGGGATAATGGTTCCCTTCTTGGACATTATTTATTACTCAAGGGGGATTTAGGGGTAGTTCTTGGTGTAGAAAGGAAGGCTACCTTGGAGTATGAGATTATGTTTTTTTTGGTGTCCTTTCTTACTTTGATATTTTTAGTATCTTATTTAGATATTTCTTTAGCCCTGACTAGTTCTTTGGCCACCTCGATAATGGATTTGTGCTTCTCCATAGTTTTATTTATTTTGTTATCTAGGCATGCAGCTTCCTTATGTCCAAACTTGTGACAAATAAGGTATTTATATGATGTTATTTCATACACTATATACTAGGACTAGGTGTCATATCTTGATTAAAAGTTAGTAGATCTTGGGAGAGGCTTTTATGAGGAGATATAAATGTAAAATATGACTGCTAATAACCTTCATATTGACCTAGTAATAAGGTCTAGGGAAATATGTTTGATAATACCTTTGGTCACACTTAGAATAATTTATTCCTCCCAAAATTTCATGGGAGGCTAGGAAGGTTTACCCACATAGGAGTTTCAAAGAAGATGCCATTATTCAAATTTACTCCTAGTTTCCACTTCCTTAGGTAGAGATTCAATTTCCCAAGAAACCATGATCCCTCGATTAAGACCTTGGTGCAATATTCCATAATGGATAAGGTGAGAAGAAATAAGTCATTTGACATGGATGAAATATCCATGTGCCCTTTTGGATTCTAATTTTGGTTATCACATTCTATAAATTTGTCAATGTTTGGCTTGTGCCTTTGAAATTTGCCAATAAGAGATAGATCTAGCTTTTCATTAGCTCTTTAAAGTAGGGAATCAATTATTTAAAGTCATAAATTATCATTTATGAATAGGGATTACAATGTTAATGTGTATCCTTCCTATAGCTACTCATTTTCAATAATTAGTCTTTTTATGCTTTATCTCATGTCATGTCATTGTAGATCCTTTTTTATATCCTCTAGATAATGCTCCAGTGCACATGGAGCCTTTAGGGGTTGTAATGATTCATGGGGTATAATAGGGTATTTGTGGTCATGGGGAGGATAATATTGAATGTTTTTAATGAATGTATGGAGAGTAAATAAACTTTTCTTCACTCTAAACTTGAAAGTATGTATCAACAAAATAATCTAAAAATTACTGGTGATCAAATTGGTTATTTTATGAGAAGAATTATTGACTAAAACCTGTCCTAAATAGCTTAAAACTTGAAAATATTTTATTGATGGTATAAAATACTATATAAATACACACCATTTTTGTTATATTCACAAACGAGGATCAATATAAATATATAGAAAGTCATCACAAATTGAAGGTTCCTAACATGTGAGATAATTATTACACTAAATTTTTTTATCATATAATAACATATTTTTACCCTACCTAATAAACACCTAATATTACACTTATTTTAGGACAAAATAATAATGGAAAGAGTGGTGAAAATATTAAGGTCCACTAGTAAAACATTTGTAAAACTAAACCCCACTATGAATTTTCACACACATGTGCACAATAGTGAATCCCACTAAGTGAAACACAAAGGGTCCTAAGTGGGGGAAAAATTAGTCCCATATATGAATATTTTATTGACCTGAATATAGGTCCAACAAGATGACAAGAAAATATATCCAACTAAAGATCAAAAGAGATCCAACTAGATGATAAGTAATATCCAACTAAAGGAAAACAATGATATAATATGTACCTTAAAATTAATAATAAAATTATCATATTGGAATCATAATCAACATTCCCTAATTTGATTTAAAGAGGAGAAATGTTTATCTTCTTCGTAAGTCTTCCATGAATCTCCTTCAACAATCCCTTAGTGATAATATCAGTTAATTGATCTTCACTTCTCACATACTCAAGAATAAATTGTTTATCATTGACCAAGTCTCTCCAAAAAGGATTCTTTAGTTCACTATTCTTGGTTATAGCATGGAAAATGGATTTTTAGACAATTGTATTGCCCCATTATTGTCATAAAATATCTATGTTGGATCCAAGAGTCTTATTAGCCATAATCCTTGTGTGAAAGCTAATATAAGGGATATATATTCCTATTTATTAGAATATAATGTAATATTAGCCTATTTATTTGAGGACCAAGAAACCAACCCACTTCCTAGTGTAAAGCAATAAATCAAAGTTGAGTTCCTATCATCAAGAGATCTTCCCCAGTCTAAATCTATGTATCTAATGAGATATAATAAATTGATGATATGAAATTAATACCATAATTATAATTACCTCTTATATATTTTAAAATTATCTTAACTACTTACAAATGCTTGAGTGATAATTTGTCCATAAATCTAAAAACTAGTGAAACCCTATAACTGATATCAAGTCTTGTCATAGTGAGATAAATCCAACATTGCAACATGATTCTAAAATTATTTTCATTATATGAATTAATTCCATCCTCCATCATAATTTTTTATCCACTTACAATTTACATTTCTGTAGGCTTCAAATCTTAAAAATTGTACTTCTTTAGCATGTATTGGGTAAACTTAGCTTGACAAATGAATACTTACTCTTTCTTGTGATGGACTTCCATTCCAAAAAATTAATTCATAAGTCCAATATCAATCATATAAAAATCTAATTTTATATCTTCCTTACATCTATTCAACATATCCATAGATCTACTTATAAAGATAAAGTTATCTATAGAAATAAACATATAAAACATTATAATTCAATGCTTGTATGTAAAGAGTTGGTTTATTTTAAATTTATATAATTCCTTGATATAATAAATAGATATAAATTATTGATTAAAAATATATTTTATCTTAAAAAAAACCATAAATATCATTCTTCAACTTATATACCCAAAATTATTAACCCTTTACCTCAAATCCTTGTAGTTGCCCCACATATACTTCTTCTTCAATCACTCCATTTAGGGATGCATTTTTGACATACATTTGATTTATTTACAATTTTTTATGATCAAATAAAAATATATATATTATTATAATATATTTATGTGTAATAGGTGCATATTTTTCCTCATATTTAACCCCATATGTTTGTGCAAATCATTTTACAACTAGTCTAGCTTTTAGCTTGTTAACTGTACCATCAATTTTAAATTTAGTCTTGTAAACCCAATTTGTACCAATGACATATTTATTAAATATAGTATGAAATAAATTATATGTATAATTCATATTAATGGAATCCATCTCTAATTTTATATCATCAACCCATTCTTTCTTTTGAATAGCTTTTGCATAACTTCTAGGTTCACTAGTCATAGTTGATAATACAAACATAGTATTTTCATAATAAGCATCATACAATAAATTACCTTCCTAATATTTTAGAATTTTGATTATACTCTCATAATTTTTATATAAGATTTTATTTTTGGGATGAATATTCAAAAAATGTTTGTTCTTTCTTGATGTTGATGTAGATGTATGATTAGTCTCTTGCAAAGAGCTAGCATTATTTCCTGTTAAGCTAGAAACTTATGTAGGGCTTTTTAATACCTAAAAATAATATTAAATAGGTTTTCCCATTAAATTATATATTTTTTAATTTAAATATTAATAATAAATATACACCTCATTTTCAAAAAAATTACAATCCCTAGATATAATTATGGATTTACTAGTTTGATTAAAAAATTTGTATGCCTAAATTTCATCATTATAACCTATGAAAATATGAGGAACACTCTTTGGATCTAATATTTTTATCTTATCATTTATAAAATTTAAAAAATATAAAAAACTAAATACTTTAATATGATCAATAATACATTTTTTCCATACTAAACTTATTAAGTTGTCTTGTCTTTAACTACCATTGTGGGACTACTATTAATGACACAGACTGTTGTTTTTACTACTTCAACCCAAAAACAACTTTCCAAGTACTTATTATCCAAAATAGTCTTTAATAAATCCATTATGGATCTATTATTTATATTAACAAAATCATTTTATTGTGGTATGTAAAGAGTTGTTAACTACCTTTTGATTCCATGTGAAGCACAAAACTCATTAAATTCATTAGAATAAAAATCACCTGCTGTATCTATTCTTAAGGAATTAATGAAATTTCCACATTATTTTTTAGACAAATCATTCAAATGTTTAAAATATGAAAAATATCCACTTTTTTCTTTCAACAAATAAACTCACTTAAACCTTGTAGCATCATCTATGAGGGAAATGAAATAAAATTTTTACCAATACTTCTGAAAGACACTGGTCAACATAAATCTAAATGGATCCACTCCAAAGGTATGATTTATCTCTATTTTATGATAGAGAAAGACTCCATATGATTTTTCCAAAAAATACATGACTTTCATGCATCATCTTAATTGAATTCTAGCTTGGTAATACCTCTTACCATACCCTTTATGTCAAGAATATGTAAGCTCTCAAAATTGATATGACCATATCTTGAATGCCACAACATGTTATCATCCCCAATGGTGGAGAAATAAATATTTACCTTAAACATATTTAATATAAATAATATGATTATTTACCATATAATAATTTATAATTAATCTATTTATAGATATCTTATAAAAAATATAACAAACACTATCTTCAAAAAGTACTTTAAGACTCTTTTCTACTAATTGACCAACACTTATGATATTATGACTTAGATTTAGAGAAAAGCAAACATCCTTAATTTCACCCTTACATTGAATTTTGGTGATAATAATCATTCCATTTCCTTAAAATTGGATGGATTTTACATATCCCTATTGTACTTGGATTTTGTAAGAGTCATCTAATATGTTGAAACCATCATTTTGACTTGTTATATGATTTGAACAACCTGAATCAAGAAAACACAAATTATTTGCTTCCTCTATTCCAACATTACATGTGAGACAATAATATTATCCCTCTTTACCTTCAATTTCATCAACTTGAAAATCTTTCTTTTCCCTCTCTTGATTAGATTGATTCTTAGCTACCAATATCTTATAATATTTAATCATATGTCATGTTTTTTGTATTAATTACAAGTAAATTATTTCTTATTCTTACCTATGAAGTTTGATTCAAATTTGTAATTTTAATATGATTTATTTAAATTCCTTTTATTTTAATTTTTAGTTTTCTCAAACTTTGAAATATTTTCCTTGGTTTCAAGTGCTTGTTATTGATCTCCAGTGTATAGTCTCATCTTATCCTCATGAAACAAGAGAGAACCCACTAACTCATCAAAATCAATAGTGTTCATGTATTTATACTATCTAAGGTTGATCAAAATATGAAACCATATTTTAATTAAATATCTAAAAATATTTCTTACTATAACACTATCTTGTATAGTATCTCCATAAACCCTCATTCTATGAACTAAATCATTTACACTTATGCAATAATCTCTGACACCTTCAGAATCTAACTTTCTCAAATTCTCAAAATTCATTTTAAAGGTTTAGAATTTTAATTCTCTAGTGAATTGATATGAATTCTCCAAGGTATTACATGCCTCATGGGCATTCTTTCATCCTATAATTCTTGGATAAATGCTTGGATCTATGGCAATCTTAAGATAGAAAAAGCTTGTGCATCTCCCTTTTCTTTAACATTTTTTGTTATTTTATGATATTGTGTCAAGGTATTCCAATATTGAGGTAGTGTGTACCCATAGATAAGATTATTTTAAAATCATTTACATATAATATATCTCTTTAATTGATCTCTCTAATACTCAAAATTTTCACCTTTGAAGAAAAGAATATTCATTAAAGTAGAATATACTAAAGCCATTATTTCTACTGATAATAGCTTGAAAAACCTTATGAACCTTGATTGAGTGTGGATATTATATACATAATATTTTTAAAATTTTATTTATTACTCGCATTTTTTATCTTTCAAGAACCCATTGAGTCTCAATCTTTCTGAGTGCACACTTTAAGGGGTGCACCAGGAAAGGGGTGGACAGACCATTGGTGCTTCATAACATTGTTATTCATTTTGCCACTTTATATATACACATTAATCTCCTCAAAAAATTAACCTTAAGCTTATTCTTCTTAGTCTTACCCATTATTGTCATTTTCCTCTTTCCATCCTCTCTTTCTTTCCTTAATTCCCTTTTGGACAATCAATTGTATTAGGTCAAATAGGTCAACCTTGTATAGTTTAAGGGTATTTTTCACTTTTTTGGTTTGTTAGACTTTCAGTCGACCTATCTCAAACCTAGTGAATTATCCCTAAAAATATACAAGGTCGACTGAGTCGACCCTATACAACTGACATTTTTGGGAGGATTTAGGGCAAGATCTACCTATATATACAAGTTCATTGCCAACCATTTATAAGAATAAAAGTGAAAAATAATAAGTGAGAATGAACATCTACTTATTGACTATTCTACTTGAGAAATAAAGTTTATGGTTCTATACGTTCTTTAGAGATACAGATCTTATCTTATGGAGAAGTCTTTTGGATGCATAGATAGGTTGTGTAGCCTAGAGCTGATTTTTATTTTTTATCCTTACATACCAAAACAATCTCTTCCAAAGCACCTTGGCCAAGGGAGAGATTGAGACTTGATAAATTCATCTTTAAGGTAAGTATTCCTAATTTTATTTATCCTTTGTAAGAGTCGATAAATAACGTAGTTATGCTTTTATTCCCATGCATTAGGATTCCATATACATTGACATGAATATATGTCTTCTATGCATTTTTGGTTTAGTTGTTTTTTTTTTTTTTTTTTTGTTTTAACCTCCACTTTGTGCCACAAGATTTAGTGTGCACTAGATTAGATTTACTTTTTAGTTTATTAGAATTGGTGAATATTAAACCTTAAGACTAGTTTAGGGTTATTGTGTGATTGTGTTAGATTGTAGGCTTTATAACCCTACCTCACATGGTGTATTGTGAAAAGTGATCCCCTAATCAAGTATAGTAGATCCCTATATTGGTCATGTCCTTGATTAATAAATGTATTCCTAATCAAAAGTATAGGTATGCTCTATCTTCTTTGAGCCATGATTGATTTATAGACATGATGCATTTTTGATTGCATACATTCTGGTGAATCTGATGTGAAAATAACTCTTACATAATTTATTTCATTATTTTTATCATATATTTATCATATGGGATTGACTGTATTAACCTAGTTGTAATCTCTATTCATTGGGTTTTAAGAATAGGTAACCGGATTGACTCAAATGACCTAGTACATATATTTAGACTTCCATATTTCTAGTTCAGACTACTAGGTTGACCCAATTGACCCCGTATACTTTTAGGCATCCATATTTAGCTACTAGGTTGACCTAATCAACCTTGTACACTTTTAGGCACTCAATAATATGATTTTACAAATATTGATCGACCCAGTCAACCTAGTTAGTAAAGTTTTCAAGCATATTCCAAGGTTCTTGACTATCAATATTCATTATCTTCATCTCTGATCCACCAAGGTTCCTTTGTATCTCTCTATCTCTTTATTTTTTGTCTTTATTTTCATAGTTTGTAATCTTTAAAACTACCACTAAAAGTCAATTAGATCGACTCTATCGACCCAATTCTGTGTTCTATGTGCTGTCTAAATAACTAGGTTGACCTTAGCTAACCCTATTCATTTTCAGACCTTGCTTCCATAGTATAGGTTTGACCCTGTTGACCCTGTTCTATATTTTATGCATATAGTGTCAACACTATACCTTGTTTTAAGTTAGAATTAACCTTACATTCTAGTAATTAATTTGAACTTTCTTTTCTTATTGCTTACATGCTTAGAATGATTCACATAGTATAATTATGGGTTTTTTAATTAACCTTTTGGTTTTATTATTTCTATTTTATGCACACATGACCAAATCACAAAAATTAAATAATCATTTTAACATTTATCTACCCAAAGCCAACCTACTTATATTTCATCACCAAGGGGGAAGTAAAGTTGATACTCTGGTCAAGTATAAATCATGGTTAATGGTATATTCTATCTAAGCACTTGACACCCTTATCACTGTAGTGTGTGAAATGAGGGGTTAGGCCCAAATACCAAGCCTGTATCATTGTTACTACAATCCCTTTCAACCTAAACTACTTGAAACCATCCTTGGATTTTTATTTGGTTCCTTGCTTACATCCAACTCCCCATCACATTTAAGGTTATAATCTTAATAATCTAATAAACATATTAGGTTGACCAATTAGTTATCTCTTTGATTTTCAAGTTGATTTCTTTCTCTTTACTCAATTGTGTATGCAAAAACTTGCATTATCTAGTGTTAATTCAAGGTTTTATATTGTCTGCCTCAATTGGATTGGCTAGTGTTGATCTAATTAACTATTTATTTCTTTTCAATTTTTACTTTCCTAGATTAACTACAAAAATTGTCTTGTTTTAGTTCATAAGTTGTTATCAACCTTTTTCATTTTCCCTATATGTTGTACTAGGTTGACCTATTCAACCATATACCTTTTACCAACCTTTATATATTGTACAGGATCAACCCAACTGACCCTATAATATCTTCAATCCTTTTTACCTCTTTTTCCAATCTCTGTGCATTATATTAGATCAACCTAGTCGACCTTATATAGTTTTGTAGTCCCTATTTCTATGCTAGGTTAACCTAGTCAACCTTGTATTATTTTAGTCACTTCTTGGTTCTTTGATTTCTCATCTCTCTTTCTCTCCCTTCATCATGGAATTTTTTCTTGCTGACAACACTGAGTTGCAATAAAAAAACATGATGAAATTTACCTATCCTCATAAGGTCTCCCATAAATAGATTAGGGCTCCTCTCTTGGATGCTAGTAACATTCATATTTCCACTCACATGATGAACAATGGGACCCCTCCTAATACCTCTTTAAAACTTAATCTTATCTTCTAATTATAATACCAACCTAAATTAGAGTATACCCTTGAAATGCTCTTCTTTATATCTGAATTTCCTCAACATCAAGGAAAAGATCCTTCTACTATTTACAATATTATGATTAGTGGTCAATCCTAAGAGCTTAATTCATTGAATCCTACATTCTCAAATGGATTTAGGGGTACCATTTTCTTTGATTCTCAACCTCTTCCTTCGATCATGATCCCTTCTCATACCATGACCTCTACTTCTCTAACTTCTTCGACCTCCATGCCTAATATATCCACTAACATGGTAGGTTCTACATCTAGTCGGTCTCTCATAAGATCTATTATCCTTAATCTTTCCACTAGTGTATCATTTACTACCTAAGGTAAGCATGCTACTAGTACTTACTCTCAACCATTCACTAGTCCAACTTTTACTACACAAGCAAATTTTACCACTAATGCCTCACATTCTTGTATTTCCTCTTAAGATTCTATCAACACCAATAGTGATACCCAAGACACTAATACTAACAGTAATGCCAAACCTAATTCTTCTAACAATTCTAATAAAAAACATCAACTTTTTTTACAAACTCTCAATCAAATGAATACCTTTCAATCTCATAACACAAATCAAATGATGAGAATGCAAAACCACCTTTTCCACCTTCAATCTCATTTGTAACCAATGGATTGGGGCACACATAATAAAAATGTTCCCCTAGCCCCTCTTCAAGATTCTCAAGGCAATCTCATTCCTCAACCTATTTTAATCAATAAAACCATTAAGCATATGCAAAATAAACATCTTACTACTCAAATTGCTAACATTGACATAGGAGGTATAACACCTATAATTTCATATAATGGATAAAATGATCCCACCCTTAATATTAAAACATTTGAAAATATTTATAAGGATTGGGTCAAATTAAACACCTTTTCTACAACCAAGCTCCTTGTCAAAACTCTCACAGGTGATGCCTTGGATTGGTTCAATTAAATTAGACTTCATTTCATTAATAGTTTGGAGGATTTAGTGAATGCTTTATTTCAAGAATTCCAAACTAGTGATATTCCTAAAAATACTTTGGCCCATTTCATAAATTACAAACAAAATGAAAATAAAACCACTTAATGCCCTTTTTCCTAAATTACAATATCAAGTTTGCACTCTCTTTCCACATACCTTAGAGGAGGCTATTGACCAAGCTAAATTTCAAGATTTCCTAATGCATCAATTTGATCTACCCCAACCTTCTATGGGTCCTTGTCTCTTATTTAAGGATAAAATTCATAGTTTTACCAATGATGGTGTTACATATTCTTATGACACCATTCACAATGTTCAAGATGTTATTCCTATCCCTTCATCAGAACCAACTCCCCTTCTCAACAATATACCAATCCTTACTTATCTTCACCAAACAATATTAATGTTCATAAACCTCTATCCTCAATTGAATTACTTAAGTGTTTACCTAGGCCTCTTATATAATAATTTGACCCTACTCATCTTATAAAATCTTGGAATTATCCTAACAATTTTTGTTGGTTTCATTCTAGTTGGATTCTTTCTCATGAGACTTGTAGACAACTTCATAATTTAACTATGGATTTTTTTCTTGGTCCTAATTTTGATCATGATTCCATCATTCATAAGTGTCAACAAGATTATGAAATTAATTTTAAGGACTATAAATCACATGATAAAAATCAATACTTAAATCAAGCATATTCTCATTTAGCTATCTATAAAGACCCTCTTCCTAATCATCAACCTATTCAAGATAATCAAGATAAAGACACCCATTCCACCAATAATGTTGAAAGTCTTGTTGAAATAAATTCTAAGGAGATTTTGGTTAGCATAACTAATATGTGAAGGGTGAATGATTTTATCAATTCTCAACCTATCTACACTCCTTCATCTCAAACATATCATGTTATCCAAGATTCTTCTCCAACTCATTTAAATGAGTTGGGGAAAGATGAACTTATTAATTTTGATGATTTAATTTTCAATTTTCTCTTAGATAACACTTCCCATTCTATTTTTACCATTCTTCCATCATCTTTCAATACTAATATTAGGTGTGGAGCCTGATTGTCTTATAAGATCAGAGGTTAAAAATTTGATGTTACTTCAGCTAGGTTTTGTATACCATTATTCATATTTGTGATGGCATAGGCAATTTCAAGGGTTTAGTGTTATAGGATTTATTTCTCCCTTGTATTATTGGAAATAATATAGTAGAAAAATTTGGTGGATGTAACCCATCTTGGGTGAACCATGTTAAATCTAATGTCTCCTATTTTGTGCATGTTTATGTTTATTTAATGTGTTTCATAGTTTCTCATGTATGTGATTTGGAGATAAATCTGTGTCCAATGGGGGTTCAAGGGCAACACCCCCAAAGAATTTTTTTATTAAAATTGATAGGACCTAAGTTCCCCAAAGCTCTGACACAACTTGTCAGAATTAAGAGCACACATGATTACCATTGTATACGTAACTTAAGATTGTGGAAATAACTAGAAGAACAAATAACTATGAATGAGAAAACACATAGAATATGAGAGGCAACACACAATTGTATTTAACTCATTACAAAGGAAATTACAATAAAGAGATCACACTCTTCTTCCACCTCTGTGAGGCTTCCTCCTCAAGGGCTCCAAGTAATCTTCCCACTTGAGTAATATTCTCTCATAGGTCACAACTAACAACTAACACAAGTTGTTATTCACCTCATTGTACATCTAGTACAACTGAGTACGAATCGGTACTCCAAGTAGATCTCACCATGATCCTGCTCCTGATGTATTGCTATCACCTTGATCTTGCTCCCCCGTCGATCTTGTTCTGACCCTCGCATACACACATCCCTACAAACTAACCTGATCTTACTTATCACATGTAGATCTCCACCATGACCCTGCAACACCCTGCATATCAAACCTGATCTTACATACATGGGGAATCCTACTTGATTCCACCATGGGAAGAAATCTCCAAGCTCCACACTTGGGTTCTACAAGTTCTACACTTAACAATACAACCCATGAGTCTATTATATAGATCTCATGCATACACTTAATTTAGACAGGTGGCTCAAAGACTCAAATTGGTCTTTGTCATGCAAACAACGCATTCACTTAACTGACTATTTATCAACAATAGTTCTGACCACCACAGGCAACCGACATCGGTCCCTGTCTTCTTGGAGGTGACTGACACCGGCCGATCTCCTACCGATGTTGGTTTCCCTTGCACTATCCCCTGACCGATGTCAATTGTGGCCTGCTGATGTTGGTGACTGTCATGCACAAAAAACCTCTTATTTGCCTTAGGTGAAGCTTTTAGCTCCACACCCTAACATTCTCCCACTTGGAGATAAAGAGCTGCACCTGTACCCATACCAGTACTCTGTCTAATCTGCATCCTGGCTTGTATTCCTCTTCAAGCTCCCACTTGAAGACAACCCACCACACTCCTTGTGGTGTTAATCATGTGCCTGAATTTCTTCATCCTTAACTTACCTTCTTCTACCATTGCTATACTCCCACTCAAACATAAATCCTATGAATGACCTGTAATCAACAAACCACTAACCAGATCTGGGCCATCTATTAGTCAAACTCACTCTGATACCATTTGATAGGACCTAAGTTCCCCAAAGCTTTGATACAACTTGTCAGAATTAAGAGCACACATGATTACCATTGTATAAGCAACTTAAGATTGTGGAAATAACCAGAAGAAAAAATAAGTATCAATGAGAAAACACACAGAATATGAGAGGCAACACACAATTGTATTCAACTCATTACAAAGGAAATTACAATAAAGAGATCACACTCTTCTTCCACCTCTGTGAGGCTTCCTCCTCAAGGGCTCTAAGTAATCTTCCCACCTGAGTAATCTTCTCTCATAGGTCACAACTAATAACTAACACAAGCTATTGTTCACCTCATTATACGTCCAATACAATCGAGTACGAACCAGTACTCTAAGTAGATCTCACCATGATCCTGCTCCTGATGTATTGCTGTCACCTTGATCTTGCTCCCCTGCTGATCTTGTTCTAACCCTCGCATACACACATCCCTGCAGACCAACCTAATCTTACTTATCACATGTAGATCTCCACCATGACCCTGCAACACCCTGCATATCAAACCTGATCTTACATACATGGGGAATCCTACTTGATTCCACCATGGGAAGAACTCTCCAAGCTCCACACTTGGGTTCTACAAGTTCTACACTTAACAATACAGCCCATGAGTCTATTATATAGATCTCATGCATACACTTAATTTAGATGGGTGGCTCAAAGACTCGAACTAGCCTTTATCATGCAAACAATGTGTTCACTTAACTGAATATTCATCAATAGTAGTTCTGACCGCCACAGGTGACTGACGTTGGTCCCTATCTTCCTGGAGGTGACCGACGTCGGCTGATCTCCTGTCGATGTCAGTTTCCCTTGCACTGTCCCCTGATCGACATTGGTTATGGCCTGCCGACACCGGTGACTATCATGCACAGAAAACATCTTGTTTTCCTTAGGTGAAGCTTTTAGCTCCACACCCTAACAAAAATTACCTTGTAAAATTGTATTTTTGTAGTCAATTTGTGCCATTAATTAAAGTTTTTTAGATCTGATGGTAGAGGTTGTGTTTAGGTGTCTTTTCCATAAAATAGATTGTTACATGGTTGAGATGAAATATGAAACATATTTCACATAGAGAGGAGGAAAAAAGAGGTAGAGAGGTGTAACAAGTTTTAATATAGGATTTGTTTCTCCCTTGTATTATTAGAAATAATATACTAGACAAGTTAGGTGGATGTAGCCCATCTTGGGTGAACAACATTAAATCTAGTGTCTCTTATTTTGTACATGTTTATGTTTATTTAATTCATTTCATAGTTTTTATTGTATGTGATTTGAAGATAAATCTATGCTCAATGAGGGTTTAGGGACAATGCCCCTGAAGAAAAATTTTTATTAAAATTGCCTTGAAAAATTATAATTTTGTAGTCAATATGGGCTATTGATGAAAGCTTTATAGATCTGATGGTATAGGTCATGTTTAGGTTTTTATCACCTTAAAATGGATTATTACATGGCTGAGATGAAAGATGAAACATATTTCACATAGAGAGGAGGCAAAAAGAGGTAAAGAGGTGTAACAAGATTTATTGTAAGATTTGTTTCTCCCTTGTATTTCTAAAATTAATATACTGACAAGTTTAGTGGATGTAGCCCATCTTGGATGAACCACAATAAATTTGGTGTCTCTTATTTTATACAAATTTATGTATATTTTCTATATGTTTGTTTAATTCATTTCATATTTTCTCTTATATGTGATTTGAGGACAAATCTATGCTTGATTGGGGTTCAGGGGCAGGATCCTCGAAGAGAAAATTTTATTAAAATTATCTTTTAAAATTGTAATTTCATAGTCAATCTAGGCCATTGATTAAATGTTTCTAGATCTGATGGTAGAGGTTATGTTTAGGTGTTTTTCATCCTAAAATAGATTGTTACATGGTTGAGATGAAATATGAAACATATTGCACATAAAGAGGAGGTAAAAAGAGGTAGAGAGTTGTAACAGGGTTTGTTACAAGATTTGTTTTTACCTTGTATTGCTATAAATAATATATTGGACAAGTTTGGTGGATGTAGCCCATCTTGAGTAAACCATGTTAAATCTAGTGTCTCCTATTTTGTGCATGTTTATATTTATTTTATATATGTTTGTTTAATTCATTTCATAGTTTCCCTTGTATGCAAATTGGGGATAAATCTATGCTTGGCAGGGGTTTGGGGGCAATGCCCCTAAAGTAAATTTTTTATTAAAATTGCCTTGTAAAATTGTAATTTCATAGTCAATCTGGGTATTTGATTAAATGTTTTTATATCTAATAGTATAGGTTTTGTTTAGGTGTTTTTTACCTTAAAATAGATTATTAAATGGTTGAGATGAAAGATGAAACATATTGCACACAAAGAGGAAGAAAAAAGTAGAGATGTGTAATAGGATTTGTTGCAAGATTTATTTCTCCTTTGTATTTTTGGAAATAATATACTGAACAAGTTTGGTGGATGTAACCCATCTTGGGTGAAACAAGTTAAATATGTTGTCTCCTATTTTGTGCATGTTTATGTTTATTTTTTGTATGTTTGTTTAATTTGCTTCATAGTTTATCTTGTATGCAATTTGAGGATAAATCTATGCCCAATGGGGATTTGGGGGTAGTGCCCTTGAAGTAAAAATTTTATTAAAATTGCCTTGCAAAATTATCATTTCATAGTCAGTCTAGGTCATTGATTACAAGTTTCCATATTTGATGGTAGAGGTTATGTTTAAGTGTTTTTCACCCTAAAATAGATTGTTTCATGGCTAAGATGAAAGATGAAACATATTGCACATAGAAAGGAGGTCAAAAGAGGTAGACCTCTAACAAGATTTGTTATAGGATCTATTTATCCCTTGTATTATTGAAAATAATATACTAGACAAGTTTGATGGATGTAGCCCATCTTGGGTGAACCATGTTAAATTTGGTCTCTTATTTTGTGCATGTTTATGATTATTTTATATATGTTTGTTTAATTCATTTCATAGTTTCTCTTGTATGTGATTTAAGGATAAATCTATTCCTAATAAGGGTTGGGGGGTAGTGCTTCTAAAATAATTTTTTTAATAAAATTGCCTTGTAAAATTATAATTTCATAGTTAATCTATTTTATTGATTAAAAGTTTCCAGATTTGATGGTAGAGATTATGTTTAGGTGTTTTTCACCTTAAAATGGATTTTTACTTGGTTGAGATGAAAGATGAAACATATTGCACATAGAGAGGAGGAAAAAAGAGTTAGAGAGGTGTAATAGGGTTTGTTGCAGAATTTGTTTATCTTTTGTATTGTTAGAAATAATATACTGAAAAAGTTTGGTGGATGTAACCCATCTTGGGTGAACCATGTTAAATTTGGTTCTTCCTATTTTGTGCATGTTTATGTTTATTTTTTATATATTTGTTTAATTCATTTCATAGTTTCTTTTGTATGTGATTTGGGGATAAATCTATGTCAGATGGGGGTTCGAGGGTAGCACCCTCAAAACATTTTTTTTATTAAAATTACCTTGTAAAATTATAATTTCATAGTCAATCTAGGCCATTGATTAAAGGTTTCTAGATCTAATAGTATAGGTTATGTTTAGGTGTTTTTCATCCTAAAATGGATTTTTACATGATTGAGATAAAAGATGAAACATATTGCACATAGAGAGGAGGTAAAAAGAGATAGAGAGGTGTAACAATGTTTGTTATATGATTTGTTTCTCCCTTGAATTGTTGGAAATAATATACTAGACAAGTTTGGTGGATGTAACCCATCTTGTGTGAACCACATTAAATATGGTGTCTCTTATTTTATGCATGTTTATATTTATTTTCTATATGTTTGTTTAATTTATTTCATAGTTTATCTTGTATGGATTTTAGGGATAAATCTGTGCCTAATGGGAGTTCAAGTGTAGCACCCTTAAAGCAAAATTTTTATTAAAATTACCTTGTAAAATTATAATTTCATAGTCAGTTCAATTAATTAAACTTTCCCAGATATGATGATAGAGGTTATTTTTAGATTTTTTTTGCTCTAAAATATATTGTTACATTGTTGAGAGGAAATATGAAACATATTGCACATAGATAGGAGGAAAAAAGAGGTAGAGAGGTTTAACAAGATTTGTTACAAGATTTGTTTCTCCTTTGTTTTGTTGTAAATAATATACTGCACAAGTTTGGTGGATGTAGACCATCTTGGGTAAACCACGTTAAATATGGTATCTCTTATTTTATACATGTTTATGTTTATTTTTTGTATGTTTATTTAATTCATTTCATAGTTTCTTTTTTATGTGATTTGAGGATAAATCTTTGCCTGGAGGAGGTTCAAGGGCAGCTCTTTCAAAACCAAAAAATTATTAAAATTGCCTTGTAAAATCATAATTTCATATTCAATCTAGGCCATTGATTAAAGTTTTCTAGATCTAATGGTAGAGGTTATGTTTAAGTGTTTTTTGCCCTAAAATGGATTGTTACATGGTTGTGATGAAAGATGAAACATATTACACACAAATAGGAGGCAAAAAAGGTAAAGAGGTGTAACAAGGTTTGATGCAAGATTTGTTTCTCCCTTGTATTGTTGAAAATAATATACTGGACAAGTTTGGTGGATGTAACCCATTTTGTGTGAACTACGTTAAATTTGGTGTCTCTTATTTTGTGCATGTTTATGTTTATTTTTTGTATGTTTATTTAATTCATTTCATAGTTTCTCTTGTATATGATTTGGGGATAAATATGTGCCCAATGGGAGTTCAGGGGCAACATCCTCAAAGTGAAAATTTTATTATAATTGCCTTGTAAAATTGTAATTTCATAGTCAATCTGGACTATTGATTGAAGGTTCTTAGATCTGATTGTAGAGGTTATGTTTAGGTGTTTTTTGCCTTAAAATGAATTGTTACATGGTTGAGATGAAATATGAAACATATTTCACATAAAGAGGTGGTAAAAAGAGGTAGATAGGTGTAATAGACTTTCTTGCAAGATTTGTTTCTCCCTTGTATTATTGGAAATAATATATTGGACAAGTTTGGTGGATGTAGCCCATCTTAGTTGAACCACGTTAAATCTGGTATCTCCTATTTTATGCTTGTTTATGTTTATTTTTTGTATGTTTATTTAATTCATTTCATAATTTATCTTGTATGTGATTTAGGGATAAACATGTGCCTGATGGGGCTTCATTGGTAGTGCTCCAAAAGCAAAATTTTTATAAAAATTACCTTGTAAAATTGTAATTTCATAGTCAATTTAGACCATTGATTAAAGGTTTCTATATCCGATGGTAGAGGTTATGTTTAGGTGTTTTTGGCCCTAAAATATATTGTTAAATGGCTAAGATGAAAGATGAAACATATTGCACACAGAGAGGAGGCAAAAAGAGGTAGAGAGGTGTAATAGGGTTTGTTGTAGGATTGTTTCTCCCTTGTATTACTGGAAATAATATACCGATTAAGTTTGGTAGATGTAGCACATCTTGGGTAAACTATGTTAAATCTAGTGTCTCTTATTTTGTGAATGTTTATTTTTATTTTTTATATGTTTGTTTAATTCATTTCATAGTTTCTCTTATATATGATTTTGGGATAAATCTATGTTTGGCAGGGGTTCAGGGGTAGCACCTCCAAAGCAAATTTTTATTAAAATTGTCTTATAAAATTGTAATTTCATAGTCAATCTAGGCCATTGATTAAAGGTTTTCAGATCTGATGGTAGAGGTTATATTTAGGTGTTTTTTTCCTTAAAATGGATTTTTACATGACTAAGATGAAGCATGACACATATTGCACATAGAGAGGAGGCAAAAAGAGTTAGAGAGGTGTAACAGGGTTTATTGTAGGATTTGTTTCTACCTTGTATTTCTGGAAATAATATACTTGATAGGTTTGGTGGATGTAGCCCATCTTGAGTGAATCACATTAAATCTGGTCGCATGTTTATGTTTATTTTCTGTATGTTTATTTAATGCATTTCATAGTTTCTCTTGTATACGATTTGGGGATAAATCTATGCTTGATGGGGGTTCAAGGGCATCACCCTCGAACTAAAAGTTTTATTAAAATTGTCTTGTAAAATTATAATTTTATAGTCAATCTAGTCCATTGATTAAAGGTTTCCAAATCTGATGTAGAGGTTATGTTTAGGTGTTTTTCACCCTAAAATAGATTGTTACATGGTTGAGATGAAAGATGAAATATATTTCACATAAAGAGGAGGCAAAAAGAGGTAGAGAGGTGTAATAGGGTTTGTTACAGGATTTGTTTCTCCTTTGTATTATAGGAAATATTATACTAGACAAGTTTGGTGGATGTAGCCCATCTTGAGTGAACCGTGTTAAATTTGGTGTCTCTTATTTGTGCATGTTTATGTTTATTTTGTGTGTGTCTATTTAATTAGTTTCATAGTTTCTCTTGTATATGATCTAGGTATAAATCTGTGCCCAATGGGGGTTCAGGAACAACACCCTTGAAATGAAAATTTTATTAAAGTTTCCTTGTAAAATTATAATTTCATAGTCAATTTGGGCCATTGATTAAAGGTTTCCATATCTGATGGTAGAGGTTATGTTTAGGTGTTTTTCACCCTAAAATGGATTGTTACATGACTGAGATGAAAGATGAAACATATTTCACATAGAGAGGAGAAAAAAGAGGCAAAGAGGTGTAATAGATTTTGTTGAAAGATCCCTTGTATTAATGGAAATAATATACTAGACAATTTTAGTCGATGTAGCCTATCTTGAGTGAACCAAGTTAAATCTGGTGTATCCTATTTTGTGCATGTTTATGTTTATTTTTTGTATGTTTATTTAATTCATTTCATAGTTTCTCTTGTATGTGATTTGGGGATAAATTTGTGCACAAAGGGAGTTTAGGGGTAGCACCCCCGAAGTAATTTTTTTAATTAAAATTTCCTTGTAAAATTGTAATTTCATATTCAATTTGGGTGATTGATTAAAGGTTTTCAGATCTAATGGTAGATGTTATGTTTTGGTGTTTTTGGCCCTAAAATAGATTATTACATCATTGAGATGAAAGATGAAATATATTTCACATAGAGAGGAGGAAAAAAAGAGGTGGAAAGGTGTAACATGGTATGTTGTAAGATTTGTTTCTCCCTTATATTGCTGAAAATAATATACTGGACAAGTTTGGTGGATGTAGCCCATCTTGGGTGAACCATGCTAAATTTGGTGTCTCCTATTTTCTGCATGTTTATGTTTATTTTCTATATGTTTGTTTAATTTATTTCATAGTTTCTCTTGTATGTGATTTGGGGATACATATGTGCTCGATGATGGTTTGAGGGCAGCACCCCCAAAGTAAAAACTTTATTAAAATTGCCTTGTAAAATTATAATTTCATAGTCAATCTAGGCCATTGATTAAAGGTTTCTAGATCTGATGGTAGAGGTTATGTTTAGGTGTTTTTTTCCCTAAAATATATTGTTACATGGTTGAGATGAAAGATGAAACATATTGCACACAAAGAGGAGTCAAAAAGAGGTAGAGAGGTGTAACAAGATTTGTTGCAGGATTTGTTTCCCACTTGTATTGTTGGAAATTATATATTGGACAAGTTTTATGGATGTAGCCCATCTTGGGTGAACCACGTTAAATTTAGTGTCTCCTATTTTGTGAATGTTTATGTTTATTTTATGTATATTAATTTTATTCATTTCATATTTTCTCTTGTAAATAGTTTAGGGATAAATTTGTGCCCAATGGAAGTTTGAGGGTAGTGCCCCTGATGCAAAATTTTTATTAAAATTGCCTTGTAAAATTATAATTTCATAGTCAATCTGGGCCATTGATTAAAGGTTTCTAGATCTAATGGTAGAGGTTATGTTTAAGTGTTTTTGGCCCTAAAATGGATTGTTACATGGCTGAGATAAAATATGAAAGATATTACACATAGAGAGGAGTCAAAAAGAGGTAGAGAGGTGTAATAGGGTTTGTTTTTCCCTTGTATTGCTAGAAATATTATACTAGACAAGTTTGGTGGATGTATCCCATCTTGGGTGAACCACGTTGAATTTGAGGTCTCTTATTTTGTACATGTTTATTTTTATGTTTTATATGTTTGTTTAATTCATTTTTTAGTTTCTCTTATATCTGATGTGGGGATAAATTTGTGCCTGATAGGGGTTCGGGGGTAGCACCCCTGAAGTAAATTTTTTATTAAAATTGTCTTGTAAAATTATAATTTTTTTGTCAATATGGGCCATTGATTAAAGGTTTCCAAATATGATGGTAGATGTTATGTTTAGGTGTTTTTCACCCTAAAATGGATTGTTACATGGTTGAGATGAAAGATGAAACATATTTCACATAGAGAGGAGGCAAAAAGAGGTAGAGAGGTGTAACAGGGTTTGTTGCAGGATTTATTTCTCCCTTGTATTACTAGAAATAGTATACTAGACAAGTTTGGTGGATGTAGCCCATCTTGAGTGAACCATGTTAAATATTATGTCTCTTATTTTGTGCATTTTTATGTTTATTTTATATATATTTATTTAATTCATTTAATAGTTTATTTTGTATGTGATTTTGGGATAAATCTATGCTTGGTGGGGGTTCAGGGGTAGTGCCCTCGAAGCGTAAATTTTACTAAAATTACCTTATAAAATTGTAATTTTGTAATCAATCTGGGCCATTGATTAAATATTTCTAGATCTAATGGTAGAGGTTATGTTTAGGTGTTTTTCACCTTAAAATGGATTGTTACATGGTTGAGATGAAAGATGAAATATATTGGACATAGAGAGGAAGTAAAAAGAGGTAGAGAGGTGTAATAGTGTTTGTTGCAGGTTTTGTTTCTCCCTTGTATTGCTGAGAATAATATATTGGATAAGTTTGGTGGATGCAGCCCATCTTAGATGAACCATGCTAAATCTGGTGTCTCCTATTTTGTGCATGTTTATGTTTATTTTTTGTATGTTTGTTTAATTCATTTTAGAGTTTCTCTTGTATGCGATTTGGGGATAAATCTATGTTCTAATTTATCCTAAAAACTAATGATAATCAGTCTTCTATTAACACTTATTCTACCATTTTTGCAAATCAACTTGAACCAGTCACTTCATCATCACAACATGATATATAACCTTTTTCTAAACCTTCTTCTTCTTACCAACATAAATTTTAATGCACTTTAGCTTTTCCTTTCAAAAACCTTCTTATCCATTATGCACCTATATATAACACCATTCTTATGGGTTATGATGAGTGGGATCCCATAGTAGAGCTCGCTAATCTCCCATCCCAAATTCTATTCTTTTAGCTTATGAGGACTTCTCCACATCATATAAATCATCTTATGTAGCTATTATTTAAGATGAATGTCCCTCGTCCTCCCTTAGTAGGATGGGAAGTAAATTTATATGGATCCAAGGATAGTATATTACAATAATGTGAAGAGATGTCTATTAATATTGATGAAACTATGTACACTTCTCTTTTCTTAAAATGTCTCATAGATTCTATAATTCCTGAAAAGATTTTGCTTCATGTAGATGATCCTCCCTTATTTAGTATCATCTAAATAGGTGATATCCAAGTTAAGCATGCATTGATTAATGAGGGTTCCAACATGTGTGTTTCTTATCTTGATTTCATTAAGACTATTGGGTATTTAGAATTCAATCTCAAGTCTACATGTATCACCTATCAAGGATATGCTAGAAGGTAAATGCCTCTTTTAGGTTACATGTAGCTTATCATTACTATCACACCTATCACCATTCATGTGAAGGTGATTCTATTTAACTTTCTCATTTATTATAACATCTTTCTTGGTAGGCTATGGACTCATCGCATGAGAGGTATTGCTTCTTTCACCTGCCAATGCATTAAATTCTCTCATAATGGAGCCATTTACAAGATTGAAGGTGACACTAACCTTTAGAATTTATAACAATTCCAAGATCACGGTGTCTTCAAGATTCTTTCTCTTGAGCCTTTGCCAAGCATTCTATTTCATGAGTCTTAATGTCTTAACTTTCCCATCAATTCAACCCAAAGTTATAGAGGGAATCCTAAACTCATTGTTAGCATTCCTCCTAGCGTCTTATATTTTGATGATGATGAACTTGATGAGATTAACTTAAATATCAAGACTTCTGATTGCTTGCCTCATTTCATCTTATAGTTTCTAACTTCCTTTCAGCCTCACTTTTGCAAGCCTCCTCATGATGTTATTCTTGTAATCTTGACTAATACTAGGCATTCAATTCACAATACTTCATCAGATTATAAGTTCAACCCTACTTGTGTCATTGACCTTTACACCCCATATTATGATTATGGTTATTCCTTAGATGATCCATTGTTAGGTGGTCTTGTACAAGCTTGTGATGTCAAGATTATCTATTATCATTATTCTTTACTTGAGTCTTTTCATGCATCTCATCATTTTGTTTCACTTATAGTTATTGATTTTTTTTTATTTTTACCTTTTATTTCAAGGTAAAGATGATGTTAACACCTCCAGTTTCTAAGGATCCACATAGGATTATGCTCATGAATCATGCTATGACAAGCCTTACCATTTTACAAATTACCTTGACCCTCATAGTTGTTTTACCTTTGAGGTTATTATGACTCTCTTTATACATTTTTTAAATCCTACTCCTCCCTTAGTAGAGATCACTATAGTCAACCATATTTCTATTCCTATTATTATTGAGCCTACCACTATTTCTAATTCATTTTCTCCTTCTATTGAGCCTGGTTGTATTCCTTCTTCATCATCACCCTACTTGGTGATGATTTGATTCCTTTAACTAATATGGCATCATTTCCCACTAAATGGGCTGATGATTCTTTTCCCTCTTCTTCTACTCATGTTACACCTCCTTGCATGAGTGATATTAAAACTATTCACAAGCAAATATGTTACTTCCATGGGACATATAATCATTCTTGCACCCATTTTCACAAGTTATGGTAATATATTGATACCTTACATGCTTCTTCCCCATTATCAAACAAATCCATACCTCCCCCAAAGGCACTTCCTGAATATCTACCCAAGTATGGTGAGGTATATTGTCTATGAAATCTATATGGCACCCATCATATCGATCATTACAACATCCTTCAACAACATCTTAAGGATAAACTTATAGCCATTTCCAAACCTTATACCACTCCTCTCATAGGTTGTCCTCACAACAAGGCTCCTCCTTATTCTCCCATGTCTCCACCTCCTATGGTTCCGTCACCTTATATGATCCCTTCACCATCATTTGTGCCACCACCCATGATGCCTTAACCCATGGTCCTTACCTCACTTGAGGATCCTTCTTCACTAGTGATTCTTGCATCTCCCATAGAGCCTACTCCCATGCATTCTCCTAACCATCCCTTACCTAATTTCCCTCCTTAGCATGATTCATCAAGCATTCCTACTTTTTCTATAGAGGAGACTAAAAGTGAAGTATTTTCCAAGTATTCATTGAAGATTGATGAGACATTAGCAATAGTTCATCTCCAGCTTCATAGATATTTATCTAATGTCTTGTATAATACATGTGGATATATTTATTAGTATTTATGATCACATGCATGGTGATTTCACATTTTCATTTGGGTTGGACATGTGCTCCAATCTTATTTTTTTATCTATTATATCATTTAACACTATGTAAAATTTTTCCTTATCATATATGGTGATCTTACTTATTGTACTATATCTTGCTTATCTTATCATTTATATTTAACATATGATTTTTTTAAATTTATCATTGATTTTTCTCTCTTTATTAATTTTTTCTCAAAACTCTTTTATTTACTCTTCATAATTGTTTTCTTTCTTATCTCCATTTTTCACAGTTAATTATCATTATGACTTGGCTATAAAAACCCTATTTCATTTGGTCATTATCTCCCTTTTACCATGTGATCAATTAGAAAACAATCCTACTCATTACTATCTCTTTACGCTGGTCCACTTTTTGTATCTCCTTTTTCCCTTATTCCTTTTCCGTAAACTAAAGATATACATGATTGAGACTTGAGATTGTTAATCATGGGATATATTGAGAGGGGGGGGTGAATTATTATATCATATATCTTATAAATAATTTACTTAATCAAACTCCACTTAACCATACATTTAAGATATGTAATAAAAATGAAACAATAACATGCACTAGAGAGAGAGAGAGAGAGAGAGAGAGAGAGAGAGAGAGAGAGAGAGAGAGAGAGAGAGAGAGAGAGAGACCATATTTTTACGTGGAAACCCAATGTGAGAAAAAATATGGAGAACAATCTCAAGTATATGAATGAGCACCAACTCAAATTACAAAGTTCATAAGCACCAAATTTTAGGAGCATAAACCTCTTTGCCAATCACCAACACAGCAACTATTTATGAGCAACAACCCATAGGAGCACCAACCCCTCTTGTGTATAAAACACAACTATCTCTCAATGTTGCTTTCTCAACAAATGATAGAACTCTAATATATCTCTTTCTATTCTCTCCTCTTTTCTTATATAAAATAATTACAAACCATGCACTCTCTTACATATTAAAAATGGATTCCTAAGCCTTTATTTATATCTTCTAAGTGACCTTTGGCATGCAACCTTTGTGACTCTTCACTCATGGAAAATGGTTCCAAACTTGCATGACCCTTCAAATCCTTGTATTTAAAAAGTCACATGGTGACCCTTCATAAGCAAATGCATCCTTTCCTCTTTTGTGTTTATATTGGTTACCTTTTTAATTAATTAATGTGACTCTTCATGAAAAAATTCACCATATCCTCTTTTGTCTTCACTTGGTGACTCTTGGAATTCCTCAAGATGACTCTTTATGGGACAATGCATCCCATTCCTCTTTTGTCTTTACCCCTTGACTCTTTGACTTATCCATGGGTCCTCTTTTGAATTTTATACAACCAAAAATATATTCATTAATATTAAATAAATATCAACACATTTTAGCCAAAATATTAACATTAAAAACACCTCTAGACAATAAATACTATGTGGCCTTTATCACCAATGCTAAACCTTTGACATCAATGGCAATATTTCCAACAAAGATCACATGCTAGTTCATTGTCAAGCCTAAGTGTCCTAGCCAGTATATATCTTTGGTTACTTATCTTCCTTTATCCTTAGCCTATAAATAATTCATGTGTATCACTACATCCCTCATGATTGTTCATTTCAAGTCTGTATGGAGGAGGAATCTTAAAAATCCATAAAAGTTAAAATCTAAATCATTTAAACAAAAGGCAATGATACAAAAGACAAAATTATTCTTAAAAGTTTTATCACACTAAAAGATGTGATTGAAAGAACATCTCCTTCTTCTAGTCAAAGATCAAACTCCATATTTGGCCTCATGATAGAAATAAGGTCCTTCGGGGTGCGGTAGACTAGTAGATTAGAAGAAGAGAATCAAAAATATTTTAGTGCTACCTACTTTCTCATGTAAGTACATAATCTTCATAGTAGACTAATGACTCTATAAGGGGTCTTGAATAATGGATAACACATCATGGGAATATAGGTCCATTTTACTTATTCTTGTACCAATCTACCTTCATGTGTTAATCTTAGTAGCATGCCTATTTACCTACAAAGCTTTTTGTCTATAGTCAATAAGTTTCCTTTGTATATAGATGACCAATAGTCACTTAGTGTCTTCTCATGTCCTTAGTATACCTCTTATCTCCTAAGGTCTTATCATAAGACAACTAAGTCTTGATTTTTACATTCCCTTTTTCATTCCCTATATCCCTCATATTTCCTATTGGGAAATATTTTTTTGTCTACTGATCACTCCCCTTGGGATTTCATTTGTGACTTGCATTGTAAGACCGTGGATAGGACCCAACCATTCTAAAAAATTACCACCTTTTTCCTTCCTATTACCCACATCTTTATTACCCCATTGCCTTGATTTTTACACCCTAGTGGTGTTCTCTTTGTGAGTTGTAGTTTCAGACCACAGATAAGACCTGACATTCCTCACAAAATTACATGTGTTAAATATGAGATAAAATTTGATTGATTATGAAGTTACACATCATTGACATGTTTCCCAACTTGATTTAGTGTGTTTTATGATTACTTCATTTCTCTTTCACCTTTTTATCTTCTTATTTTTTGAGTACATGTAAGAATACAGCCATTTCTTGAATTTTTCATACTTCCTAGCTTGAATTAGTGTGATAAATTTAAGATCAATCTTTTACCAATATTTTTTTTATTTTATACTTCCCAGCATGATATAGTATAATTGATTACCTTAATTTACTTGTTTTTATCCCATATATGCTCTTTTACATACCTTGCATTTTATTACATTTTTGTCATACTTCCCAATGCAAATTAGTATGGTTTTACTTGTTTTAATTTGGTGTAAAAATCTTTAACTTTGGTTTAAAAACATATCCCTTTTTTACCATTTTATTTTACCATTTCTTAGTTCTTTATACTTAGTCATTTCTTGTTATTACACATTTATTAACTTGAAATAGTGTGTAGTACATTTTCTTGATTGATTATATTTTTCAAGTCTTTTTTCTTGTTTCTTTTTAATCATTCATGTGCTAAAAAATAAATCACATCTCATATATTTCCTATAGCATATACAAAAAAGCTAAAATGCATGTGCTAGAATGAAATATATCCAAAGCATCCATAGCCACAACCATAATAAAGCATAATGATGACAAACACAATCAACATCCATATGTCAAAATAATCCATATATATATATATATATATATATATATATATATATATATATATATATCATGAATTTTATACAAAAAATATAATCATATATAATGCTCCATCTCTATGGATGGGCTCCATCTTATTTATCTTGTGGCCTAGCCTAACTACTTATTAAGGCCTTGGTTTAACTCCTCTAAATAGTAAATTATAAAGAGGTCATCTAGGATCTTAATCCCTCTACCTATCTATATAGATGTACTACCTACACATGTGACTGCATCAGGTGGGTTCATATCTCTATCATTTGTATCAATGTGTCTAGATGTGAAACTCTCTCCTCAGCCAAGACATGTCATGCCCATATCTCACCTGCACCCATCTCTACTATTGGATGCATACTCTCTCTGCACCTGTATCTATCTTGATACCTCCCCAACTAGTCTAAACTAGCTTGCTTGAGCTAGGGCAAATGGTACAATGGGGTCCTCTATTGTAGTAAGGTCATATGGATATAGAGTCTCATCTAGGATGTCATGAAGTGCTCCCCTCACCAAGAACCCCCATCTCTCCTCTAAATCCTCATATACACCTAAAAAATCATGCCAGATGGATATTAGATCACTATTATATCTCAAAATATCTATCTATCTCTACTTCTAAATAAAAACTTAAAGCAATAATTTAACCATTTTTTCTTACCTATCTATGTCTTAGCTACTATGGTATCACCATCCACAAAAACACCTAGCATAATATCCCCATATGTGTAGCCTCCTAATACCTCTTTTTTAGGCCACCACCTTAGATTAAATACCTATATGATGGCTTGCATCTATCTTAGCTTATGTTTGAGTAGTCTCTCTATCATCTATCACTCCTCTAGCTCCTTTATTGGCTCATCAAGGGTGACATCAATCTCTACTAACTCTTGCTACCTCCTTTGTCACCATGTCCTTGATGGTCATAGCTCCTCCTACTATGGAGTTGATAGTGGTACATTGAGTATTTCTACCTCTACCTCCTTATCCTCTTACTCTGCTCCCCATCATGCTCAACCAATCAATGGTCATTCATGATGTGGTCTGAGTTTTAGTCTCACTATTAGTGTTCTTAGTCCTCTCCTCCCTTATGGCTCTCTCACATGATGAGTCCACTACTTGAGCATTAATATTAGTATTTAAGGATGTGGTAGGCCCATCTATCTCAATATCCATACCACCAGATGTGGCTCTCTCTACCACATGTAGTGCCCAACCACCTTTGTCCTCACTATCACTAGTGTAAATATGTGCCAGCTCACCCATATAGTCATTATGTGCTCAAATGGATGCCACACTATGTTTGTGCATCTCACTAACTAAAACACTAGAACATGGGGCATGGCCCACACTACCTGGTCCTCTCTCTATCTATGCACTCAAGGTAACCTATCATCAACCATATGGGGAAACCTACCTAGTTGATACATAAGAAACCTCTCATATATCTTAGTTTTTAGTAATATGATTGGTCCCATGGTCTTCTACCCTCTAACCAGCATCTCATATAAATCATGTATGATCTAGACCTAGATAGTAGGTCCCAAATCATATAAAACTCATTCATTTAGCATCATCTTCCTTAAGGATACTATAAATAGTGGTACCTTGCCATCTGAATTATGACATATCACTTATTATTTCACAAGCCCTATCAGATATTTCTATATATATAATCTATAATGTATATAAATCATTCATATTGACTCTCTATCCTCTCAAAATCATCTTTTAACTTATAGCCCACATGGATAAGGCTCTCCACTCCTTTGTATCCCTATAGTCACCAGTGCTCTTGCTATGGATAGCCTAAGGATGGCATGGACATCCTCTAGTGTGATGGACACTTCTATTCCATCCCCATACACCTCCCATATGAATGTGTTAGTTAGTCATTCTTATTATCTGAGGAACATGAATAATAGATCAACACTCATGGGGATCCCACATATATTAGCTATGCCTCCTAGACCTATGAATACTAGTCTAACCCTATCTCCATCTAATAATCACTCCAATAACATTAGTAATTAAGGTACATCTACCAATCTCTAGAACCTATGTCATATCTAAAACCAAGAAACAATAAAGGATGTATCAGTTCCTTCACGTTAAGTATAGTCACAATACATTCTTTTTATATTTTTAAATAAAAAACAAACCTAATTGCTTTTAAACTTATTAATTTTACCTTATTTCTATCCTACTCAATCCCTTTTAACCTCCTTTAGTTATTTTTTACCATTTTATCCCTCTTTCATCCTTTTTTACTCTTTTTCATGCTTATTCTAGTTCTGTGGTTTAACTAGTTTCACCAAAATTTCCCTATTTTTGTTTGGGTTGACTCCAAACTCCCTTCTTAGTACTGCATTATCATTCTAAAATTTTAGAATCAATTGTCAAACTACATTAGGTTGGTATCTATAATAATGTACAATATTGATTGATACCTATTAGGTTAGTACTATGGATTCTACCTAGTTTTAGCCTACTAGGTCGACTGGGTTGACCCAATTTATTTTGCATGATGACCCCTTGTATTTTCCTAAAAAAGTACATTTTTATCACTTTATTCTTAATTACTCTAAACCCATTTTCCATATTGATATTTTATACCCATAGAATCTAATTTTGTCTCATTCTAACATCTAGAAATTCTTAAAATTCAAAATTATTGAAAATACTAAAAATACACTTAATTCATTACAAAGTTCAAAAACTAGTTTGAGATTAATAGTTGCATACCTGTAGTGTACCGACCGCTATCTTTGGGTGTCCCTCTTGTCTATTTTGTCATCTCCTTGCCATCTTAGCTCATTTGATCTCCAGATATATTTTGTCTCTCCTTCATAAGTGAAAATAACAAATTACTTGTCTTTTCCCCTATTTAAAAACACTTTTCAAAATTTAAATTCTTCAATTATTTTTTGGTAGATTCCTTGTTTTGTCTATATATTTGTTCTTACTCATCCATTTTTCAAACCATAAAATGCATTAGATTCATGATGAAATAGAGATTATTTTACACTATCATATGTCTAGCTTCTAATCTATTTGATTTTTGGCTATATTTTTGCACTAACTTCTATATGTTCACCTAGTGTTCTTCACATTGGATGCTTTCACTTTTTTTTCCAGTCTACTTATTTATCTATAAGATTAAGATAAGTAAATGTATATGTTTTTAAATTATGTCCTTTCATTTATCTTATTTTCTACTTACTACACTTTACTTAGCATCAATATTGTGTGTTATCATGTTCTATCTTGAAGCACCATCCCGTGTTATACTTACATGACATGTGATGAGCTTTGGGTGGGGCATATGTATACACATTATATTTTTAATTTTTTTATTGATTACTAACAATTTGTATCTTTTAGTAACCCATCAAGTCTTAATCTTTATGAGTACATGCCTTAAGGGGTGCATCAAGAAATGGGTGGGTAGACCATTGGTGATTCATAAGATTATTATCACTTTTTCCACTTGCTATCTACACACTCATCTCCTAAAAACATTAAACCTAATTTTATTCTTCTTATTCCTACCCATTCTTGTCATTTTCCTCTTTCCATCCTCCTTTTATTACTATAATTTCTTTTTAGACAGTCAATTATACTAGGTCAATTAGGTTGATCCTATACAGTTTAGGGGTATTTTTCACTTTTCAGTTTTGTTAGCCTTTTGACTGACCTAGCTTAGACCTAGTGAATTGTCCTTGGAAACAATAGGGTCGAATGGGTCAAACTTGTACAACTAATGTTTCTAAGAGGATTTAGGTCAAGATCCACTAATATATACAATTTCATTTCCACCCATTTATAATATTATATGTGAAGAAGAATAAGTGAAAATGAACATCTTCTTATTGACCATTCTACTTGAGGAAGAAATCTTAGGGTTCCATAATTTCTTTGGAGATATAGATCTTTTCTTGTGGAGAAGTATTTTGGATGTATAGATAGGTTGTGTATCCTAGAGCTAATTTGTGTTTGTTATCCTTACATACCCTAACAATTTCTCATGAAGCACCTTGTCCAAGGGAGATATTGAAACTCGATAGGTTTATCTTCAAGATAAGTATTCCTAACTTTATTTCTCCTTTGTAAGATTCAATAGTTAACATAATTGTGCTTCTATTCCCATGTATTAATATTTTGTATATATTGACATGAGTATATGTCTTCTATACATGTTTAGTTTAGTTGTTTGTTTTGTTTCTAACCCCCACTTTGTGCCACAAGCTTTAGTGTGCACTAGATTAGATTTAATTTCTTGTTTATTAGAATAGGTGAATATTAAACCTTAGGACTCTTTAAGGGTTGATACATGATTGTGTTAGACTATAATTTTTATAACTCTACCTCATATGGTGTATTGTGACAAGTGATCCCTTAATCAGGTCTAGCAGATCCCCATATTGGTCATTATCCTACTTAACAAATGTATTTCCAACCGAAAGTGTAGGTATGATTTATCTTCTCTGAGATAGGATTGATTTATAGACATGATGCATTTTTTATTACATATAGATATCATATCTATTAATGCACTTAAAGTGCTCCCTATGTCACTAGGGAGTGGAGGGAAGTAATAAACTCAATTTTAAGTTCTAGAGGACTCAAAGTCTTGAGTTTTTTATATAACGACTACTAAAAATAGAAAAATAGCAGAGATATCACCACCACTTTTAAGTTTGCAAGTAGACACTATTGTAAGGATAGTAGACTATACGTAGTGACACTTTATTTTTTGCTAATCTTTATGAAATTATTCTAAACCTTGCCAATTATTACCCAATCACAAACAAACCATGAGTATTTATAGAATGAGCTAAACTAAAGTGACTCATGGAGTATATCCAAAGGTAAGCAGGGTAAGGTGGAAAAGAAATTTTGCTTCAAATAATTATAGGTGTCAATTCTTCTAACCTCAATGATAATAACATATAAAACTATAATTGACCAACCTTGTGTACTACTCAAACCCAAATAGATGCAATTAAAGCTTCAAAGGAAAGGAAATGCATATATCTAAAAACATATGTTGCATAAAATTTACTCATTCACATTAAATTGTATAAACACATTCAACTACAAATAAGATGAAAATAGAGCATAGATACTAGCAAATTTGTTATCCTCATGTTAAAATCAAACCAACAGATGTATGCAATGATATTATTATTAGATTATTCATATGAGAATAGACCTTTCATTATCTAAAATCATGAGAAGCACAAATTATAAAACACACAACAAAGGATTCAGAGAATCTCATTAATTTTTAGCTCTTTTGCATTAATTATATAACAACTTTTCCTATTTATAATGAGGAAGAAAACCCCTATATATATGCCTCAATAATGCCTATGAATGTTTAAGTGGGCTCATTAAAATATATCCAAGTGGATTTTATCTTTAAAAAAACAATAACTAAAAATGCTACATATTACAATGGAATATTCTAAATTTGAATTTATAAAACAAATTTGAATATCCCTCAAAACCATGGAGGAGGTTGCTGACCATCTTGTTATTAATGCCTTTATTTCTCTACCTCTTCCTTTGTCCAAAATTTAGTGCATTTTAAATAATCCTAATCAATTTGACCAAAATCTAGGATCATAGGTTGAAATAGGTCAAGAATTTCTTGAATAAGTCTAGCGTGTTCCACAAGTATAGGCTTGAGTGCTTCTTCAATAGCCTTATCTCTCTCTAGCCTCTAGTTGGCAAAATACATAATGTTCATCACCTCAGTGGAAATCTTGGAATTATATATGTCTTTCTATAACTTTTAAAAAAATACCTTCATTTGAGCCTTGAATTCCTAGTCATCCATGAAGTTATCATCAGGTTTGCCCACCTTAGTGACCATAGCATCCTTCAAAAAGAGGGAAATATTAAATTCTATATTTTATAAGGATGTAATTATATCCTTAACCTATTCCATCCACCTTTTAAATATCATCATATTCATCATTATGGTATGAGCCAAGATGATGTATTCAAGTGGTAATATCTTAAGGTCTGGAAATTTGTTGATTCTTGTAACTCTAGCTAGGTTTGTCAACTTGGCATCATAGAGTGTAAGTTTTTGGTCATATTTAATGACCACATTATACTAAAAAGTCCCATCCTCTTTCCTTATTTTCATGACTTCATAAAAATTGAAGAAATTTATGACTTCATTAATTACCTAGATTGTGGTGTTGTCTAACACTATAGGTAATGATTTATCCTTAAATATCTTCATCTCTTGCTCATTCCTTTTATCAAGGCCACTATGGTTTTTACATTGGCTTGGATCATGGATACATGGTCCTTTGCATACTCATCCACTTCACTTGGGCCAAAATTTATCTTCTTTGTTAAAGTGAAGATGGACTCTTCACTTTCATGAACCATGATGAAGCTAGATTGGGTCTGTTAAACATGCCTCATCACCACTCTTTTCATTATGCCTATATCATCATAAAATATTATGCCAATGTATGTTACAAAGGAGACTATCTAAGGTCTCTCATGATTTTATTCTAGTGTAATATCTATGACCCAATTTGGGACAATAGTAGGTGTTTGATTTATTAGAGGTGATGTAGCTGAGGAAGAGCCCAGAGATGTAGTAGGAATGTAGGTGAGTTTGTCAGGTCTATTAGTCCAAGTGTGCCGATTAAATCTCTTACATGGCCCATGTTAAGAATAAATGAAGGAAATTTTGGATGCACACTCAACTTTATAGTCATAAAAATATTGAGTGGGGATGTAGGTAAAGGTGGCTTTGGAAAGGTGAACAACTTTGAAATGGGCCTTAATGGACTTTTTGATGTAGGGGAACCAATAACATGTGATGTACTTATTGTGGCTACTTGGGAAGAAGAAATATTTGAAGTGCCATGAGCAATGAAATGGTGGAGGGTGAATCCTAAGGAACTACTAGCTTAGCCCAAGCTAGTATTAACTAAAGATTGAGTAGTGGTAGTTGTAGAGGTTGATGATGTTGAAGTTAATGGGGAAACAATGGTGGGAGGAGAAAATGTATAAGTAGGATCAGTTTAAAATGCACTAATAATTAGAAAAGAAGGAAAGGGTGATGCACTTACATTGGGATCATATGCTAAAAGGGTAGCCTATGGTGTGTTACTAGTAATGGTGGTAATAGTGGTCTTTGTCTCCCTTTTCCTCTTGTATACCTTCTCAATGTTTCTTTTTGTCAGTGCCTACACTTCTTCCATAGAGAGCTTAATGCCTTGTTGAAATTATTTAAGGTCAAGATGACCTAAAATTTCCATAATGGATCTCATAGAAGATGTAAGATTAATGTGGGCCCTTGGGAGGGGTCAAGTTGACTTCTTAATCCTCCTTGATTAAATCTTGGAGGTAAGTCAAAGTAGTAAGTCATGGGGTTTTGTTTGGTCTATTACTAATAAAAGGTACATTTTATTCATCTTCTTTGTCTTTCCCTTCCTCATAGTCATCATTAAACATGTTACCATGTGCTGGTGGTGGTTGAGACTTAGTAATATCTTCCTTTTTATTCTCTTAATATAGTCTTATCTCTAATTCAATGTTCTTTGTAGCATTCTAGAGCACCACCTCATCATTCAAAGAATTTATGTATATCCACTCATGAAATTATTCTTGATGATTTTACTCTATTACTACATATTTCTTAAATTTGAATAGATGCTTGGCAATGACATTATTATGATCCCATGCTCTAAATTCATATTTAGGCAATAGGTATTAATCCCTATGCCTAGTAACTATAATAATATCATGCCACTTAGTAATTCTGGTCCTCCTAAATTTATAAGGAACATTATGAGGACCATCTTCTTCTTATTCTTGAAGACTCCATCAACTCCATGCAGAATTTGATAGGCCATTTATTCTTTATCGAGTTTTATTACCACAAACCTCAGTAGTCTAAGAGGGGCCACCATCATTCCTTCTATCCTGATGACTATGTAGTCTGGGTATAACTAGTAACTACCCATGTCCCTTAAGGTTTGCCTAAGTTTAGGGGGAACCCTCTACATCTCACATTTAGTGATTTACCTATAAATCACTAGGTATAAATCTTTCATAATCACTCTTATGTTACATCTAAATTGATGAATATGTATTGTATAAAAGATTTGAGGCATAACCTATTGATGCTCAAGAGACCATGAATTCTAACCCAATTGAGTAGTTGCAAAGATTACATCCAACTAGTAGCTTATCATAAATAAATGGAAACCATTCTTGTAAATGTCTTGTATAACATAAACCAGGTTATTATTGATAATTTATCCAAGTGGGGGAATCTATTGGTCTTCTATGATTATCTGCAACAATAAAATAATCCTTATGTCCACATAGGCAATGTGTGGATTGCAAAATATTTTATTCAAGAGGGCTAGGATAATTTTAATTCCTTATCTAAATTATTAGATGAGAAATTTTCCTTGATAATCCATGAAAATATATCCTATTGGGTTAATCTCCCATGAAGCCAAGACCTTCTTTAGGGAGTGCACTTTGTACTAGTTATCGATGATAACCTAGTTTATTCTATCTATGATGAGGGAAAGTCATATTAATTATTGAATCTTGATCCTATTATCAAATCAATAGGGAACCCTTGGGATATTGACTTGAGTATCTCATCTTCATACTTTGATCTCCCAAAAATATAATAAACTAGGTTAGTACATGGCATGACCTCTGGCTTAGCTATGACCTTGTGGAGATCGATAGTGTTGATGGAAAGGATATCAGAGACTAGTTGGATTATATGAGGCATGATTTCATCATCATCAACATACATATTTTATTTTACATTAAATTATATGATACTATAATGCATGTCACCAGATGTTATGGCCTCAAGATTAAATTTAATGTCTTTGAAGATGATGGAAGTACCATTCAAAACTAGAAAGTCATCATTCCTAAAAGAACTGATCTTAACTAGAGTAAAAGGACTTTCTTGTGTTGTATCTTTTAATAATCCAAGTAGAAATAAAAATCTTTTGTATCCTTTTTCAACTTTCAAGCTCTAGTAATGGTGGTTGGGAGTGCAATTTCTAAACAGATTGAGCTTTGTCTAATTGTGAGAGTGTAAACAATAGAAATAGAAAATGTGTATAGCTTTAAAATGAAGATAAAAATATCCTTGACTACATAGCCTTTTTCAATTAATGAAATGTTTATGGTGCTCCTTTTTGTGCCATATTAATGGCAATCTTGTCAAACTTACATATATTTGAAATAATTTTGAGTTATTCCTTTTAGCAATAAATTTCACCAAAATGTAATTTAGATTTAATTTGAATTTGATTTTGCATAAATTTTATCTTTAAATATAAATATTTCCACATTTTGACAAGTGGCTACCACCTCAAATCTAGCTAAGTACTTATGTGGCCTGAATATGACCAGGATGCCTAGTTGGCTTGGAATCTAGACATGTGGCATCTTTTGATTGCCTCATTGAGTCTCATAATACAAATTTACATGATGATCCATCTACATCTCACCACATGGCATCTTTAAATTCATAGTGAGCTCTTAGGTGGTACTTTTTAACTATGATTGTCCATGGGAATGCCATGCATCGCTATCATGGGAAATCATAGATTTCCTTGCCAGGTGTCTCTTTTAGAAGTCTCTCAAATAACTATCAGTAACTTGGAACTAGTTAGATGGATAAAGTAGAGATACACATCCCTCTTAGAGGTGATCTCATGGATCTTAGAAATAAATGGAATGGGAATGACACATAGAATCATCATGTATGCCCAAAGGGGACACACATCATTCTCATAGGATTTTGTTTGTTCTTCTACTAAGTGTCATTATTGGAAGGCACCTCAAAAATTTGTATATCACTAGACCTTGATCAGATGGCTAAGGTAAAATTACATGTATGCTTTGTGAACTCTCAAAAGCTATGGATGGATGTAATATGATGTGAACACATGGTGACCTTGGATGAATCCAAAGGGGACATGCATCACCTCATATGGATAATCGAGTCTAGTTGGTCATGACTAAGACACATGACAACATATCATGGGCTTCTTCACTATGGTGGGATGTGTGGGAGATGCATGATAACTTATATTGGATGGGCTCACTTTTAGGATCTAAGATCTTAACACATAGCCTTGATATTTGAATTCCAATGGCTATCTTCTTGTAGGATCTCTAGATGATGCCCTGTAACCAATAGACTTAGTAGATTTGATCGAGGTGTCTTTCATTGGATGAAATGAATCCTTAATGCATTATAAGGTTTGGTGAGGTGGACATATATCCCTTAGGCCTTAGTCTAAACTTTGATGTCTTACAAGGCATCATAAACTTTAACTTTAATTTTATGTCATGTGAGGTCAAGTGAGAAACTAAATTAGATTCTTGAAGATGTCATAGGTCATCTTAAGAAAATTTAAACAAGTTTTGAAGTTTAACTTTGAAAGAAAATGCCTTAAACATAACATAATGTTAATCAAATAAAATCCAATGAAGCTTGATGTGTTTATGTCAATTAGATATCTAGGTTGTAATTATTTAGCAAAAGCATATCTACATATCATTGAACCATCCATGGTCAATAATTCATTATTGAATAATACTTGAAGAAGACTTGGAATAATTTGAATATTTCTAAATATTAATCCTTATTGTAAAATAAATGATTAACGAAAAAAAGTAGAAACACAAGTATTGGTAAATTCAATTAATTTCTCATGTAGTCAAATGAGCTAGTACTCTTAGCATCTTGGGAACTTTTAAAAATTGAAGAAACGAGGGTCACCATTATGAGAATAGGGGAATGTTGATCATCAAAAAATGGTGACCTCTACAGGAAACATTATAAAATGTTAGAATACATATATTTTGTTCTAAGATAAATCAAAAATTAATTATCTCATTATGATCTCCAGTCAGTACCAAAACTATTTTTTGGAACTAATGAAATCCCATAGGCTTGAAATAGTGTTTAAACCTTGTATTTAATCATATTATGTGTGTGCTTTGAGGTTCCTTAACTATTTCCATTGGGTTTATAAATGATAAATTTCAAGTTTCAAGACATCAAATATGAAATGACTTAAGCAGTCTTCATATTTAATTATATTTTGCTTAGTTGAGGATGGCTTGGGTATTGCTTTACTACCAGCCAAGCATCCATATCCCTAATAGAGATACCTTTGGCTCCAATCTGGGCCCTACTCTACTGTTAACTAGGCATTCATAGCCCCAGTATGGATTACCTAAATTACCATTCATGGAATATGAAAGTAGTTTATGATTTCACTTCATGGTGTATCATTTTTTTATAACTGCATTCATAAACTAGAATGGTTGCGAACTAGAATTAGCCAGGTATAAGGTTTTGTCAAGATGTAGTCTAGATGTAATTTACTTTTAGATATCAAGTTCTACCCTTGCAATTTTACTTGGTGAATTTAAGTGACAATATGATGGTCCACATAGATTCAAACATTCATTCAAGAAAATGTTCATTCATATGAACTATATTTTAGTCTTAAAATGACTTAGGATTTTCATGAAAAAAATAGCTTCTAATTAATCTTGCTCAGCTTTCCTAAAGTGAAACATTGTTAGAGGTTTCTAAACTTTGGATGACCAATGTTTAAAACATATAATCCCTTCTTCCCATTTTTAGGACTAGACTAACATAGATTGAGCCAATGAATACTTATCCAAATGACTTATTATAAGCTACAACACACAATATAAAATAAACAACAAGTAGAAAGTAAGAAAGGAAACTACTCTGCTCCTACCTACTTTAAATCTAAACAAGCTTACTATCCTTTTGGAGTTTGTGATAGAGTGACAAATAAATAATGTTTCATATAATGTGCATTGAATGGAAAGGTTAAGTAACTCCCTTGTAACTCTTTGAGATTGAATGCATTTTCACCTAGTATTTCTATCACTTAATATGGTCCAATCCATAGAGGAGTGAACTTGTCATGTTTTTCATTCTTCTCTTAGGCCTTATCCCATACTAGGACTAATTATGATATGTATAATGCTTTAACTTTGGATTTTTTATCAAACCATCTCTTTATAACATCTTTATGTTTCATAAAAAAATTCAATGCTTCATATTTGGCATCTTTCATTTGGATGGTGCTCAGTATTCAGGACTATACTCTTTCATCATCCTTTATATACTCAGCCATAACATCATAGTTAGGCAACTTTAGTGTGATAGGAAAATAGGTTGTTTCCCATAGACTAGTAGGAATGAGGATGCCTTGAGTGCTTATTTGTATCTTTTTCTATTTATCTATAAAGCATACTTTAGTAGGGATTGCCATTCTCTAGGTTTTTTCTTTACATATTTCTTGATGGCATTCATCAAGTTTTTATTGGTAGATTTGACAAATCCATTACACTAAGGGTAATAGTTTGAATTAGACTTGATGACTATTTGATTTTCATATACCCACTTGGTGAATTCAGATGATATAAAGGCTAGGCCATTATTGCATACTAAGGATAGGGGTGTCCCAAATTGAGTGATGATATTTTAATCTATAAATTTGATGACATCAATTGCTCTACTATTGTTGGTGGCCATTTCTTCAGTCCACTTAGTGAAATAATCCATGGTATTTAGTATAAATTTGTGTCTGACTAAAGTGTTAGGATTGATCACTCCTATGAAGTTGAAGCCCCATTATGCAAATGGCCTCATTTCAATCACTATTTTCAAAGGCATCGCTACCTTTGTCTTTCATCGATCAAACACTTGACATTGATGACATGATCATACATGAGCATGGGCATCTTTGAAAATGGTTGGTAAATTATTATACATTTTTTGGCCCACATACTAGTTTCACCTATACCTAGAGATAAACCTAGTAGGGTCCAAATTGATGAGTGGATCAAATGGCTTAGAAGAAAGCTCAACATTACAAATGGAGGGTTCCTGAGTAGGTTTCATGGTGTCTAAGAAGTTCAAAGGTTAGGGACAAGTTTCAAAAGCATTAGAAAGTCATTTGAGCATTGAAAGTCTAAGCATAAGTTTAGAAGTGTCTATAGGCTTTAAAAAGGCTAAGTGCAACACCCTTTTTTGGTTGTCCTTACTTGGTATATTATTTTGGGATTTTATTTAGCTAAGTTTAATTCTTGTAGGCTTTTCTATTTTAACTAAGTGTTGGGAATTCTTTCAGACATTTTGTTTGAAACAAAATTCTTAGAGGCCTAATTCTTTCAAACATTTTATCTAAGGCAAAAGCTAATTTTTATTTTGGGGAAATTATTTCAAAAATTTAGCTAAGTGTTGGATTTATTTTAGGTAAAATGTTCTATGATAATTTACTCAAAGACTAAACTCTTTCAAGAAAATTATTCGTAGTAAAAGATAAGTTTATTTTCTTTTAGACATTTTTTTTGAGATAGTTTCTATAGACAAAATTATTTTAGGAGAAAATCCCATAGAATTTTTTCCAAGGACATAAAATCCAAAGATAAAATGTCTGTGAGAAAAGGTTTAAACCACAAAGTTTGAAATAATTGTTTATTATAGGGAAAATACATGGGAAGTAGATGGAGATGTTCATATAAGTGTCAAATTTAGGCCATATCAAGTAAACATTAAAATTCAAATATGTTGTGATGAGAATGTAAACATCATTGATGTTCATGTATATGTCAAATATAGGAATGTAGACATCAATTTTAAGCACTCTGAAATATTCATTTAGATTCAAAAAATTAGGATCAATGATCGATGTTCAATCATATAAAAGATTTAATGATGAGTGGTGACTGATAGGTTAATGGGCCCAGGTAGATCAATGAATTGCATTCAATTATATATTAAGATCAATAGCATGTGAGAAAGTTGAAGATTTAATGGATCCTAAAAATAGATGCATGGTTGACAAGTGGTATGAGCACATTCAAGTTGGTAGAAGATCAATGATACAATATTGGTTAATAGATTAATGATCCAAGTCAGTTGTTGATAACCAATAAGCAAAATATCAAGCTTAGGAAATTATGACAAAATTTGATAGGACATAATTTGACCCAATATAGGTAAATACAAAGGAATCGAGCTCAAATACGATCCAGGATGGATCGAAGTTGAAATAGATCAAACTTTTCAAAATATGCCACCAAGGTAGACATGTAGACTTTAATGAATTCATCACTAGAGTTATCGGCATGAAAGTGACCCTTGTCTCCACTCTTGCATGCCTCTACAAACCAATAAAGATAAGTTAGCACCATGCAAAAACCCTAACAAATTAATTCAATAGTTTTAATTGTATTGATACCAAAACCTAGCTTGGAACAACTTGATCTCACCATTGAAACCATAAACAAGATTACTAAAGGAATAATGTAATGATTCAACTAATTGAAGTGACTTGGATCAATCAGTAAGCTTTAATGAGCATAAATGTAGAGATAGTTGTAACTTTAGTTTAAATGGAATTTTGATCATTTTGATCCCTTTTTTAGTGCCAAAATCCCTCTTTATTTTCTTCTATAAATATGGCCTTTGAGATATTATATAAGATTCCTCAGGCTGGTACAACTAGACTCTACCAAAAATTATATTCTACACCTCTTAGAGTAATGAATAGAGCATTTTGTAGTTGTTTATTAATTTGTACTTAGTGTTTTTTATTTATTTAATATGTAAAAGTGGTTTACATTTTCCCTTTTTAGTTCCAAGTTCAACCTAAGTATTGATAAACTCTCCTTGTAGGTCATTTGGCATGTTTTAATATTGATGTATCAGGTATAGAGTGGATTGTTGACTATAAGCACTTTCAATCAGGGCTTACTCTCATTTCTCTCTAGCCTAAGTCCATCAAATTGACCACTAGGTGAAGTAATGTTATTTGGAAACCATAGCAAACATTTTATTGGTTCTTTTCATAGTCTATTAGTGTGATAATGATTTCCATCTAGAGAGTGGATATTTAAACATTCATTGCATCACCATATGTTATAATAGGTTTTATTTTATGCAATCTCTTAACTCTTTTCACCCCAACTTGTTTAGGTCTTAAAAAGATAAGTCCAAACTATCATATTTAAGGAAATAACATCATTAAAAACCCCTAAGGTCTAATCTAAATATAAGTATCCCATAGCCTTAGATCATTCCCATGTTAGTATAGGTATGAGTCAAACTTGAGCAATCTGACCTCTATTGGGTGTTATCTAGATAGCTTATAGTTTTAGCACACCTGATGGGACCACCTATTTACATAATTTCTCATATCTAAGTATAGTATCAAATTATAGAATTTCATTTCTAGATTTGTATATTTTTCATCCCCTAAGATTTGTCACAATATCCTCTATTAAAGGGAAAGAGATATATTTCTCTAAGCTATCTTTTCAATCAACAAAGAAGAAGAAAGCCTCTTAATCAAATCCTACACCTACACCTCTTATTCCTCTTGTTGCTTCACAAAATCTTACTATTTAAGCCAATATTTTTCATCTAAACATTGTTATAAATCCCATGTCTCAGATGATTGTTATTATAAGGCAAGCCTTTATACCATTCAATAGTTAAAGTCCTTTGAATCTTTCTCAATGGGATGCTATTCTAGTCTCAGTTTTGAAGGCTCTTCCTTATTTTATAGAAAAAATATAGTTACTCTTATAGAACATATTATATATATTATTAACCTTTGTTCAGTGCATCATCTGACTTAGGAAAATGTAGCAATGAGGTTTTTAACAACTTCTTTCAAATGGAAATCACTTCAATGGTATAAAGGATTGGCCCCTATATCAATAAATAATTGGGATGAATTTAGAGAGGTCATATACAAGCACTTTAAGGATAAAATTGACCACTTCTCACTTGTGGATCATCTTACAATAATCATCAGATTAAATCATGAATTTATGGTGGATTTCAATTATAGGTTCTAGAAGACTTGGGATGGTATTCATGGGGTGATCAAGCCTATACCCAACTATACTTTTATGTACTATTTAAAGGTTCTCAATTTAGACGTAGCTATGATGATTTAATTCATGGGAGGGAACACTCTATTTGAGGCTTTTGAAATAGAAATCAAGGTTGATAATTCCCTTATACACTCAAGTAAGTTATCTCCAAGGCCACCAATGCCTCTCTTTCCATAGATCCACCCTCCTGCTCCAACTATTACTCCACTTTCACATTCAAAAAAGTTTTATCAAATAGAAGGTGATCAAGCTAATAGTTGGGGAAGATAGAGAATCTTCTCAAGACTCATAAAAGTAATTTTGTTACAATAGAAAGACAATAAGCTCCATCATACAAGCCATATCAGAATACTAATTAAAATTATTAGTACAATAGGCCATCCTATTAGTCCAATTAGTAAGGACAAAGGTAGAATTCTCAATCAAGGTAATATAATCCTAATGCTCCAAGTAATTTTAAATTTGTTATGCCAACTCAGAATAACTATGTGTTTTTCTTACTTTCTATTCATTTATTAATTTTGAAAGAAGATAGGAAACTATTAATAAGGGTGTGGTATAAATACCTTGTTGTTAATGCATGCATAATCTAGACGAAGATGGAGAACTCCTCTTTGGCTAGGAAGGAATAACCTGCAAATAAGAACACACTAATAAAAGGGGTTATTAGAAAGATAATTGATTAGATTGTCTAACATGAGATAGATCTAAGAAACATATGCTTGCTAGGAGAGTATCAATCCACTATTGATAACAAGCAAGTTGAAAATGATAAAGTAAGGTACTTGCATAAAGTAAATGAAATGTAATACAAGAAGAAAGTAGAATGCTTGTTAAATAAAATGACTAAATATAAAAAAAAGTAGGTCAATGCTCATTCTAAAGGGAGTGAAGTCAGGTTCAAAAAATTAGAAAAGGGTATGTGAACAAGAAGAAACACAAAAAGTTAGGTTTGGGTGGGGTTAAGGGGTTAGAAATAACTTGTTATTTTTTGACATAGTAACCATCGGTAGTTGGGTAAATTGTTAGTGGTTAAGATAACCATTGATGGATGGGTAACCATCAGTGGTTAATGGTGAAAATTGGTAGTTGTTCTAACCATCAATGATTACCTATATATTTCTAAAGGTGTTTAGAAAAGATTTGCATAATAGGTAAGTGGTTAGATAATGGTTCTATAGACTAGGAATTTGACTCAAGAGAGGATGGTTAGTTTGGGGTTAGTTCCAAAAATGAAATCAAAATTGAAACAAACATACTAGAATAACATATTTAGGCATAATTACTAGGGGAAGCTTAGTCAACAAAATGTGAATGGAAAACACAACTAAAAAGTAAAATAAACCTTCCTTAGATTCTTCAAAGTGCTTGTAGTGGTTTGTTCGGTTTGTGCTCATGAAGTCTACATTAATGGAATATTGGCTACCTCCATCTCTCCTTAGAACCTTGTGTATTTGGATTGGCTTGACTTGGCTCAATATTTAGACATTATAACACTAATTTTCATGAAGCTTTGGAATCAATTTAGCATTATAACTTTGGCATGTGAGAGCTTAAAATTCAATAGGCAAGGCCTCCAATTTATAGATTTTTGGAATGGTTTGAGGATCAACCATGACCATCAATCTCAAGATTGAGATGTGTGGCCATGAATAAATCCAAATATGAAATTCATTATATAAATATCCACATTAATATTTTGGATAGAGGGCCATTGAATAGGCATGGAGATTCTTAATGAGGCATGTGAGACCCAAAATCTTGATATTTTATGTATTTATGGCTTATGGATTCCACCCCATATGATGATGTCACCTAATGATGTAGTTAATATAAATCAATTTATAATAAATATTTATTCAAAAAGTACCATTTACGATTAACTTAAGGCCCTAATTTGGTTTAATTAGCCTAAAACATGATTAGTTAACTTTGGTGCACATTTTGGCTTTTCATGTACAAATTAATCAAAGTGGACAAGATGTCTTATTATTGGTCCAAAGTTTAATTGGATTGTAATTTTAAGTCAATTTTATATGTATTGGATCCATTATCACATTTAGGATGTTGTCAACACCAAAAAAAAAAGGCACGTGTCTCATATAAGAGATTTGATAGAAAAGAGCAATTCAGAGCACCCAAGTGTAAAATTAGCATTTTGACTCAAAATGATTTGATCAAAGTTAGATAGCCCATAAATTTAATTTACCCATTTAATGATACTATAGAAAAAATCATCACTTTAATATATCAATTTCAGCTCATTTGATGCATTTTAGTGTTTTTAGGCCAAATTGTGCACTTTGGTAGAAATTACTTAAAAGCCTAGTTGGAGGTCATCAATGGCCAGATTTAGGTGTCTACAGGTTCTATTAAGGTCCTAAAATTTGGGAAATAATGTAAAAATAGGTATAATTAGGTTAGGGGGTTATAAATCTAATGAAATAAAGAACAATTGGATTATACCTGTAGCATGCTAGTTGGCTGATAGTGAAAGGTTAAAGCAATTTCACTAGAGTAATAGTACTTTCACCTCAAAATCAAATTTGATAGAGGTTTAGATATATTTTAATATTATTGAGTTGTTGAAGGAATAATTGATGATAAAGATCCTGAATACCTATGTGTAAGAATATCTGATAGCTTGAACATGGATCCTTTTCACCTCCTACTCCCTTCCTTTTATAGGCAAAGAGAGATGGAAAGTTACCTAGAGGGTGAGGTTATTGATCACGATGCTTGAAATATTGTTAGCACTACATAAGTTGAACATATTAAATTGTGTGTCACTATCTCACACATAATTGGTTAATGTGTTAAGAAGGTGAGGGCTTGACCATCGATGGTCAAACTAACTGTCGATGTTTAAATTGACCATTAGTGGTCAAGTGTATTAGGGTAAAAGGGTCAAATTAAGTTAAATGTGGTTAAATTTTTTGGTTATATGTCAATTTAGTAAGTTTATGATCTACCTGACTAGGTGTTTAACTAAACTCAAGGTCTAATAGGGTTCCTAATGTGTTTTAATAACTAGAACTATCATGTGGAGTTTTCTAATGTCTACATTTTACCCCTTTTTGTTATGCATCTTTGAATTAACAAGCTGTAAAACAAAAATGGATTCCTTGGTCAAAGGTCCAGTTATATCAGATATGTGAGAAGGTGTTCCCCCAAAAACTAAGAGTTAATGAGGTGAAACCAAAATCGAGTTGGGGTTTGATAAGCAGTTGATGGTGAGTCACTAGATGGTGACAAAGGGGTTGGCATTTGAAATGCAAACAATACACACAAAATGTGACTAAGTACGATAGCCAAGATCACACATAGATTAATTTTGCCAATGTTTGTAAAAATAAGGTTAGTTTTAGAAGAATAAGTGATAGGGTAACTAGTCTACAAGATTAGTCATAGTTGATTAGGTTACTCTATAAGTCTCCTAAATAGGGTTGGTGTAATTTTAGGTATTGAGGTAAGAAGTGCTTTCTTGAAAAAAATAAATGGTTTGGTCATGCATAAGTTGATGAAAAATTCAAATGATTAACATGGTAAAAATGGTTTGTGTGGTCAAAAGACCAAGTAGGTCATCGTAAAACATGCAAATAGTTCAAGTCAAAAATAACCAATGTTAAGGTAGACATGGTCTAATGGTGGGTCAAAGAAGGGTAATCTCCAAAAGGTTCATGGTTGGTTATAGGGGAGACTAGGTGAGCTAAAAAATTGGCATTTAGGTATAATTTCATAAAATGAAAAAGTGTGGGACCGTAACTATCGATGGTCAGGGAGAAATGCAAAAAAGAGGTGGATAAAAAGTGAAAAACAAAAATCATTTTCACCTTTTAACAAGTTTGACCTTCATGCTTTGTGCTCTGGTGATTTGGTTGATTTATCACCTTTCTAAAATATTGTTTGAATAAGTGTTTTGGTGAGGTGTCATTTATCGATTGGCTAAACATGTGTGTTGAGGTGATCAGTGAGGACCAATGATGCAAGGTGGATGAGGGTGTGGCTGAGTGATTGGGCATAACCTCTGACCTTGAAAACAATCAAGGAATGAGGTAAGTGATGTTTTAAAATTATTAGTTTAGTTGATTTTGTTGTTTTGTAGTTTACTTTAGGTAATTTATGATTGGTTTGGTAGGGTTTTGGGGGGTTTTGCCCTAGTTTAGGATGTGGGTAAAATCAAAAAATGTCATAGATGAAATTTAAATTTGAATGAGGTTTTGAGTTAGGGTGGGTTGTCGGATACTTTTAATTAGTTTAGTTTCTTATTTTTTTTGTTTTTGGTGTTGTCTTGAGGTAGGTAAGGTTTAAGGTTTTACCATTGATGATCACACATAGTGACCATCGACAATTCAAACATTGAGCGAAAATGGGTTATAAGACCATCAATGGTTCTAGTGACTATCACTGGCCAAGTTATTTTGGGGTTTTTTTTTGTTTTTATAAAAAAAGTATGCAAATGAATGGTTTGAAATGTTTTTGAAAGAGGTGCAGGTAAATGAAAGTGTGATTTGTAAAGTTGAAGGTATGTGATGTGTTGAGTGATGGGCTTGTTTGGTTTAAGAAAAGTGTTAAGTAGGAATGTTATGTGGATAAATTTGATGCGTAGAGTTAAGTTTTGGTTTTATAGGTTCAGGGAAGGTATTATAGGTTAAGTAGGGTATTAAAAGTGGTAAATCAATTGTTGGGTATATTTGTCTAAAATTTATAGGTAACGGTGGATTATTTTTCAAATTATAGAGCTAATGTGGTAGATGTAATGGGTTATTTTGGAATAGGTTGAAAATGGTAGGTGTAGGTTAGTACTGAGCTTGATTTGGGAAGCTAAGTGTGCATACTAATGTGGTTTTTTTGTAGGCATGAGACCGGATCTAGATGAGGGATCAAGTCCCTAGGATCTTTGCAGAGATTCAAGATGGGATAACTAGGGATGAGCAAAGGCACATGGATGAGGTCAACCTAGGAGCCATGGTTTATTATCACCACTTATTACAAGATGTGGCTATGATTTTGGCCCTTATCAAAATATGGAACCTGAAAATGAACACATTTTTGTTACCAACATGAGAGATTACCATCCTAGTAGAGGATGTGCATAAGACTACATAGCTTCTCATTTGAGGGGAGTTGATTTACCACATTGAGAGTGAGGAAAGGGATTACCATATGGAGTTATTATATGGTGAGGATTGGGTCCATGCTAGGTGGCATTTTGATGCCTTTAGCTATATGCCATTATACCAGAGGGCTCTAGAGGACCATTGTTTGATGACTATGATGATGGTGGTGGTGTCCTATTTTGTGTTGTGTGATTTGAATAGTGGTTGATTTCCCTGTCTACTATTGGGAGTGTTGGTAGAGATGCTACTAGGCTAGACAATGTTTGGTTGGGATCTTATTTTGTTGGTCCAAATTTATAGGGAGTTTTAGGGATTCTAAGCTCACTAGTAATATTAGATCAGTGCTGGGTTTATGCTTCATTTCTAGGCATATGATCACATTAAGGTGTTGAGGTCATTGGGGTTGCCATGAGATGGATACACCTAGGTACACTTCACAGTGGGTTTTTTGTGATGAAAGGGAGATTATACATTGATAAGGGATGGTGCAAGTGCCAAAAACATTGACTTATTTAGAGATGATATGGAGGGTTTGGTTGTGGGTGATGTGGTGTGGAGGCCATACATGGGCTGGCTTAGGTGGGCCCACTATAGCTATCACACTTTATCTTTGTAGAGTTAGAGGTGGATCTATGGGAGGTGATAGGAGGAGATGGAACTTATGCCCTTTGATCGAGTTTGGTGGTAGTTTGGTATTTTTCAAGGGATTATAGCTCCTTCTCATAAGTACATGAGAGAAAATGAGGAGTTTTTACTTTCAAAGTTACAACTACATGATGTAGTACTGGATCATGAGGAGCTAGCTGCTAGAGTAGTGATAAATGATGTTAGTTTTTTTTATGGATATGTAGCATGGTATTATTCCCTATATGTAGTGGCCAATTTTGGATGGGATGATGGGGGCCAATATGTCATGGATGTAGATCTAGTAGGGGCATAGGTATAAGGTGGTGGTTAGGATGGACAAGCATAGGTAGAACTAGTAGTTGCACAGGCTTAGATAATTGAGTTATAGGGATAGGTGGCCACTCTATAGGGCCAGATTATCATTTTAAAAGGTTATGTTACCACTTTAATAGGAGATCAATATTAGGTGAGGACCTCCCTTTGTTTAGTGACCTAGGAGAAAGATACCCTGAGACAAAGGGTGGGGGCAACACCAACACCAATAAGAAAACCACTTGATATGATTCCTATGACACAATACTTATCTATGATTGATTATTTGAGGAACTATGAGGCTATTATGTTATCACAATGTCTATTAGATTGCCAATGGGGAAAATATAGAGCTAGTTTAGTAGGTGGGCTAGCTATGGTGACTCTAGGTCAGTAGGATGGTTCAGTGAGTGTACATGGAAGCATCTTGGGAGGGTCAACTCTAGATGGTAGTGTAGGTGTAGGAGTAGGAGGAGATAGTGATATTGGTACCCTAGGGGCATGACATATGATATGATATGATGTATATTTTCATGATTTTGATATTGGCCTGCATGTTGATGATGCAAAATGTACATGAGAGAGAGATTTTATACATTATTACATGTATTATTTATTTGATAGACATGATTTCTATGATGGTGTTTTATGGTGATCATGATGATGATTATATATATGATGTATGTTCATGATTTATGATTATGGTTTATGGTTTATGTGCATGGTTTATGAGATGTTTTACTTAGTAACTTAAGTATGTGATGTTTTATGGATGATGTTATATTTTTTTCATGGATATGATGTTCATGGTTACTGATATAGTTATCATGGATTATGTGATGGTATTTGGTATGGATATGATGATGAATTGTTTAACTAGGGTTATTGACAGGGTTTATGATGTTTATATGATGTGATTTCATGATGTTTTGATCATGGATAGATATATGATGTGGTTTATGGATATGGGTCACAATGTTGTTTTCACCATTGATGTTGGTTGTTTATGATTATTGGAGATATAATGTGATTATGGTTAAGGATGTGAATAAAAATACACAAAGTAGATAACAAATTAAATTTAGGAAAATTGATAAGAATTAATGAGACACATGTATATATGAACCAATAATGAAAGAGAAGAAAAGAAACATGACATTTTTTCATTGGTAAGAAAAAAATGAAACCCAAAGTTATATTGGCTTATGAAATTTAAACCTTTTTGATGCTTCATATTATTTTGCTTAGGTTGATAAAAAAGGTGTCTTGATCACATCATGTCAAGTAAGCTCATAATACCTTGATTTATAGATAATATAAAGGGGAGGTAGGTGGTAGGTGAAAGATAAATAGTTGGATAGGTAAGATAACCTTATGTGGATAAGTTTTACCCTTTTATAGGTGACCTAAGAACCATAATAAACAAGTCCATGTGTTATGTGGGAAGTCTACTAGTGCTAAATATGAAAGTTGATTGTAAATTTCTTAGGATAGCTTGTTATATTTTGATATAGGGTCTAATTTTTATTGTTGTTTTCTTTTTTATATATTTTTGAAGTAGATTAATGTGTAAAGCTTCAAATTATTTTTGTTGACCCATTTGAATTAGCCATCCTTTAAGGGAGTGGTATAAGTTTGGGTTTGTATGTTTGATAGTAGTCTTTCAAGGGAGTAGTCTACAATGCTAGAAATATTTGACCCAAATAATATTTTTATATCCTAAATTATTTTGATGCAGGGGTTTTAGACATGGAAAAGTGTATTTAGGCTTAGAGGTTTACCTTTATGAGGGAAAAAAATTTAGCACAAAGAATTTAATGGTAGGTGAAAGGAATGGTTTGAGGAACAATGACCATGGGATTCCATCTCATTAGAGATGAAAAGTATCCATGAAAAACATGCCATGGGTAGAGTTGTGGTACCCATATTTAGCATTAGGCTATAACTATGACGGTTAATCACATGATTCCTATGTTGTAATCAGTTGTCCTCAAAGGGAGAGGGATAGGTAGTTGAAGGTGAGAATCTCATAAATCAAGGGACAAGCTTCAGTTAGACAAAAATTTGATTTTGATCCCTCTTTTAACAAAATAATAGATGTAGATGAAAATAATTTAGAGGTTTAGGTTTTGGTTTACCTTCAAGAGAGGAAAAATGATATTCTCCTATTCCATACTTATGGGTTATGATGTAAGGTCCAAACCAATTGAAATAAAATTTTCCTCTTTTACTTTTCTCCATGTTGGTGGCATGTTGATTTTCTTATAAGATGCAGTCTTTTATATTGAATTATCATTTTTATATGTGTTTTTTACAAGCATGCTTGATTCACTTTTGATAGACATGAATATGGTTAAGTGTTATGAGGTGATGTTCATCAAATAGCTCAAGTCATATTAGACATTCTTGACAATAGTCACTCTTAGAAGTGATCTCCTACAAAGATATGTGAAGAGAGGGAATCTAGACTTTGAGAGGTAATACTACCTCTACTCTAAATACTAGAGAGAGGGGTATCACCTATAGAGCTTCAAAATCTACTATGATAGGCCCATAAAATGAAGGGAATATGTAAGTGACAATCATGACTTGAAGCACTAACGACTTTGGTCAACATTTTATCAAGGATTTTGTTAGAGGCTTCCACATCCATGTACTTGTGGATGGTAAGGAAAATAAAATCTTAATTTGATATCAAAGGCATCACAAATACCTTGGATTTTATTCTTCTTTGAATATTTACCATTATTGATGATGATCTTATGAGAAACATCAAAATGATAGATGATGTGATGGTTAATAAAGTCGATAATTTTTTTGGCTTTGGTGGAGATGAGTGGAATGACTTCTACCAACTTGGTGAATTAATCAGTGGTGTTAATGATGGATTAGTGATGTTTTGATTAATGAGGATTGATTTCCCCAATAAGATCAAGGCCCCATTATGATAATGGATAAATGTCTTTGGATACTTGTAGGCCATGGCATGGTGTGTGGTGTAAATTAGTGTGTTGTTAACATTTGACACACTTATTTACATAATCAAAATAGTCTTGGTTAAGGGTGGGCTAATAGTATCCAAGGTGAAGGATGCATTTAGTGAAAGCTAAACCACTGAAGTGTCCCCCAAATATTCCATTATGCATTTCCTTGATGGTGTGGGAAGATTAATGACTATGAAGAAAATGGAGAAGGAGACCATCAAATCCATGTTTGTAAAGGATTCCCCTAGTATGGTGTAACAAGAGGTACTCTAAATAAAGGCTCTTTGAGCATTCTTGGAGAGGTTGGGAGGAATGATACCAAGGTTGAGGTAATCAAAATTTTGTTTGTACTAAATGTTTGATGGAGACATGTCTACATTATAAATGGTAGGAAGGTCAGAATGGATATAAGATGGGGTGATAAAATGCTGGATGGTAACAAAGAGTTTAGAGTTAGAAGGTTAAGATGGAATTTGAGAAGCAAGGGAAGCCATTATATCCACAAACTTGTTAATTGATCATGAAACTGACTAGATAAGGTAATGATCAAACTATTTTAAGAGTACATCTATGAGTTATTTTTACTTTAATAAGACATCATTCTTACATTTCTAAGATCCATTTACCTGGCTTATGACAATTTGGGAATTACCAAAGAAATTAATTGTCTTGACTCCCAAGGCTAGAGCAATTTGGAGACCTATGTCTAGGGATTCATACTCAACCACATTGTTGGTGCATTCAAAGTAAAATTTAAATGAAAATGGAAGAGGTTCACCATCAAGGGGAATGAGAATAAGTTTTGCACTTGCATCATGCTGGCATTTAGAGCCACTGAAAAACATGGTCATTTGGTAGGTGGGGTCCTCTTGAGAAAGAGTCACGATGGACTCATCTAAAAATTCAAGAGGAAGAGGTTGGTTTTTAGGTAGAGGATCCTTATATAATTAATCAAAAGTCACTTTCCCTTTGATTTAATTTTACTAAAAAAACTCAAGATCAAACTCAGCTAAAAGCATGAGCCACTTAGCCAGATGCTAGTTTTGGTATGGTTTGGAGTGTATATACTTGAGTGGGTCAATGTTAGTGATGATGTAGGTTTAATGATTGAGAAGGTAGTGATGAAGCTTGGAAACCACAAAAATGAGGGCAAGGAAAATTTTCTTGAGATGAGAATACCAAGTCTCATACTCTATAAGTGTTCGAATTATGTAATAGATATCTTGCTCTTTATTTTGTTCATCATGATGAGTGAGCATTTCCCCTAGGGAATAGTTAGTGGTGGAGATGTAAAGGTAAAATGGTTGATCCTATTTAGGAGGGGTCAAGATAGGTTGAGAAATATGGTATTCTTTGAGTGAATTAAAAGCATTTTGGTAGTCTTTGATCCACTTGAAAGATGTGTCTTTCTTAAGGAAATGGTGAAAATGTTGACATCTATATGATAATTGAGAGATGAAATTATGGATGGATTGGAGCTTCCCCTATAGGAAATGAATTTTATTAAGGTGGTTTGGAGGTGGAATTTCCAAAACAAAATTTACTTTAGTAGGGTCTATCTCGATAAGGCATTATTTGTGGTTGAGTTTGACATGGAAATGGATAAGGCATTCAAAGATGATGGATTGAATAGCTATGTTATCGTTGTGATGTTTAAATTTCCCAATGAGATCATCTATAGTTCTCTATAATTTTATGGATTAGATAATGGAAGATATAGGTCATGGCACACTAGTAGGTTGTGCCAACATTATTTAAATTGAAGGGCATGACTTTGTAGTAAAAGGTTCCATATGGGGTGATAAAAGAGGTTTTATGTTGATCTTTGGGAGTAATAAATATTTTATTGTATCCCAAGAAACCATCCATGAGAGATAACATCTCATGGTCAGCTATAAGATCACCAAGTTGGTCGATGCTAGGTAAAGAAAAGTCATCCTTTGGGCAAGTGAGATTAAAGTCACAAAAGTTGATACAAAGGCAAAGGCCCCTTGTGGGTTTGGTAATTGGAATGATGTTATAAACCCATTGTGTATAATAAATGGATTGGATGAAGTTAACAAATAAGAGGCATTGAAGCTCTTCTTTGACTAGAAGGGTGATGTGAGGGTGCATCCTAAGAAGCTTTTATCAAACAGGTTTAACATCAAGTTGGGTGATGATATTGTGAAGAGAAATAGAAGGGTGAATTATGGGCATATCCTAATAATACAAATAAAATGCTATTATTTGGTCATGAAGGAAGGAAGGGTAATACTATTTTTTTATGAAATTCAAGGATTAACCAATTTTGACAATGTAAGGGCTATCCTAAGTAACTAAGTTCACATCGATGGTAGATTTATTCAACATGGTTTTGTTCCTAGGAAGAAGAGATTTATGGATAGAATAATCCCTCACATCAAGGTAGGTGAGAATGAAATTATCATCTTGATGTTGGATGGTGTTGATGGTAGGGAAATCATTTTCTACCATTTTAGGATGGATGAGAGGAGCCATCCTTTTGATAACTCAGGGGGCCTAAACCAATGGTATTGATCCAAAAAAAATTTAAATGGGATGATATCATAATCCTCAGACTTTGAAGGAGATGGAGTTGGTGAGGATGGGACATCCTCATCAATGGTGGTGATGGGTTTAGGTGAGGTGGGTTCTTCTAGTGGTATGAACCAAAGGCTAAACAACTCATGAGGTTTTTGGATTTTTATCATTGGTAACTCATGAGGTCCTTATTCATAAAGGCCAATACCAAACCCCTTATAAGCACACTTGTGAAGATATTCTTTGGCAAAGGTTGGTTTGTTGAGATAAGAGAAGTCAAAGGTAAATGGTCAAATATGAGGGATGGTAGAGGAAGCAAGATGTGGATGATCAAGTCCCCCATAGATGAAATTACTTTGATGATTAAGTGGCATAAAAGGGATGATGTTTCTGATGTTAGGGTCATAACTAGGATCATGGGTGAGGTTTCCATACTCTTGAGGACTAGGGAAATCATCCAAAGCTAGAATATGGTATTCTCCTAGTTAAAGACATTGGAATGTGGGTTCTAAGGGGTCATCTATGGGCATCTATGAAGAAGGGATGGATGATATTTTTGAAGCTTTATAAATGATAGGGGTATAATTATTGGTAGTTGGAAATTAGGTGGATGGGCAAGGAATAAGAACATCATTAGGCCTATAAATCATATTTCAAGATGTAAAGGGACTAGGGTTAGTAGGTATGGTGATGATGTGACCTTCATGTTCATATTTGATGCAACAATGTAAAGTGGAAGGGACACAACTCATAGCATGGATCTAAGGGCATCCAAGTAAAATGTTGTATTAAAACTCACCCTCTATAATTTAAAATAGTTATGGAATGGTGTGAGGTCCCAAATGAATATGGAGAATAACTATTTCCAAGGTAGTGGCCATAGTATCATTAAAAGAGTGAAGAACCACTACAGTTTTAGACATGATATTTTTTGGCAACTCAAGTTGGTCATAGGCATAGGAGGAGTTAATGTTGATACTATCTCTTCCATCTATCATCACCCTTTTTATGCAAGTTTTGTTTATGTATGTCATGATAAAGAGGGTAAGATCAAGATCCTTAAGATGTACAAAAGGTATTTTTGAATCCTTTAAGGTGACTAGGGTGGAAGGTTGAAGGGATCCAATAAAGGTTGTAAGGGGTTGAGGATATTAGGTTTGAACCTCAATGGATTTCAAAATCTCTATCAATGTTTGATGATGAGGAGGTGAGGTGTTGATTAATTCATATAGGCTCATCTTCACTAGATTCTAGTGAAGTTATTTCAACACTACATGCTAAATAGTTTCAGAAGGGTTGAAAGGGGATGCAACCAAAATGGATACTTTGGGTTTTGATAATGGTTAAGGTGTTTGGGTGCTATTTATAGGTTTAGAGTTTTAAGGATATGTCCATGGTATGGACACTTTTTCTTTTCCATTATCTTTTTATTAGGCCCTTGATTGGGTAACCATATGAATGGTGTGGATAAGAGGAATATTTGGTTTGGATTATTGCTTCAATTCCTCCTTAGTCTCTAGTGAGAGTGGGGAAGTAGGTAAATGTTGGGTGGTTTGGATTGGTGGTTGGGTTGGTAATGGGATCAAGGGAGGTTAATATAATAATAGAACATCCTCATCCCATAGGTTATGGACTAGTGTTTGGAGATATTTTTAGTTCTTTGTATCATGTCTTGGTGTCTTATGGTATAGGTAGATTAACTTATCATTGAACTATATTGGTTTAATATGTGAAGGGTTGAAAGGTTTGATGGGTGGTAAGGTTAAAGAAGAGGTTTGAAATAACCTTTTTAGAATGGTCAAATAATATTTGACCAAAAGTGTTGTTGGTGTTGGATTTCTGATTTTAGGAGTGGGAACCTTCTTGGGATTAAGAATTTACCATGGAAGTTGGAGGTGGTGGGATGGTTTTATTAGGTGTTTTCAATTGAGATTATTTGTTTATGATTGGTTTAGAGGTGGAATATTTAGATATGAAGGGTGAATTTTTGGTGATAGGTGGGAAGGTAGAGGTATTTAGGTTAGTTAAGAATGACTAGGATTTTATTGTCTTTGTGAAGATAGGTGTAAGTAGAGTCAAAGGATAAGGTTTACTAGACAAAGAATAGGTAGTGGGGATAATATAAAGATGGGGTCCTAAAATCGAAATTAAAAGAAAGGGTGGTGGTATGGGTCTACTTCAAGATGGTTTGGCTGGTTCCACCTTTTTGATAGGTTTGGTCAAAGGATTATTTGGTGAACTTGATGGGGTTAAGTCCAACTTAAAATATGGATGAGCCAAGATAAGGGTAGGAAGTATTCCTAGATTCTTGATGGGTTTGGTCAAATACACATAAGGTTATTTATCAATTTTAGATAGAGGTGGGTTGGAAGATTCCCATATGGTTTTAAAGGGAGAAGTATCTACGGATGGGTTTGAGGTAATGATAGGTTTGAGGGTATATGTAAGTGATGTTAAAGGTTCTTATTTATTTTGGTAAGGTAGCCCAAGATGGTGCCAAAATGTGGCCCTATCTAGATTGGGTTAAGAAGTAAACTCTAGACTTTGAACCAATCTAGAAAAAAGTTTATATATGGGTTTGATTCCTTGGTTATTGGTTTCAAATATTAAACCCAAAGGTTGAGGTGAGGGAACAATTTATTTACCTTTGTCTTGGGTGAAAAGTTTTATGGTTGAGGAAGATGGTGTTTTTAGGGAAAGAATATAGGAGATGATCTCTTCCTTTGGAGTGGTTTTCAGAGGAGTGGTTGGTTGTTCAAATGGAAAAAGGGAGGTGGTTTATTCCTTTGTTTGGATGTCCAAAGGAAATAGTAGTGATTCCACAACTTCTAAAATGGATTAGAGGAAGAAGTAGTTGAAATAATGGTTAGCATAATGGTGGCCTCCTCTGGTATTCCTATCAAATAAGAGGTGGGGAAGTCATTGGTCTCATCGATTGAAAGAGAGGGGGTTTCTTCCTTTGTTTGTGTATCCAAAGGAATATAATAAAATTATATTACTTAAATAAGTAGGGTTGAATAAGAGGTAGTTAAGGTAATGGTTTCCTCAACAATAGGTTCAATGGGAGTATATTATCTTAGAATGGTTTGGTTTTGGTTGAGAGTTTGTTGGTTTGATAGGTTGGAAGAATTAGTTTGATTAGATTGGTTGATAATTAGAGGTGGAGTGGATTTTAAGAAAACCATGTTTGCGGTTACCTTTGTCTTAGTGTTGGGATGGTTGGATATGTTAGTGGTTTTAGTTGAAAAAGGGTCATTGGATTTAAATCTATAATTATTGTTTCTCAATTTTAATTTACCTTCATCAATGGCTCTAATTTCAAGTTTACGTGCCATGGTAAATGCATCATCAAAGGTTCTAAAAGTTTGAACCTAAAGAGTTGGATAAATATGTTTGGCATAACCTAGAGAAAATATTTCAATTAGTTTAGGTTGGGTTAATGAGAAATAAATCTGGTAAATGAGACCTCTGCATCTAGCTATGAAATCAGCAATTGATTTTTCATCAAATTGCCTAATGGAGTAAAGGTCGGTAATGGAAACCTTTTTAGATATATTAACTAAAAAGTGATCTTAAAATATTTGGGATAGTTGAGAAAAGGAAAATATAGAGTGTTTGGTGAGAGAACTATACCAATCCAAGGTTGATCTAGATAAGGACATGGGGAAGGTATGAAGGAGAAGAGCATCATCATATGCAATCAAAAAGAAAGAATGACAGAATGCTCTTAAATGTTTTTGGGTATCCTCCTTAATTTAGAACTTGGCAAACTTAGGTATTTCCCATCAAGGAGGGTAAGGTTGGATTGGAATGGATGGGTGAATGGGTTCATTGCATATTTGATCATAATATAAAAGGCTATAAGCTCCAAAAATAGATGATTCAATATTAGACATTCTATCAAACAACATCTTAACTAAATCTATTTGAGGTTGGGGAGCTCCATAATTGGGTGGCATGTTTGGTTGAGGTTGTGTGGCTACAATGTATGGATAAGAGGTGGAAGGTTGAGAAGATGCCACATATTGATATGTGGTCATTGAAGGTTGGAATGATACTCCCTATTAGTATGTGAGCACAAAAGGTTGGGTAGAATATTGTATGTATCTTTGTGGATAAAGAACATATTTGTAAGATGTCATGGGTGTTTGTTGAGGGATTTATAAAGGTTGGTATGAAGGTATAGTTGAAGTGGTAGGTTGAGGTTGAGTGGTGACCCTTCTGCTAATGGGTGGAAGGGTAGGAGGTATGGAAAGTAACAAATTTTGAAGAGGGGTAGAGATGGGTTGGTTGGTGGTGATAAGAGGAATGGTGGAAATATGGGTAACATTTATCCCAATGGTAGGTAGGGTATAGGTAAAAAGAGGTAAGGTTTCCCCTATATTGGAGGTGTTGGTTTGTGTAGGAGGAGTTTGGTTATAGGTTGGAATGTTAGATTGGGTTTTGATGGTGGTAGTGGATGGGATATTGGTAGAAGAAAAGGCTTGGGTGATCAAAATTTGGGCAGAAGTAAAACCAACCATAAGAGGGGGAGGCATACTATAGGGTGGATCCATGGGAGGAACCAAAATAGTAGAAGTATGGTGAGATAAGGTGTTAAGGTAGTGTTAGAGGGATATGAGGTTGTTATCAATGAATGTGGAAAATTTTAATTCACCCTCAATAACTATCCATGACATAGTAAGAGGGGGATAATGATGAGGAGGAATCTAAACATCTAAAGTATTATCCATAGAGGAGGAATAGGAAGAGGGAGGTGGTCCTTGGTTGGTTTGATTTCTCAACTATTGTCTAGTAAAAACCAGGTGAGAAGATAGGAAGGAAAGGATGAAACTCAGACCTCAAACAAAAAGTAAACAAAAGAAAATAAATCAAGGCATTCTAAAGATACACTAAAAGTGTATTTAAAACTTAGGATTATTTTTAGATCACTTTTGGCTTATGCCTTAGAAAGTGTGAAGAAGACATTTTGGCTTATAGATCAAGTACTAAAGAGGAAATCTAAGGTTTGTTTCAAGTTGTGTTTATATGCTCAAAAGATAAATTTGTATTAAAATTTAGTATGTGGCTTGGTATTAGGTCCTACCCCCTCACTTCACACACCACAATGATAAGTGTGTTAGGTGCTTAGCCAAAATATACTAAATTTTAGAGTTTATACTTAACCAAAAAGCTGAGTTGGTTCTCCCCTTGGTAATGACCTCCAAGTGGAATTAGTAGGAAAGGGTAAGGTTGACCACTAGGTGATGAAACCCTATTTAGGCCTTGTCTCAAATTTTATTTTTATGTGTTCATTGATTATGTAGTTTGGTAAAGTATGTGATAACAAAAGTGAAAACTACAATTAATTGCTTTGTTTTTAGTTAACTAGATGAATTAAAATGAGCAAGCAATCAATGTAATGCTATACCAAAAGAAATTTTATACTTCATTCGATGAGCATAGAATAAAGGAATAAAGAAGGGGCACCTAGATGATGTTAGGGTCCCACCAGACATGCTAAAATGTTTCTCTTAATTTTTAATCATTTTTTAATTTTGAATGAAGATAAGAAACTAGTAATAAGGGTATGGTATAAATACCTGGTTGGTGATGCATATGTAATCTAGATGAAGATGGAGAAATACTCTTTGGCTAGAAAGGAATAACTTGTAAATAAGAACACACTAAAAAAAGGAGTTGTTAGCAAGATAGTTGAGTGGAATGACTAGCATGAGCTAGATCAAAGAAGCATATGCTTGTTAGGAGGCTATCAATCTACTATTGATAACAATCAATATGAAAATGACAAAGTAAGGTACTTGCATAAAGTAAATGAAATGTAATATAAGAAGAAATTAGAATTATTGTTAAATAAAATGACTAAATATAGCAAAATAAAATATATACTCATGCTAAAGGGGGTCAAATCAAGTTCAAAAAATTAGAAAATGGTATGTGAACAAGCAGAAACATATAAAGTTAGGTTTGGGTGGGGTTAAGGGGATCAAACTAACTTGATATTATTTTTTTTTACAGTGACCATTGACAATTGGGGAAACCATCAGTGGTTAAGTTAACCATCAATAGTTGGGTAATCATCATCAGTTGGGGGTGACCATCATTAATTGTGCTAACCATCAATGATTGCCTACAGATTTTTGAAGGTGTTTTAAAAAGATTTATAGAATAGGTAGGTGGTAAGATAATGGTTATGTTAATGTTTTGGATGTTGGGAAACAAGGTGTAGACATGTTTGATTAGGTCAGGGGGGTTAGAAATCCAATAAAATAAAAAACAATTAGATTATACCTATAGCTTCGTAGTTGGCTAATAATGGAAGGCTAAATCAATTTCACCAGAGTAATAGTACTTTGGCATCAAAAGAAAATTCAGTAGAGGTTTGTGTCTCTTTTTCTATTTTTGAGTTTCTAAAATAAGACTAGATGCCGAAAAGCCTAAATACCTATGTGCAAGAAGATTTGATAGCTTGAACATGGATCCTTTTCACATCCTACTCCCCTCCTTTTATAGGCAAAGACGGATGGAGTATGGAAGTTTCCCTAGAAGGTGAGGTTGTTGATCATGATGTTTGAAAGTTATTTAGCACCACATAAGGTGAACATATTAAATTGTGCCTTTTTATCTCACACATAACTAGTTGATGTGTTAATAAGGTGAGGACCTGACTATCAATGGTTAGGCTAACCATTGATGCTTAAGCTGACCATTGGTGGTTGAGTGTTTGAGGGTAAAAGGGTTAAATTAAGTTAAAATGGGTTAAAATTTTTGGTTAGATGTTAAGTTAGTAAGTTGATGATCTAGTTGATTAAGTGGTCAACTAAACTCAGGGCCTAATATGGGTCCTAAGGTGTTTTGATAGCTAAAACTATCATGTGTAATTTTTTAGTGTCTACACTATTCTCAAGAATGGTAATGAAATAATTAATGGGATCAAAAAAATAACATGGAAATAACTCCAATTGGTGAGAGAACACATTAGTCTTATATGTAGTAGAGTTTAGCTCCTCCTCCACATGAAAACTAGTCAAATAAGGAATCTTGTTTACTACATGGAGACATTCCTTCATTCATTCAAGTAGAAGTACCAAATCAACAAGGAGGAGAGAATGGTAAAGCACCTATTGAAACTACATTTGTGAAATTTCAAGAAAGTGATGATTATTTTGAGCACATAGATGCAAATCAAAGTCAAAGTATGCATAACATTGATAATTCAATTTCAGCCCATACTAGATCCAAGAAAAGGGAAATTAGTGATGGTTATAGTTTAGGTCATGATAAAGTAGCCCCTTTTCCTTCTTAGCCACCATAAAGGACCACCACTCATGATCTACCTCAAAAGACACCAAATTAGTAGGTTTAAGATCTAAAGGGTTAAAATGTGAAAGAGCCTTATATCCCTCAGTTCACACAACATATAGGAGCCCCTCCTACTCTTAAATTGTAGTCAAGGATAGTTAATTCTCTACTTAGTATTTGGGATCATATGAAGAAAAATTTATTATAAATTTTATTGTGGGATAAACTATTAATCCCAAGACAAAAAGAGTATCTACAAGAGGAGCTTCCAAAGCTCAATATCTCTAATGGACCACTTAAAAAGGAAAGAATAAGTGTTATTTTAACCAACTCTAATCTATTTATTAAGCCTTAGGTTCTTAAAGTGACTAAGCCTCCTCCATTTTATCTTTTATTGGTCATAGGATATTGTCTTGTCCACAATTATATGATTGATATTGGAGCTAGTACTTTTGTCATGCCTAAATCTATATCTAACAAACTAGGGTTCAAGTATGAACCTCATAAAAAAGGTGTGTTGTAGTGAGATGGTTATCCTACTAAGATTTTGGGCATCTTAAAAGATATTAATATTTTACTTGCTGCTTGTCCAAATTTCACCTTTTCACAGGATATAGTTGTTTTTTATTTACCTCCATACTTTTCACTATGCCTATCTAGAGATTTTACTGTTAAAATAAGAGGTTACCTTTCTTCAAATTGGTCGTACATAGTTTTTAGAACCATATATGGAACCAAATTAACTATAATATCTAAGCCCATTTTTATATTTCACCTTGAACCCTATATGCCAAATATGTCTAATATGAACTATAGTATTTTAGAGGAAGATGAGGCTACTGTTGATCAAGAACCTTCTAGGCCATTTGAAGTAATACCAAATCTAATCTTGGATGAATGGGCTGTTGATAACCATGGGTATGACCCATACAAAGGTATTAAAGAAGTTGGTTTTGGTGTATAATTCATGCATGAAGAAAATGACTCATTACCTAGTCTCACCAACTCAAAGCAAGATCAAGAGGGATTATGGAATCTATACTTTGATGAATCTAGATCAAAGAATGGGAGTGGGGCTGGTAAAATGTTCGTTTCACCTCAAAATCAAAGGTATTATTCTTTAGTTATATTTCAATTTAGTTGTACATCAAATACTATAGAATATGAAGATCTTATTTATGGCCTTCAATGGACTAGAAAGAGGGGTATTAAGCTTTTGTAGGTGAAAGATAATAGTGAGTTGTTAGTGCAACAAGATATAGGTTTAAATACATTAGGTAACCCCCTCCTAAAATCCTATAAACATATATATTGGGACCTCATGGAATATTTCCTATCATTTGATATCCACTCCATTCCTAGAGGAGCCAATCAATATATAGATAGATTTACTGCCATAGGAGTATAATGTGATATAGTGGACCAAATTAAAGATAATAAATATCAGACCCAAATCAAGGTTGTATGTATGCATTCAGTTCCAAATAATGAGGTAAGTTGGCAAGTCTTTGGTAGTTACAAAAAGATAGCATGTTTTCTATAGAATGAGGTAAAGCTTTGCTCAAAGAATCAAAATAAATTGCAATGACAATATGAAGATCAGATTGTGAAATTGAGATAAAACAAGATGCCTAAAGATTTATTAACTTTGTAGAGAATTTTAAATTAATATGATCAACTTAGAAAGTACAAGGTAAGCATCTCTTTTAAGGAAGAATATTATGAGAAAGTTCACATAGCTAAAGGTAAGCAACTTAAGTGGGGTAAAGTGAATAGTGATTCTAAGAGAGTAGATTTCATTTAATTATGTAATGAGTACATGTATTTTTTTACTTAGGAATACCATGATTTGAAAGGTTTTGACCCTAGATTATCACAACATACTATTGAGCTTGAACAAGATGCAAAACCAGTAAGACAAAGGTAAAGGCCCGTCAACCCCAAGGTTGAAATTCTCATGAAAAAGGAGCTTACCAAAATGATTGAGTCAAGTATAATATTTCCTATTAAGCACTAAACATGGGTGGTAACCCTTCTACCAGTGAGAAATAAAAATAGAAAGATAAGACTATGTGTGGATTTCAAAGATTTGAACATAGTGTCATTGAAAGACCACTATCCTCTTCCTTTCATGGATCAAATCTTGTAGAGGGTATCAGGTCCATAAAGGTTATCCTTATTGGATGGGTACTTTGGTTACAACTAGATATTGGTGAAAGATCAAGATTGGTATAAAACAACTTTCACAATCAAATGGGGCATTTATGCCTCTCAAAAGATGCCTTTTGGGCTCTCTAATGTTAGAGCCACTTTCCAAAGGGAAATGGATGTTTCATTTCAGGGTATTTTGAGTGAAATGGTATTATTTTATCTTGATAAAATTATTATATTTTTAAAGTATCCTAATGATCATCTAACACACTTGAGAATTATTTTTGATAGATCCGGATAATTTGGAGTTTCATTGAATCCAAAGAAGTGTATATTTTTAGTACATGAGGGGAGACTATTGGGTATGTAGTATCCAAATGTGTTATTTATATTTATATATAGAGAATATAGTAAATATTATATATATCCTTTCCAAAACATAAGAAAGGATTGCAAAGCTTCATAGGCAAGATCAATTTCATCATGATATTTATTCTTCGATTTGTAGAACTGGTAAGGCCACTCACTCGAATGTTGAAGAAACATCAAGAATTCATTTGGATTAAAGAGGGTAAGAGAATATTTGAATCCATTAAAAAATTAATCATAAAATCTCATACTTTTATTATTCCAAATTTAGTAAGGTTTTCCTTGTATATGTTTTTTCCGCATTTAGTACAATTTCAGCCATGCTTATGCAACATAATAGTGAAGGATTAAAGCAACCCATTATTTTTTTCATTAAATATTTAAAATAATATGAGAGGAGGTATTATTATTTTTTAAATCATGTAATTTTTATTATAATATGTTAAAAAAATTCAGACATTTGGTTTAAAATAACAAGATTATACTAATGGTAGCTCATCTTAGTGTGAAGGATTTCATTCTCAACAGAGACTTAAATGAAAAGAAAGCTGGATGGGTTACTAAATGCATAGAATATTATATTGAAGTGAAGGTCACAAATATATTCTAAGGTAAATTATTTTTTGAACATATTGTATAAGATGTAAAAGAAGAAAAACATATGGTTTTGACACTTCAAGACACCCAACATGAAACTGAAATTACTCCTCCATCCAGCTGGACAAAAGACATTGCTAGATTCTTTCAAATATAAAAATGTCCAATGGGATTAGATGAATCAAGGAGAATACATTTCAGGATGAAATAAATACCATATATATTTATTGATGGAGTGGTGTTCAAAAAGGACATTGGAGGTATGCTTTTAAGGTGTGTTAAAGCTAATTAATTTGACAAGCTTTTTAAATAATTTCATGATAGTCATTTTGGAGGCCATTTTTAAGACAAGATCATATCTGAAAAAATAAGTAGATAAGGTTAATTTTGGACTAATTTATTTAAGTATGAACATGCATGGGCTAGGAAGTGTGTAAAGTGTGCAATGCTTATAGGTAAATAGAGACTAGCTATTATGCCATTGAAGCCTATTTAGGTTGAGAAACCTTTTATGAATGTGATTTAGAATTCATTGGAATGATACATACTCCATATAGTTCTGGTCATAAATGGGTCTTAATAGCTACAAACTATTTCACCATGTGGGTCGAAGCAATGTCTTTCAAAAAGGCAAATGAGAACTTTATGCTTGAGTTCTATGAGAGTCTAGTCACCCATTTTGGATTACCTTCTACTATAATATTAAACAATGATTTGGCATTAAATAGTGAAATGGTATGTGAATGATCTCTTGAGAAATCTATTTATCTATTTAGTGAAATGGTATGTGAATGGATTAGCTGAGTCTACTAACAAGAACCTGATTTGGATCATAAAAAAAACACACTAAAAGATAATCAAAGATCTTGGCATACAAAGATGAAGACTACATTGCAGGCTGATAATATCACCACTAATAAGTCCATTAGTCATTCACCTTATCTCTTAGTTTATGGGAGAGAATAAAGGCTACCTATCTCATTGGAGCTCCCATCTTTGGAAATTGTACACCAAATAGAGCTTCTAGAAAGTGATGTAATAGAGGTTAGGATGAATGAACTAAGAGAATTGGAGGAGATAAGAGATGATGCCATGCATACCATGTGGTCTAACTAGTGTTAAGTCAATAAATATTTTGACAAAATATTTTCATCAAGGACATTCCAACAAGGTGACATAGTCCTCAAATTGGATGTGGACCGTGTAAAAGTAGGAAAAAAATCCAATTTTAATAGCCTTTAGAGTGGACCTTATGTCATCACAAGTTGAAAGGAAAATAATGCCTTTGATATTTATATATTTAATGGAGAGAGCCTTCACATCCCTATCAATGGGAAGTATCTTAAGTTATACCATTATTTTGATCTCTTGCTCTTTGTATATAAGTAGATAGATCTATCTTTTCCTCCAAATGCTTTTGCATATTATTTTCTTTTAGTTTTTTAGTTAGTTTTGGTCTATTTTGTTTCTTTTTTTTCTTTTTTGTTTATGGGTTCCCCATTACTCTAAAAGTGATTCAATAATCAATCAAAGTCATTTTTTCAAGCAATAACTTATTAATTTAGTCATCATGACCAATCTTGATCAATAATTAGGTTCCATGACCAGTAGGTAAGTCAAGCCAGCTGAGTCACCAATAATGTTGGCCATTTTTGGCCAACATACTAAGCTTTGCCTTAACCTAGAGAGAAGACTAACAGGACCCCAATTGATGAGAGGATAAAATGTCTTAGAAGCAGGCTCATCATTGCAAATGGAGGGTTCTCGAGAAGGTTTCATGGTGTCTAAGAAGTTCAATGGTTAGGAACAAGTTGTAAAAGCATTGTAAAGTCATTTGAGATTTCAAAGTTGAAGCACAAGTTTAGAATATTCTATAGGATTTAAAAAGGCTAAGTGTAACACCCTTTTTTGGCTAAGTCCTTACTTGGAATATTATTTCAAGCCTTTATTTGGCTAAGTTCAATTCTTATAGACTTTTTTGACTAAGAATTGGGAATTCTTTCAAAAATTCCTAAAGGCCTAATTATTTTAGACATTTTGTGTGAGGTACAAGCTAAGTCTATTTTCTTTCAGGGAATTTATTTCTAAAATTTGGCTAAGTGTTGGATTTCTTTCATGGAAAATGTTTTGTGATAATTTTCCTGAAGACCCAACTCTTTCAAGAAAATTATCTAAAATAAAACCTAAGTCTATTTTCTTTCAGGCATTTTATCTAAGATAATTTTTTTTCAGATATAATTCTTTTGGGAGAAAATCCTAGAATAATTTCCCTAAGGACATAAAATCTAAAGATAAAAGTTTGCAAGAAAAAGTCCAAAACACAAAGTCTAAAAGAATTGTTTATTGTAGGGAAAATGTATGGGAAATAGATGGAGACATTCACATAAGTGTCAAATTTAGGCCACATCAAGTAGCTATTAAAATTAAAATATGTAGTGATAGGTATATAGACATCATTGACATTCAGTAGACATCAAATATAGACACATAGACATCAATTTTAAGCCCCATAGAATAGGATTTTGGGTTTAAAAAAGAGGGATCAATGATCAACATTTAAATGTATAGACAATCAAATTATGAGTGATGACTAACATATTAATGGGTCCAAGTAGATCAATGGCTCATGTTCAATCATGGATTCAAGATAAACGACACATGAACAAGTCAAAGAGTCAGTGGATCTTGAGAATGGATGCATGGTTGACAAGTGGCATGAGCACATTCAAATTAGAAGAAGATAAACAAAATGCATCTTATCATGTAAATAATGATTAATTATTCAACATTAGTTAATAGATTAATGATCCAAGTTAGTTATCGATAACCAATAAGCAATGGATCAAGTATAGGACATTCTAACGAAAGTTGATAGGGCATTCTTTAGCTCAAGAAAGGTAAATATAAATGAACCAAGCTGAAATATGATCTAATATGGATCTAAGTTGAACTAGAGTCAACTTTTCAAAGGATTCCACCAAGTTAGACATGTAGACTTCAACAACTTCATCATTAGAGCTAGTTGTATGAAATTGACCTTTCTCTCCATTATTACATGCTTGGACAAACTGTAAAAAGTAGTTAGCACCATGATAAAACCCTAAAATATTTATTTTATGGCTATAAATACATTGATGCTAGAACCTAGATAAAAATAACTTGATCCCATGGTTGCATCCATAAGTAATATTAGTGAAGGAATAATGTATCAATGCAACCGATTGAAGTGACCTATATTAATCAAGAATATTAAATGAGCATAAATGCAAAGATAATTGTAATTGTGGTTAAACTAGATTTGTGTTTATTTTTATCCCTTTTTTTACACTAAAATCCTTCTCTTAGTCACCTTTCTTCTATAAATATGGCCTTTGATCTATTATTGAATATCCCTTAGGCTGGTATGACTAGAATCTGCTAAAACTTATATTCTACACCTCTTAGAGTAATGAATAGAGTATTTTATAGTTGTTTACTTATATGTTCTTAATTTTTTATATTTATTTGATATGAAAAAGTGTTTTTAATCTTCCTTTTAAAGGTTTATGTTAAACCTAAGTACTGATAAACTCTCCTTGTAGGTCATCTAACATGTCTTAATGTTGATGGCTTAGGTACAGAGCGGATTGTTGACTATAAGTGATTTCAATCAAGTCTTACTCTCATTTCCCTCCAGCTTAAGTCCATAAAATTGACCTCTAGGTGAAGTATTATTGTTAAAAAACTATGTTAAACATTATATTAGTTCTTTTCATAGTCTGTTAGTATTTTAATGAGTTCAATCTTGAGAGTGGATCTTTAAACATTTAGTGTATCACCATATGTTAGAATAGGTTTTATTTTATACAATCTCTTAACTCTTTTCAGCCTAACTTGTTTAGGTCTTAAAAAGATAAGTCCAAACTATTATATATAAGGAACTAGCCTCATTAAAAACCCTAGAGGTTTGATTTAGATATAGGTATCCCACAGCCTTAGATCATTCCCATGTTAGTCTAAGTATGAGTCAAAATTGAGCAATCTAACCTCTATTAGGTGTTATCTAGATAGATAAAACCAATAATAACCTACTCTCAATATCTTCTGTGTTGTGGTACGTCCTCAAGGGTGACCACTTCATAATTTATCATGGAAAATTTTCATGATCATTTCTCATTTTTACTCATTTTTTAATTTTGGAAGAAGATAAAAAAATTAGTAATAAGGGTGTGGTATAAATACCTATTTGTTATGCATGTGTGATCCAGATGAAGATGGAGAAATCCTCTTTATCTTATAAAGAATAACTTGTAGATAAGAAATCACTAACAAAATGGGTTGTTAGCAAGATAGTTAGGTGGACTGCTTAACGTGAGTTAGATCCAAGAAGCGTGAGCTTACTAGGAGGTTATCAATCCACTTTTGATAACAATTAAGTTGGAAATGATAAAAGAAAGATAATTGCATTAAATAATAGAAATTATTGAAATGAAATACAATAATTAGATGAATGTTTGATAGATAAAATGACTAAATATAGAAAAAAATAAGTTAATACTAGTGCTAAGGTAGATTAGGTCAAGTTCATAAAATTAGGCAAGGGTCTGTGAATAGGTAGGACCACAAAAAGAAATATTTGGTTAGTGGTAAGGAGTGAAAAATACCTTGATGTTATTTCATTCCATAGTGACCATCGACAATTAGGTTGACTATCGATGGTTAAGCTAACTATTGGTGGTTAGGTAACTATCAAGGGTTGGGGGTGACCATTGGTGGTTTTGCTAACCATCAGTAGTTGCCTATGGATTTCTAAAGATACTTAGAAAAGAGTTGTAGAATGGTTTGTTGATTAGGTAAGGTTTTTTTTGAGAGTTTAGTGATAAATGGGAGGTTATAAGATAGGTGTAGAAAGGTCTTATGGGGAAGAGAGGTTAGAAACTGGAATTAAAAAATAGAAGTACAAATATACTTGTTTCTTGCTAAATGGTTAATGGTTGGATCAATTTTGGTAGAGTAACAATACTTTTCCTTGATATCAATTTTAGTAGAGGTTCAAATCTCTATTGTTGTTTCTAAATCACTATAAAAAGACTAGGTAGCTAGAGATTTTGAATACCTATTTTCTATAAAGCATGTGATGATCTATTTCACCTCCTACTCCCTTCCTTTTATAGGAAAAGATATATGGAGGATAGAAGGTTCCCTAGTAGGTTAGGTTGTTGATTTCAATGATTAAGAGTTTATTAGCAACATATAAGGTGAATATATTTAATTATGCCTCATTATCTCACACATCAATAGTCAAGCTAATCATCAATAGTTAATCTAACCATCGATGATCAAGTGTCTTAGAAGTAAATGGTCAAGGTGAGTGAAATAGATGTGGGTTATTATTTTGTAAGTTATTGAGTTTAGTTAGCTAAGTAGATAACTAGACCCAAGGTCCAATAGGTTGGTCAGTGGATCAAGAAGGGTTAGGTAGTCCATAAGGTATCTTGAATCATTTTGATATCTAATAATTTCTTTTAGTGTCTATATTTTTCCCCTTTTTGTTATGTGACTTTGAATTAACAAGGTAAAAATTATAAAAAAAAAAATAAAAAAAAATTGCCTAGTTGAAGGTCTGTTTGCCTTAAGTATGGGAGGAGGTGTTCGCCCTCAAATTGGGAGTCAATGAGGTGAAACCAAAATCATTCCAACATTTTATAAATTGTATATGGTGAGTCATGAGGTTGGTGAAAAAAAAGAGGGGTTGGGCATTTGAAATGTAAACATGCAAACAAAATGTGACTAAGTGTGATAGATAAGATCACACAAAGACTAAGGTTGACAATGTTAGTAAAAATAAGGTCGGTTCTATAAGTATAAATGATAGGGTAATAGTATATAACATTAGTAATAATTAATTGGGTTACTCTAAAAGTCTCTTAGATAGGGTTAGTGTTTTTATAGGCATTTGAGGTAGGAAGTGCTCCCTTGAAAAACACAAATGGTTGTTTGTACATGAGGTGATAAAAATTCAAATTTTCAAAATGGAAAGGTTGGTCAGTGCTGACAAAAAGACCAAGCAAGGTTGTTACAGAATATGTGAGTTAAAAATGGCCAACATCAACGTGGATGTGGTCTAATGGTAGGTAGAATAAGGGTAATCTCAAAAAATTTAGGTTTTAGTTTGGGGGGGAAATGTCATATACAAAAAATTAGGCACTTAGGTTAGGTGCCTGAAAAATGTTAACATATAGGTGAAAGAGGGGGAGGGACCATAAATAGTGGTGCCCCAAGGGCATGATATGTGATATGTTATGGAGGTGTAGATGTAGATGTAGATATACAAGACTTTTGATACTGGCTTACGTGTCAAAGCAATGAGATGTACATGCTTTAAGAGAGAGATTTATACATTATTACATGTATTATTTATTTTGATGGACATGATGTATATAATGATATATAGATGTGGTTTATGTTCATGGTTCATGGTTTACATGTTTTATGTTTATGATGTTTTATGCCTTATGCTTATGAGATGTGGATTCCTTAGCTTAAGCATATAATGATTATGGATGATGTTTTGTTTTATTCATGTTCATTATTATGAATTATTTGATTATGGTTATTTATGTGTTTTTTTATATGATTTTATATGATGAATTGTTTTGATATTTTGGTAAATGGATAGGATGATACTATAGATAGATAAATGATGTGGGTCATGATGTTTTTATCATAGATAGATATATGATGTGGTTCCTAATGTTTTGATCATTATTGATGTTTATTATTTATGATCATGGAGATGTGATGTGATTATGGTTAAGGATGTAATGAAAACACATAAAGTATGTGAGGCAACAACCTAAATGTAGGAAAAGAGTGAGAATCATGAGATGTATGTCTAAATGAACCAATGATAAGAGGGTAAAGAAAAATCATGATGACTTTTCATTGGTAAAGACCTAACAAAACCAAAGTTAGATTAGCTTAAAGAACCTAAGAATTTTTAATGCTTAGTGTTAGAATGCTTTTATTGATAAAAAAAGTGTCTTGATCACATTATGTTAAGTAAGCTCATAATCCCTTGATTTATAGATGGTATAAAGGGGAGATAGGGGATAGATGAAAAGGTAATGGGTGATAGGTAAGGTAACCTTATGTGGGTTAGTTTTCCCTTTCTATAGGTGACCTAAGAACCAAGTTAGACAAGTCCATGTCTTAATGCAAGGTGTAAACTGATCAATGTGGAAAGTTTACTAATACTAGATATGAAAGCTAATTACATCTTCCTTAGGATAGCTTCTTCTAATTTTGATACAGGGTCTTTTATTGATTTTTCTTTTGTTGGGTTGTGAAGCTAATTGATGTGAAAAGCTTAAAATGATTGATTTTGACCCATTTGACTTAGCCATCCTTCATGGGAGTGGTCTAAGTTTGGGTTTGTATGTTTGGTAGTTATCTTTCAAGGGAGTAGTCTATATTTTAAACAATTTATTTTTTTGGTTTGGGTAGTTGTCCTTCAAGGGAACAATTTGATATATTAGAGAGATATGATCCAAGTGATATTTTGGTATCCCAAATTGTTTTGATGTGAGGTTTAGACATGGATGAGTCTAATTAGGCTTAGAGTTTTACCTTTATGAGGGAAAAAATTGTATCACAAGAAGGTAATGATAGGTGAAAGGGATGGTTTTAAGAGACAAATGATCATGGGATTCCATCTTGTGAGACATGAAAAGTATCCATAAGAACCATGACATGGGTACATCCATGGTACCCATATTTAGGATTAGGCTATGACTATGATGGTTAATCATATGGTTATATGTTGTAATAGGTTGTCCTCAAAAAGATAGGAAGAAGGTGTGAGGGTGAAAATATCGTAAATCAAGCGATGAGCTTAAAGTAGACAAAAATGTGAGCTCGATCCTTATTTTAATAAAATAAAGGGTGAAAATGCAAAGCATTGAGAGGATCAGGTTCTAGTTTCCCTTCAAGAGAGGACAAATGGTAAGATCTTGATCCATACTTATGGGTTATGATGTAGGTTCCAAGCAATTGAAATAAAATTTGCCTCTTTTTCTTTTCTCCATATTGGTTACATGTTGTTTTTCCTTTAGGATGAGGTATTTGATATTGAATTCCTATTACTTTAGGTGTTTGTTATAGGTGCACTTTATTCAATCTTGATAGACATGAATATGGTTAAGCACTGATAGGCGATGTTCATCAAGTAGATCAAGTTGGACTAGACATTCTTGATGATAGTCACTCTTAGAGATGATGTTTTATAAAGATATATGAAGAGAAGGAATCTAAAATTTGAGAGGCAAGACTAACTCTACTATAAATACTATAGCAAAAGGGGTAGCACCAATAAAGGTTTGAATGCTAGTGTGATAGGCCCATAAAGTGAAAGGGATGTGCAAGTGTCAATCCTAACTTGAATCACTTAATACTTTGGTTAACCTCTTGTTAAGGGTTTTGTTAGATTTTTTTGCCTATTTATTTGCTTGTGGACGATAAGATGAGGAAAATCTTAACTTGATTCCAAATGCATCACAAAGACTTTGGACTTGCTTGTTCTTGAAACATTTACCATTATTAGTGATGATATTATGGGGAACACCAAAATGATAGATGATATGATGATTGATGAAGTCAACTATCTTGTTAGCTTTAGTCAAGATGAGAGGAATAACTTCCACCCACTTGGTGAAATACTCGATGGTAGTAATGATGGATTGGTATTATTCTGAAGAATGAGGGTTGATTTCCCAAATCAGATTGAGTCACCATTGTGAGAAGGGCCAATAGTCTTTGAATAATTGAAGGCCATGGGAAGGTGAGTGATGTAAATTAGAATGCTATTGGTATTTAACACACTTATTTACATAATCACAATATTCCTAGTTAAAGGTGAGCCAATAGTATCCAACATGAAGGATACATTTAGTGTCAACTAAACCACTAAAATGTCCCTGACATATCCCATCATACATTTCCCTGATAGTATGGGAAGCTTCATGACTATGTAGATAATGAAGAAGGATGATATTGAAGATGTATTTGTAAAGGATTCCCCCTGGTGTGGTATAATGAGAGGTACTATTGTATAATGAGAGGTACTCTGAATAAAGGTTTTTTGGGCATTCCTAGAGAGGTTGGGAGGAATGATGCCAAAGTTAAGGTAGTTGAAAATTTATTCATATCATATGTTTGATGGAGATGCTTCCACACTAAAAATGGTAGGAAGGTCCGAATGGATATAATATGGGGTGATAAAATGGTGGATGGTAATAAATAGTTTGGACTTAGGAAATTATGATGGGATTTGGGAAGCAAGGGAAGTCATTATATCCATGAACTTGTTGGTAGATCATGGAAGAGACTGGATAATGTAATGATTGAATGATGTTAATAGTATGTCTATGAGTTAATTTTACTTTTGAAAGACATCATTCTTACATTGGTAGGATATATTGACTTGGTTGACCACAAGTTGGGAATTGCCAAAGACACTAATGGTCTTAACTCCCAAGGCTAGAGTGGTTGGATACCTATGACTAGGGATTCATACTTAGCCAAATTGTTGGTGCACTCAAAATTAAGTTTGAAGGAAATGGGAAGAGGTTCACCATCAAGGGGAATGAGAATAAATTTGACACCCCCACTACATTGGCATTTGAAGCCATCCAAGAACATAGTTATTTGATAGGTAGGGTCCTCCTAAGAGAGAGTTATGATTGACTCATCTAGAAATGCAAAAGGAAGTGATTGGTTTTCTATTAAAGGAGATTCAACTAGTTAGCTGATAATGACTTGAATTTTAATCAACTTTTACTAGAGGAACTCAAGGTCAAATTCAACTAAAAGTATGAGCTACTTATCCATATATTAGTTTTGGTATAATTTAGAGTGAATGTACTTGAGTGGGTCAATGTTGGTGATGATAAAGGTTTTTTGGTTGAGAAGGTAATGATGAAGTTTGGAAGCCACAAAGAATAAGGCAAGGCAAAATTTCTTAAAATGGGTGTACTGAGTCTCATACTCTATAAGCATTTGACTTATGTAGTAGATAGCTTTCTCTTTATTTTGTTCATCATGGTGAGTGAGCATTGCCCCTAAGGAATGGTCAGTGGTAGAAATATAAAGGTAGAAGGGTTGGTCCTCTTTAGGTGGGGTGAGAATGGGTAGAGAAAAAAGGTATTCTTTGAGTGAATCAAAAAATTGTTAATATTCCTTCATCCACTTAAAATATGTGTCTTTCTCAAGGAGATGGTAAAAAGGTTGACTTCTATCTGATAATTAAGAGATGAAGTGATGAATGGCTTGGAGCTTCCCCTATAGGATATAGAGTTGTTTGAGGTGGGTTGGAGGAGGCATCTCCAAAATTTCTCTTACTTTGGTAGGGTCTACTTCAACTCTTCAAAAAGAGAATAAATCTAAGAATCTTTCCAGAAAGGACCCCTAAATACATTTCTTGGGGTTGAACCTAACATGGAATGGATTAGGTGGTTGAAGATGATTGTGAGAACAATTAGGTGATCCTTGTGATGTTTATATTTACCAAGGAGATAATATAAATAGTAATCTATGATTTTATGTATGAGATCATGGAAGATATAGGTCATTGCATGTTGATAAGTTACTCTAGCATTCTTTAGAGCAAATGGCATGACCCTATATCCAAATGTTCTCCATGGGGTGATGAAATAAGTTTTATATTGATCCTTGGGGGAAAGTAAGATTTGATTATATCTCTAGAAACTATCCATGAGAGATAACATCTCATGGCCAGTTTAAGATCAACAAGTTGGTTAATGCTAGGTAAAAAAAGTCATCTTTTGGGAAATCAAGGTTAAAGTCACAAAATTTGATACAAAGTCAAAGTCCCCCTACGGGTTTGGTAATGGGAATGATGTTATAAAGCCATTGAGGATAATCGATGGGTTGGATCAAATTGACAAATAAGAGATGTTGAAGGTCTTCTTTGACTAAAAGGGTGATGCAAGGGTGCATCCTATGAATATTTTTTTGAATAGGCTTAGCATCAGGATGGGTGGCAATGTTATGTAGGGACATGGAAGGGTAATTTCTATACATATCCTAATAGGACCAAGCAAATGATATGTTGTGGTCATGAAGGAAAGAAGGGTAATCTTGTTTCTCCATGGAATCTAAGGATTGACCTATCTTGATAATGTAAGGGTTATCCTAAGTAACCAAGTTGACATCGATAGTGTCTTTTTTCAACATGGTTTGGATATTAAGAGTAAGGGATTTGTGGATAGAAGAATCCCCCACACCAAGATAGGTGAGAATATAATCATTGTCCTAATGTTGGATGGTGTTGATGGTAGGAAAATCATTTTCTACCATTTCAAGATGGATAAGAGGACAGATTTTAGTTTGGCCATCTTTTTGATAAGTTAGAGGGTGCAAACTAATAGTATTGATTAAAAAAATATGAGGAATGATGTCAAAATACTTATACTTTAAAGGAGATGGGGTTACTGAAGATGGGATATCCTCATTGATGGTGGTGATGGGTTTAGGTGAGGTGGGTTCTTCTAGTGGTATGAACCCATGGCCAAATAACTCATGAGGTTTCTAGGTTTTGATGGAAGGTATATCATGAGGTCCATTATCATAAAGGCTAAGGGCAAATCCCTTCTAGGCACACCTATGAAGGTATAGTTTTGTAAATGCTAGTTTGTCAAGATAGGAGAAGTCAGAGGTAAATGGTCAGATGGTAGAGGTATTGGTGGAAGTAGGAAGTGGATGATCAAGTCCCTCATAGATTAAGTTGGTGTTATGTTTGGGAGGATTGAAATGGATGATGGTTATGGTTTTGGGGTCATAACTAGGATCATGGGTGAGGTTTTCATACTCTTTAAGAGTAGGGAAAGCATCCAAAGCTAGAAGGGTATACTCCCCAAGTGAGAGATGTTAGAATGTAGGTTCCAAGGGGTGCTCTATGGGGATCTACAAAGAAGGGATAGATGAGCTAGTGGAAGCTTCATCAATGGTAAGGATGGAGGTGTTGTTGGTTTTGGTTAGTAAGGTGGTTTTTTTGTTGGTTGGTGGTGAAGTGGATGAAGGAGGAAGAAAAATATTATTGGGTCTATATGTCATGTTACATGATGTAAAAGGACTAGGGTCAGCTCTTATGGTAATAACTTGACCTTCATGCTTAAATTTGACACATCAATGTAAGATAGAAGGGACATAACTCATGGAATGGATACAAGGGAATCCAAGTAAGAATTTGTAAGAGTTCTGGAATTATGTGAGGTCCCAAGCAGATGTAGAGGATGACTATCCCCAAGGTGGTGTCCATAGTGTCATTAAAGGAGTGGAGGGCCACTACCAACAAAATACATAGTACTAGTGGTTTCTTGATAAAATTAGGGTGTTTATAATTGGATTGATATTTTTATACTATAAAAATAATAAAAAAATATTTTTGTTAATGCGAAAAAACCCATATTCCTTTCTACCTTTCGATGATCAATAACTAAAGCTCATAGATCATTTTCATGAGGTCCCCAACCCACAAAATTGTAGATCAAATCTAGTTTTGTTAGGGTAACCATTTCCAACTCAATCGCATCATGTTCAAAGGGGATAATTGGTTCTTCTTTGTTCACTTTAATGCATCCTAATTTCATTCAAAAGTCTCTCATTCCTTGTATTATTGGCATGGGCCCATAAGTCTTCAAGAACCCTTATATTTTGAGCACAATAAACCTAAAAAACATCAATAAAATGGAAATAAAAACTCTAAGCCATATATTTAGGTAGGATTAAATTTGCAAAGAAAACATAATCCATTAGCAAGTGATTATTATAGGTAGTTGTCACCACTTCTTAGGACTTTTGACATGATATTCTTAGGTAATTCAAGTTGGTCATAATCATGGGAGGAGATAATTTTAATACTAGCTCCTTCATCAATAATTACCCTTTTGATGTTTGTTTGATTGATGTATGTCATGATGAAGAGGGGAGGATCAAGATCTTTAAAATGAACATAAAATATTTTTGAATCCTAAAAGGTGAAAAAGGTATAAATTTGAAGGGCTCTGATAAAGGATATAAAATGTTTAGGAACTTTTATTTAAACCTCTATCAATTGTAGGGCCTCTATCAATGCTTGGTGATGATGGGGTGAGATGTTGATTAATTCATAAAGGCTCATCTTCACTGGTGTCTAGTGAAGTTATTTTAGAACCACTCATTGGATGGATTCAAAAGGGTTAGAAGGAGGGGCACCCAAAATTGATAATTTGGGTTTTGGGGAAGGTGAAGGTAAAGGTAAAGGTGAGGTTGTTTGGTTTCAGTTGGAAGGTTGAGGGGTAAAATGGTATGTCCATAGTATGGACACTTTTTATTTTCCCTTATCATTTTTTTGTGCCCAAGATCGGGTAACCATATGGATAGTGTGGATTAATGGAGGTGTTGGGATAGATGGTTGCTTTGGTTCCTTCTTACTTTCAGATGAGGTTGGAGGAGTAGGTAACTGTTGGATGCATTAACTTGGTGGTTGGGTTGATATTGGGCTCAAGGGAGGTTCATCTAATAATAGATAATCCTCATCCCATAAAATATAGATAAATTTTTTGAGAGATTTGTAATTCTCCATATCATGTCTAGGAGTTGTATGGTATGAGTAAAATAAATTATCATTGAATCATGATGGTTTAGGACATGAAGGGTCAAAAGGTTTGATGGATGGTAGGTTTAAGGAAGAGGTTTTCAACAACCTTTATAGAATGGTTGAATACTATTCAATCAAAGGTGTTGAGGGTGTTAGTTTTTTGGTTTTAAGAGTGGGAGCCTTCTTAGGAGTAGGTTTCACCACAAAAATGGTAGGTGGTAGAAGGGTTTTGGTAGGTGTTTTTTGGTGGGATTATTTGGTTATGGCTGATTTAGAAGTTGAAGATTTGTTGGTGGAGGGTGAAGTTTTGGTGATAGGTGAGAAGGTAAAGGTAGATAGGTTAGTTAAGAATGATGTGGGGTTTGATTATTTGGTGGAGGTAGGTATAGGTAGAGTAAAAGGAGAAGGTTTACTAGATGAGGAATAGGTAGTTGTGAGAGGGTTCACCTTCTTATTAGAAGGATAAGCTCATGGGATGGTAGAAGGATGGGGTAAGATAGATGGTAAATGTGAAGGAGGTGGTATAGGTCTAGTTCTAGGTGGTAGCTTAAGTGGTTCCACCTTCTTAGTTGGTTTGGCTATGATTTTATTTGGTAGACTAGAAGGGGTTAAGTCCAACTTCAAATATGGGTGAGCAAGGATAGGTGTAGGAAGTATTCCTAGATTCTTGATGGGTTTGGTTAGAGAGGCATAAGGTTATTTGACAATTTTAGATGGAGGTGGGTTGGATGGTTCTCCTATGGTTTTGGAAGGTGAAGGGTTTGAGGATGGGGTTGAGGTAATGATAGGTTTGATGGTAGATGCAATTGAGGTTGAAGTTTTAGGTTTGTTTTGGTAAGGGAGCCCAAGAGAATGACAAAATGTGGCTCTACCAAGGTTGGGTTGAGAAGTAAACTCTAAATTTTGGACTAATATAGAAAGAGGCTTGTAAATGGGTTTAATTATTTGGTTATTGGTTTCAAAGGTTAAGCCCATGGGTGGAGGTGAGGGGATAGTTTCCTCAAATATGTTCTTGGTGGAAGGTTCCAATTTTTGGGAGGATGTCTCCTCTATGGAAGGTGTAGTTAAGGTGATTTCTTCATTTGGGATGGTTCCCAAAGAGAGAATGGGTAGTTCTAAGATAGGGGATGAAGGTGTGATAGCCTCAAGGGAAGGGATGGAGATGGTTGTTTACTTTGTTTGGGTATTCAAAGGATTGGAGGGAAATTCAACCACTTCAATAGGTGTAGTGCATGAAAAGGTGGTTAAATAAATGGTTGCCTCCTTTGGTATTTATATCAAAGGAGATGTGGATAAGTCTATGATCTCCTTAAGGAAAGAGGGGCAGTTGCTTCCTCTATTTGGGTGTCCAAATGAATAGAGGGTGATTCCACCACTTCAATGAGTGGAATTAATGATTGGGTAAATGAGGTAATGGTCTCCTCAATGATAGGTTTACTAATAATGACATTAAACATATGGACCTCATGAGTGTGAGATGATTCTAGTTTATTATCATCATAGTTGGTGGAAGAGGCATGGTTGGGAAAAGGTTTATGAAATATGTCAAGGGAATGATTTAGGTGTGCATTGGGATTATAAAATATGAGTTATTCCTTATTAATAATGTTTTGGCCAATATTTTAAAAGGTATTTCACCTACTAACATCATGTCTAATGATGCGGTGGAAAGCACAAAGATCATTGTACCAACTAGGTGTAGGGTGAGAGGAATCAAAATTTTAGGGAAGTTTTTATTGGAGGAAGTTGTATAATTTTTTCTTTGAGTAATTTATCCAAAAATGAAGCATAATACTCCCATATTATATTATTTTATCTTGGTGAAACTCATTTTTGGTTTCAGTTTTGTTGGTTAGAAGAATCAGAAGAATTGGTTGGGTTGGATTAGTTGATAGTTGGAGGAGGAGCAGTTTTAAGGATAACCTAGTTGGAAGATGCCTTTGTTTTAGTGTTATTATGGTTATGTTTATTTATGTTTTTGGTTGATGAAGGGTCATTAGATTTAAATCTAGAATTTTTATTCCATAGTTTCAATTTTCACTCATTAATTGCTCAGATTTATAATTTTCATGCCATGGTGAAATCCTCATCAAAAGTATTGAAAGTTTGAACTTGAAGATTATAGGAATATGTTTGGCACAACCCTAAGAAAAGATTTAAGTCAATTCAGGTTGGGGTAAGGAGAAATAAAGTTAGTTGATAAGACCTTTCCATCTAGCTACGAAATTGGCAATTGATTCATCATCAAATTGCCTAGTGGATTAGAGGTCGGTAATAGAGACCTTTTTAGATATATTGACTGAGAAATGATCTAAAAAGACTTGGGAAAGTTGAGCAAAGGAAAATATTAGTTATTTATAAGATCACTATACCAATCTAAGGATGGTCCAAATAAAGACATGGGGAAGGTATGAAGAAGACGAACATCATCATATGTAATCAAATAGCAAGAATGGCAAAATGTTCTTAAGTGTTTTTGGGGGTCCTCCTTGCTTTGAAACTTGGAAAACTTGGGTAGTTACCATTGATGTGGATAAGATTGGATAGGAATATATGGGTGGATAGGTTCATTGCACATTTAATCATAAGATAAAAGGCTATGGGCCTCACAAATAGATGATTCTAGGTTGGTCATTTTCTCCATTAACATTTTGACCAAATCTATTTGAGGTTGGGAAGCTCCATAATTGGATGGTTAGTTTTTTTGAGGTTGGGTGGTAGTAATATATGGATAAGTGGTAGAAGGTTGAGAAGATAACACATATTTGTAAGTGGTCATTGAAGGTTGGGATGGTGCCACATAAAGGTTCATGGGTACAAAAGGTTGGGTAAAAGGTGATATGTATCCTTTTGGATTAGGAACATATTGATAAGATGTCATGGGTATTTATTGAGGGATTTATATGGGTTTATTTAGAGGTATGGATGGGTTGGTAGATGGTTGGGGTTGAGTGATAACTCTTGTACTAATAGGTGGAGGGGTAAGAAGTATGGAAAGCGCCAAATTTTGAAGTGGGGTATAAATTGGTGGATTAGTAGTAAAAAGGGGAATGGTATAAATAGGTGTAGAAGATACCCCCATGGTGGATGAGGTATGAGTAATAATAGGTGAGGTTTCCCCTATGTTGGAGGTATTGGTTGGTGTAGAGGTTGTTTGTTTATTGGTTGGGATGTTGGATTGGGTTTGGGTGGTGGTAGTGGATGGGACTTTACTAGAAGAAGATGCTTGGGTGATCATAAGTTAGGTAGAGGTAAAACCAACCATAAGAGGGGAAGGCATTCCACAAGGTGGATTCATAGGAGGAACTAAAGTAATAGGGGTGTTATAAGCTAAGGTGTTAAGGTAATATTAGAGGAACATGGGGTTATTATCAAGGAAGGTAGTGAAATTTGCATCACCCTCAACAATTATCTAAGGCATGGTAGGAGGGGTAGAAAGATGAGGAGAAATTTCAACATCAAAAGTATACTCCATGGAAGAAGAGGAGGAGGAAGATGGTGGTTTTTGTTTGGTTTGATTTCTCAATTATTGTCAGGTAAAGACCATGTGAGAAATAGAAATTAAATAATGAAAAGATCACAAATAAAACACAAAGAAAGCAAAATTAAAATAATCTCAAGGCAATCAAAGAATACACTAAAGTTCAATTAAAACTTAGGATTCTTTTTAGATCACTTTTGGCTTATGCCTTAGAAAGTGTGAATAAGAAATTTTGGTTTGTAGATCAAGTACTAAAGAGGAAATCTAAGGTTGGTTTTAGGTTGTGTTTAGGTGCTAAAAAAGAATCTATATTGAATGTTAGTACATGGCATGATATTGGGGCCTACCCCCTCACTTCACATATTGTAGTGATAAGGGTGTCAGGTACTTAGCCAAGATATATTGAATTTCAAAGTTTATACTCATCCAGAGAGCCAAGTTGGTTCTCTGCTTCGTTATGACCTCTAAGTAAGATTGCCAAGAAAGGGTAAGGTTTACTACTAGGTGATGAAATCCTAGTCAGGCCTTGTCTCACGTTTGTTTTGATGTGTTGATTGGTTCTATGGTTTTTTAAAGTATGTGATAACAAGATTGAAAATATGATTAATTACTTTGATTTTAAGTTAACTAGATGAACTAAAACAAGCAATAAATCAATGTATGCAAGTTTATTTTAAGCCCAAAAGAAATTTTAGATTTCATTATATGAGAAAAGAATAAAGGAAGAAAGGGGAACTTAGATGATGTTAGGGTCCCACTAGGTGTGCCAAAATGTTTCTCTTAATTTCTATTCATTTATTAATTTTGGAAGAAGATAAGAAACTAATAATAAGGTGTGGTATAAATACCTAGTTTTTATGCCACATGATCCAAACGAAGATGGAGAACTCCTATTTGGTTTGGAAGGAATAACCTATAGATAAGAAATCACTAACAAGCAAGATAGTTAGGTGGAATGCTTAGCATGAGCCATATCCAATAAGCATGAGCTTGTAAGAGGCTATAAATCCACTCTTGATAATAATTAAGTTATAAATGATAAAAGAAATATACTTTCATTAAATATTAGAAAGTACTAAAATGAAATACAAGAAGTAGATGAATGCTTGATTTAGAAAATGATTAAATATAGAAAAATAAGGTCAATACTAGTGATAAGATAGATCATGTTTAATTTATAAAATCAAGTAGGGGTCTGTGAAAAAGTAAAACCATAGAAAATAATATTTGGTTGGGAGTAAGGAGTTAGAAATAACTTGTTGTTATTTCATGCCATAGTGATCATGAGTGGTTAGGATAACTATTTATGGTTAAGTTTACCATTGATATTTGGGAAAACATCTATGGTTAGGGGTGACCATTGATGGTTTTGCTAACCTCGGTGATTGCCTATGTATTTCTAAAGATACTGAGAAAAGAATTGAAAAATGGTTTGATGATAAGGTAAAGGTCTATTCGAAAATCTAGTGATAAATATGAGGTTGAAGATATGTGTATAAAGGTCTAATAGAGAAGAGATGTAAAAAATAATAATAAAAAAAGAAAATTAAAAATATACATATTATTTACTAAATGGTTGATGGTTGATGGATGGAACAATTTTTGTAGAGTAATAGTGTTTTACCTCAAGAGTAATTTTAGTAGAGGTTAAAATCTCTGTTGTTCTTGATAAATTAATAGAATAATATTGGGTGGATAGAGAGCTTAAATACCTATGTTCTATAATTATTTTGATAATCTATTTCACCTCCTACTCCCTTCCTTTTATAGGCAAAGAGAGATGGATGGTAGAAGGTTCCCTAGTAGGTTGGGTTACTAATTTCAATGCTTGGGAGTTTTTTTAGCACCTTATAAGATGAACATATTTAATTATACCCCATTATCTCACACACAACTGGTGATGTGTTATAAGGGTGAAGACCTAACCATTGATGGTTAGGCTAACCATTGATGGTTAAGTTGGTCATTGGCAATCGAGTGTCTTAGAAGTAAGGGTCAAGGTGAGTTAAATAGATGTTGGTTAATGTTTTGTTAGTAAGTTATTGAGTTTATTTAGATAAGTATCTAACTATACCCAAGGTCTAATAGGTTTCTCAGTGGGTTGAAAAGGGCTAGGTATTATGTAAGGTATCCTAAGGAATTTTGACATCTAGTATAGTTTTCTAGTGTCTATAATGATTTCCATGGCTTTAGCTCTAGAAACACACCTTAGATATATCCCCTCATAATTTTTATAAAAATTACTCCCATTTTGATCATAAAATGAGATGATCTCAGCCCAAGGACCCTTTTCTTCTCCCTTTTAAGGTGTGGGGGACAAGCTCCATATAACAAATAGTGAACAATATCCTTATATAAATCACTACTACACACTTGACATACTTCAACCTATTGGAATCAAATTGTGCACCCTATGACACTCTATAAAGCTCCTTAAATTTGATGCAACATTGAATCATCTCTCAATTTTGTGGTAACTTGTAAGAGAGATGAATCTCTAGGATTGAAAGGGCTAGCTCCCTAAATTTTTGTCTAAATGCCTATCACCTAATCTAATGCTTATTCATGAAAAGAGTTAAGAGTTTTCTTAAAATTAAAACTATAATACAGAGGTGATCCAACAAGATATATCCCATAGACTATCATACTTATACTAAGTAACAATGCTTTCCAAGACAAGTTCCATGCATTGAAGGATCCTATCATAGTGTTTCAATGTAAAGGTAGTATACTTGGGACAACAACAAGATACTTTAACTAGGGGTATATTTCACACCATAGATACAATTTCATACATGAAAGAGATCTTAGTTCACTAAACACACTTCACATGACCTATTAACATCAAAACTCTTACTTAAACATGAAGGATAAAGCGAGTAAGCATGATACTATCACTTAGCTCCACTAGACATCACTCACATACTTAGACAAATGTTCACAACTTAGAATTATAATGTATTAAATGTTAAAAATCAAAGTGTAATGTCATTTTATAAGGGCTTTGCCATACCATCTATGGTCTCTCCTTACAATGGCCAAAATGGCTCAATTTATAGAACTTTAAGAAGAGAGAGAGAAGGGGGTCCAAGAGGCACAAGTAAAAGTGTCTAAAAGATAAAATAATTTACAATTAATGTGGGTGAGTATATGGGGTGATCCATGCAACATCAAGAGCAATAATTGTCTTCCATGATTAGCCTTCCATGATTAGCCTTCTAAAACTACATTATAATTGAAATTGATCAGGTCTGATGATTTATTTGAGTAAGAGTAGTTAAAAAAAGTCTTCATATGTGTTAGTGAGGTCCTAAACCACTCATGATAATTTGGCCATGTCTAATCATCTTTGGTAGTCTTAAAATAGCCCTTTTCTACACACCTCTCACACTTGGCACCTAAAAACTCTTCAAAACTACAATATTATCTATAAAATAAGAGGGATGACATGTTTCCCAACTTTATATGTCATTATTTATAATAAAAAATCCTTAAAGGCCTTTAAAAATGAAGATTCACCATTTTCCCTATTTCTTTCCTAACTAGTTCACTATACTAGCTGAAATGGGAGAACTATTAGGCACACTTATGAGCTTATAAAATTTATATAATTACTGTGAAGACTTATAAAAAGTCCTAAAATTTCCTCCAAAAGTGATTTGGTCTCCTGAAAGTTCACCATGCCTACAAAACACAAAAAATGGTCAAAATAAGACCTATTTTTCTCTATTTCATATATGTACGTACACCTAAGTCACATTTTAAGAATATATGAACAGTCATATACATAATATAATTTTTTTCTTGGCACCTCCATACCTTTTGTATGCTAAAATTTCCTCATCTTCTTAATTAGGTCACTATGGAGGGTTTGCAAGGGTTTTGAAGTGGTTTTCATTATTAGCATTCATTCATAGCCATGTCACATTTTAATTATGATAAAATTACACTTATGGCTCCTAAAGGACCTCCTTTAACTTCATTAAAAGTTTGAAGGTCCCATGCAAATCTTGGTGGAATTTCTAAGCATGTGAAGTTGACATTCGAGCTCATTTTTAGCTTCCTGGTGAAGTCTAAATGCTTCCTAACCCAAAAATGGCTTCTTGGAGACTATATTTGAAAAAACATGGTTGTAAATATATATATATATATATATATATATATATATATATATATATATATATATACACACCCTAAAAACTTCCTCCAACCATTATAATGGATTTTTAAAAGCTTGAAATGGAAATTGATCCCTATTTGGTTTTAGGCCTAGACCTTGCCAATAGGTCTACCTACATCTTTGAGATCCTCATGACCCTCCAATGGTTATCTTTGAAATTTTATGGCTTTAAAACACCAAAAATATTAATTTTAACATTAATTTATCATGTGGAAAGCATATATTAGGTTAAAAATGCATATGACCTCCAAATTGGCTTCTAGCCCTAAGGCTTTCCTTCACACTTGATTGCAACCCTTGTTGTGTAGGGTGCCCTATTTGATCTCAAGCATTATATAAAGTTTTATTAGGTTACTCCATGTGTCTTACATCTATTAAAACCTTATGGACAATCCAATTTGTCTCTGGTTCACCATTCTTCACTTTTTCCCAAAACTACCATTCTTATGCATGAAGACACTACCCCTACTCCGAGACAAAACAAAGAGTATTAGGATTATTTGTTTGAGAAAAGTGATTATTTTAAAATATTAAAAATTTAATAATGATAAACTTTAAAAAAAAAATTTGTTTTATTCCATGCTTAGGGGGTTTAACCATCTTAATCTTCTCAAAAAAGGGGCAAAAAAACTTATTTTTTGCATGTTTTGTTCAAAACTCCTTATGAATGATCCTTTCATAATTATTTAATGAATATAAGTTTTTCATGAATTTTAATCTCCCTTATTTAATTATTTTTTATCCTATGTTTCCACCCAAAATCTCTCTCCCAATTAGAATCCCATATTCACCTCTTGAACCAAGGGTTTCCTTACCCTACCTGTACATATTGAGCCTATTTTTCTTGTGGGAAAAGGGAATTGGATAGCTTGAGGATGTCTTGGGAATTTTATTTCATTAATCTAATAATTATTAATCCATATCACACTTTTTTAAACTACCTCTTCCTTCCTTGGGCATCAAACTCTCACCATGTTCCTCTCAAGTTTATGACCCTATCTGACTGTGACATTGAACAAGGTATCTCTTTTTAGGTTCCTTTATTTAGATGTTTTGATCAAGGTTTAAAAACATTATATATCCTCTTTGACTCAAATTCATATGCAAATGTGATCCCATCTTTCAAACCTAGCATATTGTCCCTTTAGGTCTTCTAATTGCTTCACTGTCCTTCATGGACTAGGACAGTCCTAGGACCCTACCTGCAAGTGGTTTTAGGGTGGGAATGGCATTAAATTGATCTTTATTGATTCTTTGACAACTTATTAAGGTCTTCCAAGTCATTATATTTAAAATTTATATCTCCTTTAGCCTAAAAGTGCCTTAAGACTCCTCCAAGGTCCATCATCTCACTTCACTGTTGTCCCAGTTGTAGGTGGTTATCTCTCATTCATTTTAGGCCTATAGGTGTTTTATAGATCAAGATAAAATTTTTCATGGTGAAATTGATTTAATTGAGGTATTTTTTCTCATTAAAAACTTAAACTTTCCTCATCTCATTCATGGTCATGCATATCTCACAAACTTTGACTTTTTTGCTTGTAGGTGATTCCTCAATCCTGTGTAGAGATAAAGAAACAAGTATTGGGGTTTAAGCCATTGGATTTATCCTTATATCATGCCATATTATCTTTAAAGCATCATTTGATCCATTAAAATCATTAAAATTGATAGCATAGTCCAAGATCATCGAAATGGAATGCAAAGTCAACTTTTTGTTCAATATATTGTAGATAACACTGCCTTGCTTTAATGGGTTTTATCCATTTTTAGGATTTGCAAAATCCAATCTCCATTCATCCTTTGATTATAAAAATTTTCATAAGCATTTTCATATATTATTACTATAGGATTCAATATTTAATTTACCTCATGTTATTTAACTTTCATACTTAAATAGGTCATACAAAACCTTATGGACCTCTATTTGGTCATTTTGGAGCAAAAGGGCTTGATCACAGTCCAACTTCCCATTTTATGTTTTGGCACCTTTATTTTCAAACTAAGATAATAAATAGGTCTATTTAATCCTTACCATATCAATGACCCTCTAATTATATTTACCAACTATTGGAACACCTCTAGAATCACTGTTTGCATATTATGACACCAACTATAGATGATCATTCCTTTTACACAAGTAGAATTAAGACTATTCTCTAAACATGCAAGTTTTTAGTTCCTCCATCCAACATTTAAATAAAAATTAATAATCCCAAGAGGTTAAGGACCATGTAAAACCTTTAAACTTACATTTTTGACACAATCATGCTCCTATAGGTGGAGTTTTTTTACTATGATATACAAAGAAATCATGAAATGACAAGAAACATGCAAGGAATGCTTTCAAAACAGCTCAAGAGAAATTTTAAACACTTTAATGCCAAAAATACACTAGTATAATTTATTTAAAACATCAAAACATCATATTTAAAGTGAAGGAAACATTTTCAAAGCAATTGAGATGACTATGAATGCAAACTAGACTTTTTGCAAGCCTAAAAGAGGCTTTTCTCAAAAACATGAACTCTCAAAAACAATAATAATATTAAAACATATTTAAAATCATGTGGAGACACATTAAACACACAAATATATTAATTTAAAACAATAAACTCTGAGACAAGCTCAAACAGTGACCCCCTCATCGTTGAAAATGCATAAAAAGCTACCTAGAATCAAACTGATTATTCATAAATTAGTATGCACAAAATATAAAGTTATTTTTATTAAAATTAATTTCACTTATATTAATATCCACCCCCATAATCACTCCTACCAATTCCACCTATACGGCCCAAGCCAAGTGCATGAAGTTGCTCCTTCTTTGCTTGCCAAGTGAAAATGGAAGAAAACAAGTTTTAGATTAAACATTTTGCATTATTCTTGAAAAACAAGCATTTAAATGTATTATATGAGGTGAAAATTTACTCTTCACATGTTTTTATTTGATGATAAACTTGATAAGTCCATACAAGTGCCCAAAAGCTCCTATTTTTGAGGGAAAACTACCATACACTAAACATAATTTCTTCTTGTCTAAAAAATAACTATTCCTAACATTATACACATTTAAACTCACCTTTTTGTTAAATATTATTTCATGAAATTCCATATAAGTCATTAAATGGGTTAAAATATGACCAAAAGGCCCCTTTTTCCACATGAGACATAACCTATGACCAATTAATGACTTGTAAAAATATTAAAACATATTAAGGGCCACCTTAAGAGACTTTCAACACAATTTTACCCTTTTAATACCTTTGACTAGGGTTGACCAACCTTTGACTTTAGTTGACTAGCCTAACACAAAGAGGGTAGACTTCAACAAGGACTAGGGAGAGGATGAGTATGATAATAGACCAATATGACACCCTATAAGACACATGGGAACCTTATTAAAAGTTCAAAATAGTAGTTTTTGAGCCAAATTTGAATTGGGGTCAATTTTGGTCAACATTCTTAGTGATTCTTAGGGGTGGCATGTCATCTATGCTTAAGACCAATTGCCTAATCCTTCCATTGGGCATGGAGTCACACATATGATAACTTAGATTGACATGAATAGACCTTGAATTGACCATAATACAATTGAAATTACAAAAAACACATAAATAAAGAACAAAACACACAAAATAAAAGCAAAACATAAAATAAAGATACACTTGTGCTACTAAGCAATTAGGGAACACAAAGCACAACTAAAAACAAACTAATATGTACATCCATCTTGATCATACTCCCTTTCTAGATCAAAAGGGGAGTTTATTGAATCTCCCTCCTCATTATATGAATGAGGATTCCAATTATGCTTCCTTTTAGGTGTGATTCTAGATGACTCATGGTTTCTCTTTTTTCCTTGACTTGTCATGTGACTTGATAAGTCATCTCAAATAGGTCTCCCAAGTAGCTGAAGTCCTCCTAGTTTTGGAAACATGTCTCACATTATTTCCCTCTTATCTCCCCATAACAAATTTTCATGTCAATATATAGGACATCTTATTTCAAGTTCATGTCTCCTTGATATATCTCATCTTCTTTCTCAATTGTCACACCTTCAAACTCTCCAAGAAGTATTATATCATGGAAATTTGGAAGTATCTCTTGATTAAATTTCTCTTTGATGATGGTGGAGGTAGCTTCATGAGTGATTGTAGGATCAATATTCAAATAACCTTCAAGAGGACCTAGATTATCATATATTTTTCCATCCTGATCCAAACTCTCTTGGTGATAATACTTCTCAACACATACTTGCTTTCCAACTTCTAGCTTGTCATGGCTTGTGGTCAGTTATATAATACTTGTAGGACATTTTTGGCTTTCAAATTCATTGCATATCTCTTCAAACATCTGACATCAACCATCATCTTTTGATTGATCTGCATCATGGAAAGGAATAACAATAAAAAACATTTCTTATTTAGGATTCAAGAGAAGTCCTAAGGCATCCTTTTTCAGCACAAGGATCATCATTCTCACAAGGAGTTAGATCTTTTTCATCATTTAGCCAATCTAAAACCTCTATTCCTACTTCACAATATTCTCCACACAAGTTGAATTGTTCCACCATGATATCTTCCATTTTTTGGTTGTTCTCTTGGATAGACTCCCAAGAAGAGAAATTTTGGGGAATGGACAAAGTGTTTGGGGCATCTTGAGACTACAAAAATGGATTGGTTTCTTGGGCTCTCAATCTCTCTTATAGATTGAAAAATAGGATACAAACCTCAAGGACCTCATAGGTATAATTTGACTAATTATCCTCCTATATAGGTATCCAATCCTTTTAAATTTGTTCCAACTCATTCCTTACACTCCTAATACAAACACTAGGAATGACTTGATCACCACTATACCTAGTATCAATCTCTATCATATATTCTTGGTAGCCAATAATAGACTATTTGAAACTAGAAATGGAATGGCTTGGAGTAGAAATAGTTGGACTAGGTGGAAAATAATATGGAAAGGATTTATTATTGGCCACATGGGACTCATTACAAACTTGGACAAGTAATTGATCATCTTAAAGAGGAATAGGTAAAGTAGGACATACCTCTTCTACTTTATGATCTTCATTTGTAAGTGGGGGTATAGGATTATCTTCTTCATGCACATAATAATCCCACAAATCAATCTCTTCCATGGATGCATAAGGCTCATGCTCATATGTTTTAGTACCATACTTATCAAGGAAAAGGTCAAAAATACCTTTAAGAGGAGAGGATGCTTCACCTTCCATGACACCTTCTTCTTCTTCACTAATCACAAATTTCTGATTTGAACTTGACTCCACATATGGTTCGATATGAAACCCTGACAAAGGTTGTGTTATTATGGTCATCTTGGTTCCATACCTTGTTATAAAAGTTAGAAAAGTCCAATTAGCAGAAAGATATCCTCCTATTTTAGCTATGAAGTCCCTTGACAAGAAAACATCAAAGTGAGTTGGGAGGTCTACCACTACAATGTCTTGCATAATGGAGAAGCTTAAACAATCATGTATAAAAACATTCAAATCTTTAACTAATCCCAATATCTTTGTTGGAGTTCCATCAAGTTGTAGCATACCCTTTCTATGTGGTTCATACTTTAACCCCAACTTATCTGCAAACACCTTAGGCATAACTGTGTTACTAGCCCCACTATCCACAATGCAATTATGAACCAATTTGTCTCTTACAATGAGTGTGAGATACAAAGTTGGAGGATTTTCATATTTAGTGGAGGGCTCTATGGCATGACTTGGTGTGTTGGCAAGGGCCACACCATGATACCTTGGAGCTTGAGGGGCTATATTGATATTGGCAAGTTGTTCTTGTAGGAGCTCCTTTTGACTAGGCATTTGTAATCCTTCTTGAAGAGATATGCTAGTCTTGGTATTATTCAAAGAGTCAATAATGTTAATAAGGGAAGTATTTACCTTTTATTTCATCATTGGAGGTAATGAGGAAGCTTGAACTTGATGCATTGTAGCCTTGAAAACCTTGCTTATATTCTAACATTGATAAGGAATGTGACTAGTAGGAGGTGTTACATTAGGGTTCACACCTTATGGCCTTGTAAATGCATCACTTGGAGTCACATGTGCTTCAGTAACATCTCTCACAACTCTCTCTTTAGATCTTATGTTGGCTAAAACTAATGTACTTTGATTCAACACATAGTCATCCTCCTTTTGAAAGTTCATGAGAATAGTACTTTGGCTGCTACCTTCTCCATGAGTGTTCATTTGCATGAGATGTTCTTCTTCTGATGTAAGGCAAGGAGTGGCTCCTTCTTGTGATATTAAATTATGAAAACATTATCCACCATCATACCCAAATGGACCGTGAGATTTTCCCCAGTTATCTATATGTTCTTATCTTTGAACCAAATTAGTATGGACTAGAACAATAACCCTTGTGAACAGAATAGATTTAGGATTATAGGCATTGGGATTCTTATTGAAAGATTGTTGACCTTGTCCTCGTCCTTGGTAGTTATACTAGGGTGGAGGTATATAATCTTGTGGAGGATAATATTGGTGATTGGGTGGAACACTTGCATGTAATTGGGCTTGTTTGAGATGGGTTTGTAATGATATAATCACTTCATCTTTGTCAATAGTGTTATCCACCTTCTTAGGGATATTTCTAGGCTTGATATTGGCATTAGGAACTTGTGATATACTTGGATTTTCAACTGAACCATGAGACAATAAGGAAATAAGAACTCTAGAGGATAATTTCCTAGCTTGTATCAAGCTATTCTCAACTTCAATAGCTACCTCATATGCATCAAGTATAGTAAATCCTCTTATTGAATACAACATGACTACCACATCAGTACCAATATCCTTGAGATAAATGGGGAACACAAAGGTTGGAGGAGGCCTCATGAGAGGTGGAAACCTATGCCATATTATTTGAAATCTCCCATGAATTCATTAGGAACTATCTTTATCACATTCAGCTAGTGAATTAATGAAGAATGATCACTCTTGTTCTCAAACTTACTCACCAAAAATTACCCAAAGTCATCCCAATTTGTAATGCAATCACCTCCCATAGTTCTATACCAATCAAGTGCCTTACCTTTTAGAGACATGGAAATAAATCTAATGGATATGTTGGCTTGAGTGACATTATGGAAGTTACAAAAGTTTTAAATGTCCCTAATGTGCTCATATGGTGTAATAGGACCCTCTCCATTGAAGCTAGGGATATTTTGGTATCATTGGGAGGAATAGGGTCATATTCAAGAAGGTTAATTAGATTTTCAGGAATTGAAGGTTGGGAAAGGATGTTGCCTAGCCATCTCTTCTACTTCCTCTTGATCTACTATTTCTTCAACCTCCTCCTCTTCTTCCTCTTCAAAACCTTCTTATTCAAAAGCTCTAAAAGTTAGGAATGGTTCAAGGTGTTGTTTTTCAAGAGGAGTTTTAGGTAGAGTGACTTGATTGAAAACTCTACTATAAGATGATCTAGTGAGGACCATGAAGTATAATGTGGAAAACTTTTAAAAATAGATATTATCACCTTTTGGAATTGTCAAATGCTAGATTATAAACACTTATTCAACTTTGGGCTTATCAAGACCAACATTCACCTTGACATGTAAATTGTTAAGATAAAATTGTGAACCCTAGGACACTCTCTAAAGTTACTTAAATTTGATGCAACATTGAATCATCTCTCAATTTTGTGGGAATTTGGAATAGAGATGAATCTCTAGGATTGAAAGGGCTAGCTCCCTAAATTTTTCTCTAAGTGCTTATCACCTATTCTAATGCTTGTTCATGAAAAGAGTTAAGAGTTTGCTTAAAATGAAAAATATAATAAAGAGGAGATCCACTAAGATATATCCCATATAATATCATACTTCTACTAAGTAACAATGCTTTCCAAGATCAATTCCATGCATTGAAGGATCCTAACATAGTGTTTCAATGTGAAGGTAGCATACTTGGGACAATCAAAAAGATACTTGAACTAGGGGTAGATTTCATACCATAGAGATAATTGAATAATTAAAAGAGATCTTAGGACATTTAACACACTTCACGTGACCTGTTAACATCAGAACTCTTGCTTAAATATGAAGGATAAAGGGAGTAAGGATGATACTATCACTTAGCTCCATTATACATCACTCACATACTTAGAAAAAATGTTCAAAACTTAGAAATAGAATTTTATTCAATGTTAAAAATCAAAGTGTAATGTAAATTTAGTAGGGATTCACCATACCAGCTATGGTCTCTCCTTACAATGGCCAAAATAGCTTAATTTATAGAAGTTTGAGGAAGAAAGAGAGAAGGGGGGTCCAAGAGGCACATGGATAAGTGTCTAAAATATAAAATTAGTTAAAATGAATATAGATAAGGATATGGGGTGATAAATTTAACATTATGAGCAACAATTATCATTTCCAATCATTTAGGACATGCAAAATGTCAATAAACTCCTTTTTTTGCATAGAAAACTACCTTCCACGATTAGCCTTCAAAAATGACCTTATAAGTACAAATAATCAGGTATAATGATGGATTTGAGTAAAAGGAATTAAAAAAATTCTTAACATGCATTGGTGAGGTTATAAACCACTCATGATCATTTGGTCATGCATAATCATCTTTGGCAATCTTAAAATAGCCCTTTTCTACACACCTCTCACACTTGGCACATGAAAAATCTTCAAAAATAAAATATGACCCATTAAAAAAGAGGGATTACATGTGTTCCAAGTGTCTATGGAATTATTTAGAAGAAAAAATCCTTAAAAGGCTTTCCAAATGAAGATTCATCATTTTCTTTAAGTCTTTCCTAGCTAGTTCACTAGACTGGCTGAAATGGGAGAACTAGTAGGCACAATTAGGAGATTATAAAATTTATCCAATGACCATGAGTACTTATAAAAATTCATAAAATTTCCTCCAAAAGTGATTTTGTCTCTTGGAAGTTCACCATGCCTATAAAACACAAAAAATGGTCAGAATAATCCTTATTTTTCCATATTTCGTATAGGTCCATACACCTAAGCCACATGTGAAGAATCTATGGATATTACTCTACATCATACAAGTGTTTTCATGGTACCTCTATAATTTTTGGATGCTCAAATTTCCTAATCTTCCCAATAAAGTCACTATGGAGGGGTTGCAAGGGTTTTGAAGTGGTTTTCATTCTTAGCATTCATTCTTAGCCATTAAAGATTGAAATTCTAATAAAATTCAACTTATTTATCCTAAATGACTTCCTTTAGCTTCCTTTAATGGCTCAAGGTCCCATTCAAATCTTGGTGGAAGTTTTAAGCACTTGAAGTTGACATTCAAGCTCATTTTTTACTTCTTGGTGGGATCTAAATGCTTCCTAAGCCAAAAATGGCTTATTAGAGAATTTATTTGAAAAAAAATGGTTTTAAAATCTCTCTATTTACCGTAAAAAATTCCTCCAACCATTATAATGGATTTTTAAAAGCTTGAAACTGATATTGACCATTATTTAGTTTTAGGCCTAGACCTTGCCAATAGGTCTGCCTACATCCTTGAGATCCTCTTAAACCTATAATGGTTATCTTTAAAATGTGATTGATTTAAAACATCCAAAATACCTATGTAAACATGAATTTATCACGTGTAAACCATATATTAGGTTGAAAATGCATATGATCTCCAAATTGGCTTCTAGCCATAAGGCTTTCCTTCACACTTGACTGTAACCCTTGTTGTGTAGGGTGCCATATTTTATCTCAAGCCTTATATCAAGTTTTATTATGTTCCTCCATGTGTTCCCAATATTTTGAAACCTTATGGATAATCCAATTGGTCTCTGGTTCACCATTCTTCACTTTTCCCCAAAAATACCATTCTTGTGTATGAAGGGACTACCCCTGTTCTGAGACAAAATAGAGAGTAATAAGCCTATTTTTTAAATGAAAAGTGAGTATTTTAAAATATTAATAAGTTTATAATTACAAAATATACCAAAGGGTTTTGAATTATTCCATGGTTATGGGTCTAACCATCTCAATCTTCTTAAAAAAGGGGCAAGAAACCTTATTTTTTGCATGTTTTATTCAAACCTCATGAATTCTCCTTCCACACTTATTTTATGAAAAAAACATAAATTTTACTCACCCTTATTTTATTATTTTTTATCCTAGGGGTCCACCAAAGATCTCTCTTCCAAGAAGAATTCCATATTCACCTCTTGAACCAAGGGTTTCCTTACCCTACCTATATGGACTGAGCCTATTTTGCTTATGGGAAAAGGGCCTTTGATAGATTTAGGATGTATTTGACATGTTATTTCCTTAATTTTATCATGATTAATCCATATCACACTATTTAAAAATCCCTTTATCTTCCTTGGGCATCAAACTCTCACCATGTTCCTCTCAAGCTTATGACCTTGTCTGACTGTGATAGTGAATAAGGTATCTCCTTTTAAGTGCCTTTATTTTGAGGTTAAAAAAATTATATAGCCTATTTGACCCGAATTCATATTATAATGTGAGACCATATTTCAAAGCTATTATCTTGGCCCTTTTTGGCTTCCAATTGCTTTACTATCCTTCATGGACTACGACAGTCCCAGGACCCTACATGTAGTTGGTTCTAGGGTGGGAATGGCATGAAATTGATCTTGATTTATGATTTGAAAACCTATTTTTGTCTGAAAATTCATTATATTTGACATTTATATCTCATTTATCCTAAAATTTCCTGAAGAATCCTCCAAGGTCCACCATCTCACTTCACTATTGTCCTAGCTATAAGTGGCTATCTTTCATTCATTTTAGGCATGTAGGTGTTTTATACATCAATATAGATTTGTTCATGGTGACATTGATGGCATGGATGTATTTGTTTTAATTCAAAAAATAAACTTTAATCATCTCATTCATGGTCATTCCTATCTCATAAACTTTGATTTTTCTACTTGTAGGTGATTCCTCATAGTCCCATGTACATACATAGAAACATGTATTGGGGTTTAAGACATTGGATTTATCCTTCTCTCATGCCCTCTTATATTTCAAGAATAATTTGATCCATTAGAATCATTCAACTTGATATCATAGTCTAATATCATCAAAAAGGGATGCAAAGTCAACTTTTTGATCAATATCTTGTAGATAACACTGCCTTGCTTTAGTGGTTTTTATCCATTTTTAGGCTTTGTAAAATCCAATCTCCATTCATCCTTTGCTTCTAAAAATTGTCATATGACTTGTCCTATATGTTGAATATAGGATTAAATATTCAATGTGCATTAGGTATCTTAAGGTTAATACTTAAATAGGTCATATAAAACCTTATGGACCTCTGTTTGGTCATTTTGGAGTAAAAGGCCCTGATCACAGTCCAACTTCCCATTTGATGTTTTGGCACCTTTCTTGTCAAAATCAGATGATAAATAGGTAAATCTAAGCCTTAACATATCAAATAACCTCAAATTGGATTTACCAACTATTGGAACACCTCCAGAAGAACTATTTGCATATTATGACACCAGCTGTAGATGATCATTCCTTTTACACAGGCATAATTTTGACCATTATCTAAAAATGCAAGTTTGTATTACATACATGCCTCCATATAATATTTCAATGAAAATTAATATTAATAAGAGTTTAAATACCATTTCAAACCTTTAAAATTACATTTGTGATGTCAACGTGCTCTTATAGGTGGAGTTTTTTAATTGTGATATATAAGGAAATCATGAAATGACAAGAACATGCAAAGAATGATTTGAAAACACCTAAAGATAAATTTTAAACACTTTAATGCCCAAAATACACTAATATAATTTCAAAAAAAACATAAAAACATCATATCCAATGTGAATGAAACATTTTGAAAGCAATTGAGATGACTATGAATACAAACTAGACATTTTGCAAGCCTAGAAGAAGCTTTCTCAAAGAATTCAACTCTCCAAAATAATAAGGATGGAAAAATATAAAAAATAATTTATATAAACCTACAACACACAAATCTATCAATTAAAAATAATAAACTCTGAGACAAGCTCAAACAGTGACCCCCTCATGGTTGAACATTCATAAAAAGCTACCTAAAATCAAACTAATTATTCATAAAGGAGGATATACCAAATCTAAATTTATTGTCATGAAAATGAAGTTAACTTAGCTTAATATTTTACCCTAGAATAACTCCTAAAAATTACACTTGTACAACCCATGCGAAGTGCATGAAGTTGCTCCTTCTTTGCTTGCCAAGTGAAAATAGAGGAAAACAAGTTGAAGATGAAAGTTTTTGCATTATTATTGAAAACCAAGCATCAAAATGGATTATGGGAGGTTAATAGTTAATATTTACACATTTTTAGTTGATTATGGACTTGATAAGTCTATACAAATTCCCAAAATCTCCTATTTTTGAGGGAAAATTGCCATTCATTAAACATAACTACTTCTTAAAAGTTAAAAATAGTAGGGGTTGACACAAAATGAAAACATATAATAAAAATTACACCATATAAGACACATTATAACCTTATTAAAATTTAAAAATAGTAGGGGTTGTGTCAAATTTGACTTGGGGTCAAATTTGGTCAACACAACCTAAAAAATGTCAATGCATGGATCAATATTTACAATAAGCTAGATTAGACCTTGACCTATAACTAACTTAGTATATTTTATTTTTATATCATATTCTTGGAGTTTTTTCATTCACTTCCCTCTTCATTCCCTAAGTTCATTTTGTCCCAGCATCAACTTGACAGCAAAATCGGACAATATGGTATACATCTTGTTTCTTAATATGTAGTGTCTAAAATTATTGATGGCCTTCACCATAGTATAGTATTTCTTATCTATAATAGGATAATTAAATTCCATGTTCTTCAATTTGGTTCTCATGAATGTTATAGGGTGCTCTTTGTCATTCTCCTTTTGCATCAAGACAATGACAATAGTGTGATCAAAAGTAAAAGAGTATAGATAAAATTCTTTACTAAAATTAAGACTTATCAGAATAAGATATTGAACAATAACATCCTTAATATCTTATAATGCCTTCTTTGCTTCAGCATTCCATTCTATCTTCACATCTTTCTTCAACATCACGTTGAGTGGTCTTACAATCTCTACAAAACAAGATAAATTTTCTTACAAAATTTATCTTGCCAAAGAAAGATTTTAAATATTTTTTACTGTTAGGTATTTCTAATTTTTAAATTGCATTTATCCTATCAAGGTCAAGAGTCATACCTTTTTAGGTGATTATATGTCATAGAAGTTTGCCTTCAATTACATGGAAGATACTTTTCTTGGGGTTTAAAGAAATGCCATACCTCTTGCAGTTCTCTAGCACTTGTTCCAACTGCATCATGTGATCACCCCTATTTTTAGAAAAAAAAGCTAGATAATCCACGAAAATAATCATGTAATTACCAATTAATCCTTGGAATTCATGATCTATTTCTCATTCGAAAGTCATTCCTACGTTGATCAGTCTGAATGGCATTTATTTATATGCAAATGTTCCCGACTTGGTGGTGAAGACAATTTTCAATCTATCATTATTATTCACTAAGTCTTGGTTGTAGCCTAAAAATCCATTCAGGAATGACATCATTCCATACTCATTTACCAACTAAAATACTTTGTCCAAGGATAGCAAGGGGTAATTTTCCTTCTCTGAGGATCTGTTCAAATTTTTAAAATTGACACAGAGTCTAATTTATATGTTATTCTTTTAGACTATCACTAGATTTTCAACCTATATTGAGTGTCGTATGGGAAATATTATCCTTGCATCTAGTAATTTATTCACTTACTTGTAAATTAGTGGTTCTAAAACTAGATTCACTAAACTCTATCTTTGCCTGAAGGGTTTACATGCCTCTTTTAAGGGGATAGTATGATTAATCACACTAGTATCAAATATCTTAAGATATTCATATGACCAGGCAATGACATCATTGAAATTGGTTAAAATGGTAATGTCTTCTTTCAACTCTTCATCATTACAAACTAAACCAATGTTGACACTTTATTCATTCCCAAGATTACCCAAGTTGACTTGCCCATAATATTTTCTACTCACCTTGGGTTATCTAGCTTCAGTTTTTTGTATATCTAGGTCAAACATCTTTTCTAAGGAGATCATGCCCTTGGGGATTTAGTTCTATTTGATTTGGATTACTCCATATTCATTGTCTTTTGAATTTTATACAAAAATTTCATCTTGTTCATTAATGACATGGGATTCAAATATGCCATAATTACACATGAAGCAAATTATCTACTTACTATCATCAAAAACTTGGAAGTGATTGATATTTTCTAGCATAAAGGGGCATTAAATTATTTCCATAGTCAACTCTTACAAGTTTAAAGGCTTTAGAGCTACCATGTTGGTGTTATTAAAACTAGAGCATCTGCCAATTAGTCTACTCCCTAAGTAGGGAAACAATATTAAATGAGCCAAAATACTCAATCAGATCCCAAGCTCTAAATTTATACTTTATTAAATACAAAATCTTTCACTAACATCTATTCTTGACCTGATTAATAACTAATTCTAAATCACCATAGACTAGTAGCTATTTTACTTTATGTTTGATTGAAAATTGAAGTCTTAAAATAAGAGCTTCATATTCTAGTAAATTATTAGTACAAGTGAGCTATAATCTATAAAAATATAGATACTATTTTCATTTGGGATTTATCAGAATAATTCCAATACCAGAACCTTGCTTAGCTCATGTACCATTAAAGTGAAATATCTAGGGACCTTTGTTTTCTTCCTTCACCTTGTCATCTACAATAACATTAGTGGTTTCTAAGTGTAAACACTTAAGTCAGAGGATTGGTAATTTACCTTTTCATTCGTGGCATTATATTTAGTGAATATTTATTTAATTTTGGGTTCCTAATCAATCTTGATTTGATTAGGGATCCCATGCCAAGGTAACCACATGTGGGAAAAATTAGTGGACATATATTAATTCATGGATTTATTCCAATTGTGACTCAATAACAATCTATAATCCTAAGGTATGTCAAGGACTTGAATGACAATGAACTTTTGGACTTGAGGTTCATGAGCGAACTACATGTGAATATTTAACAATTCACCCACCACTTTCACTCTTGATTTGTCCAATTGTACCACTAATTTCTCTAATTTGATTGGGTTTAATCCTAACTTTTAAAAAATTCTAAAAAGCATAATGTTAGCTGAATTACTAGAATCTAGGAATAAGTTATGAATATTTTTACAAAAAATCCTTATAATCAACAAAAACAATGGAACTTCATGCTTACTCTTATACATTACCACATTTACATGAGCTAGTTTAGCTTTGTTGGAGCTAGGCTTTTCATTTAATGATTTCAATAGTAAATCATGTTGTTTAGTGATTTGAGTGAGTTCATGAAATTTTATGTTTGGCTTGATATTTTTCATATCTTCCATTATGTTATATCCACCATTCAATGTTGTGTAGGGAGCTTCTATTATTGGCTGACTTTACTTACCTTATGGGGGTAAAGGATTGTTGTTTGTCCTACTATCAGGAGGTGTATCTATTTATTAGATGGGGTGTAAGTTGTTAGAGGTGGGTTTTGACCCTTACTTCTCAAATCATAGTTTCTCCTTTGGTATTATTGGAAGGCATGCACTTCCTCTACATTATCTTCAAGCTCATTTTTATTTTGACTAGGAAAATCATAGGTCTCAACTATGAGGACTTTTTTGGAGCTCTATAAGCATCATTAGTATTTTAATATCCTTTAACATTACTTTGATTAGTGCGATTCATCTTGAACCCCTTCATTTAGCTCTGAATGGCTTCAAATGCATGACCAAACTCAATTCAATCTAGTTCTCCATGTCTGGTGGTATTATGTACTTGACACTAGTTGGGTAAGGCTAACTCACAAATTTTGATCTCAGGCAACTTTCTCAAAGGGGGTTCATTATATTGTTAGTCATAATAAATGGTATTTTGTATCTTTGGAAGTTATAATTTCTATTGGAACTCTCACTAGTATTTCTCATTTGTTTTTTAGATCCAAGAAATCATTAAGAAGTTTATAAATAGATATATGTATTGAAGCTAATTATCCCTTTGGTGGTTCTAAATTCTTGTTTTAGGTTGAAATTTTAATGTTGGTGTTATTTATGAGCACTAGTGATTGACTAATGTTTTTCTAAGTATGTGCTCTAGCATTCTCTTGGTTAAAGAATCTTAGCTATTGGTTGGGTGTAGTGTGTCTTGATGGAAACTAGTTAATTATTGGTACTTGGTTTAATGTAAGTAAATTCTCATTCATTTTAGGTATGAAATTCAGAGTAGGCATCATTGGGCCATTATTTGGTATATCAAAGGTAGGATACCCATGTGGGTGATTTTTCTCATCAATATCGATGGATTCAGCATATGTCAAAGGTAATTTGTCAATATTTAAGGCTCTTCTCAGGAAGACAACTATCATCAGGTCTAAGGCATTTTTGTATATTTCTAAATCCAAATTGTCTACTAGATTATAAGGTGGGGATTTTAGGATATACATATTTTGGAACTTTTCATTAAGTGTCTAATTGGTTCTTTTATGTCCCTTTTGAGGGTGGTTAACTATTGATACACAACTCCGAGGGTTACTACTCTACCAAATTGGGAAATAAAAGTATCATTGAACTAATCCCATCCCACAATGGAATATTTTGGTAAGTTGATAAACTAATCATAAGCCATGTCTTAGAATGTAAAGGGAAAAATATGGTAAGCCACATCCTCATGAATTACATTAAGAAGCCTTAGAGATGCCTTAAATCACTTTATATTCTCGTCAGTAGTTACTCTCCTTATGGGGGTGAAAAGAGGCAAATGTTTTTGGGTTTCTAGGTAGATCATGCATAGATCTAGGGACATTAATGGATGAGCTATCTAACCATACCATGATTGGCAATAAGGCTGGAAAACTTTGTTTAGATTGGGAATATGGCTAGGTCCTAGACTTCTTATGTTTACCTTTATCTACTCTCAACTTCCTATGGATTTTTATGGATGTTAAAGGGATCCTAGGTTTAGATCAAGATATGGTTCTAATCCTAGGAAAATCCATGATGTATAATGGGTTTAGAGAGTAGATTAAATTCAAAGGTAGCTTCATAGGTGTCAAATATTAGTTAACCTTTTATAGAAAAACCTCAGATCAAGTAGCTTTACCTTGATCTTTGAGGATCCAAGATTTGAAACCTCAAAATTTTCAATACCTACACAAATACTATTAGTTTGACATGTTAATCTATAAAGGTCAGTGTTATACCAGCATTTCAATTCATTTTAATTCCTAATTTAACAATATGAGAGCATTTGAGCATTTCAAAATATCTTTTAGCACAAAACTACACAAAGGTTTACTCAATTCTAAATGAATTAAATAAAATATGATCTTAAATGCTTAGACTCAATACAAGTGAGGTCTCAACAATTGACCTTTGCACAATTTATTACAAATATCTAGATTATTTACCAACCTTTGCATCAACCCTTGAAAAGATGATCAAAACAACCTTTCAAATGCCTAAATAATAGGGTATTTCATGTATTTTTGCATAAATTTAGACAAATATCTAGATTATTTACCAAATTTATATGAATGAACACTAAGTTTGATGGAACCCTTTAAATAATGCATATATCTAGTGTTCTTTAACAATATTTATGTACTTTGAAATAATTATGCATATAATTAATGAAGTACACTACAATTTCATTAATATGCATGAAATTAATTGCATAAGGGCCCTCCTTCTAGCGCCAACTCTTCCCTTCCTATTGATGCACTTAATGTGCTCCCTATGTCAGTAGGGAATGGGGGAGAGTAATAAATTAAAATTTAAGTCTTGGAAGACTCAAGGCTTGAGTTGTTTATACAACTAATACTAAAACTATCAAAATAGCATAGTTATGGCCACGACTTTTAAGTCTATAAGCAGACCCTATTGTAGAGATAGAAGATTACAGGTAGTGACACTTTATTTCTTTCTAATCTTTTTGAAATTTATCTAAGCTTTACCAATTATTTCTTAAGCATAAACAAACCATGAATATTTACATAATGAGATAAACTAAAGTGACTCATGGGGTATATCCAAAGGTAAGAAGGGTAAGGCAAAAAAGAAAGATTACTTCAGATAGATACATGTGTCAATTCTTCTAACCTTTATGACAATAACATATAAAACTAGAATTCACCAACCCTATTGTAATACTCAAATCCAACTAAACATAGTTGAAGCTTCAAAGGAAAGGAAATGCATATTTATAAAATCATATGTTGCATAAAATTTACTCATTCACATTAAATTTCATAAGCACATTCAACTACAAATAAGATGAAAACAAACCACATATACTAGTAGATGGTTAGCCTAGTGTTAAACTCAAACCAACATATGTATAAAATGATATTATTTCTATATTAGTCATATGAAAAGAAACCTTTAATTCTATAAAATCATGAGAATTAGAAATTATAGAACACACAATAAAGCATTTAAACAATCTCACAAATTCTTAGCTCTTTTGCATTAATTCTATAACAACTGTTATTATTTATAATGAGGGAAAAAACCCCTATATATAGCCTAAAAATGACTATTCAAGTTCAAGTGGGGCCATTAAAATATTCCCAAATATATCCAAGTGGTTTTTATCTTTAAAAAAACAATAACTAAAAATGCCACATATTACAATGGAATATTCTAAATTTGAATTTACAAAAAAAAATATAAATATCCCTCAAGGCCTTGGAGGATGTTATTGACTAGCTTACTATTATTTCCTTTATTTCTTTGAGTCTTCTTTTATCTAAACTTCAATGTACACTAAGTAATCCTACTTAATTTGATCAAAATCTAGGATCATAGGTTTAAATAGGTCAGGAATTTCTTAAATAAGTTTGTCATGCTCTAAAAGTACATGCCTTAGTTCTTTTTCAATGGCCTCAGCTCTCTTTAGCCTCTAATTGGAAAAAGCCATAATGTTCATCACTTCAGTGGTAGTATTGGCATTGGCTATGTCCTACTAGAAATTTGTAACAAATACTTTCATTTGAGCCCTAAATTACTAGTCATCCATGAAGTTGCCATCAGGTTTGGTCACCCTAGTGACCATAACATCCTTTAAAAAGAGGGAAATGTTTAATTCTATCTTTTCTAAAGATGAAGTTACATCATTAACCTATTCCAACCACATTTTCAATATCTTCCTTCTATTTCTCATTATGGTTTGAGCTGAGATGATGTCTTCAAGTGGTAACATATCAAGGTCTAGGAAATTGTTACTTCTTGCAACTCTATTTAGGTTTGGCAACTTGGCATCATAGAGTGTGAGTTTTTGGTCATATTTAATGACCACATTATATTGTAGAGTGCCATCCTCTTGCCTTATTTCATGAATTTGTATAAATTGAATACATTAATGACTACATTAATTACCTAGACTGTGGTGTTTTTTGACACTATAGGCAATGCTTGCTCCTTCAATCTCTTCATCTCTTGTTGCATTCCTTTCATCAAAGCCATTGTGGATTCTACATTGGCATGGATTATGGACACAAGGTCCTCTACATACTCATCCACTTCACCTGGGCCAAAGTTTTTCTTCTTTGTTAAAGTGAAGATGGACTCTTCACTTTCATGAGCCATGATGGATCTAGATCAGGGTTGCTCAACCTACCTATTCACCACTCTTTTCATTATTCCTATAGCAACATCAAATTCCATGCCAATCTATGGTGTAGAGAGGACAAAATAAGGTCTTCCTTGCTTTGTTTTTAGTATAATATATGTGACCCAATTTGGAATAATAGTAGGTGTTGGATTTATTGGAGGCAGTGTATCTCAAGCAGATGCTAGAGATGTAGTAGGAATGTGAGGTAAGTTTTTCAGGTCCATCTACCCAAGTATTAAAAATAGATATCTTATAGGACCCATATTAAGAATAAATGAATGCAATTTTAGAGGCACACTCACCTTTACAGTCATAGTGATATTGAATGGGGATGCATGAAAATGTGGCTTTGAAAAGTGAATAGTTTTGAAATGGGCCTTGATGACCTTGCTAACATAGGGGAACCAATAGTAAGTGATGCACTTATTGTGACTACCTGGGAAGAATTAATATTTGAAGTGACATGAGCAATGAAAAGGGTGAGGGCGAATCCTAAAGAACCACTATATTGGCACAAGCTAGTATCAATTAAAGATTGAGCACTAGTAGTTGTAGAGTTTGATGATGCTAAAGCTAATGGGGAAATAATGGTGGGAGGAAAATATGTAGAAGTATGAAAAATTTTAAATGCACCAATTTTTTTAAAATAAGGCATGGGTGAGGCAATTACATTAGGAGCCTATGCTCCAAGGGTAGCCTATGGTGTGCTAGTGGGAACAACAAAAATAGTGGTATTGGGCTCCCTTTTCCTCTTGTATACCTTATTAATGTTTCTTCCAACTAGTGATTTCACTTATTCCATGGAGATATCAATGCCTTGTTGCAATTCCTCAAGGTGAATAGTAGTAGGGTCAAACTAACCTAAGCTTTATATAATGACTCCCATAGTAGATGTAAAGATTAATGTGGGCCCTTAGGAGGGGTTAGGTTGACTAATTGATCCTCCTCACTAAAATATTGAAGTCAAGTCCTTGATTATTAAATTTTTAAGTCATGGGGGTCTGTTTTGCATGTTCCTAACAAGAGGAACATTGTCTCCATCTTCTACATCTTGCCCTTCCTTGTAGTTGATGTAGGAGCATCACTCTTAGGGATCAAAATTTGTAAATTTTTTGGTTTGATGCATTTAAGTAGGTTAAATAACACCTTGGATGGCATTATAATGCCCCAAAAATTCTTATATTTCACTTTGGTAGTTGATAAGTGCATTTAGGTTATATAAATTTTAAATCTTGATTTTCCTGCCAAAACTAGTATGTTCAAAATTTTGAATTTTCTTGTGTGTTTATGACTTTCAGGGGTATTTTAAGGTTTGAAAAGGAGTGAAAAAATGTTTTAAATGTATTATAAACCCTTTTTTACCTTTGACAAGGGTATAAAGTGGTCTATGCATGAAAAACAAACTTTGGGTTTTTGTCACCTTTACAATGTTGTCATGTAACTATTGGCAAAACTTCTCCAAGGAATTTACACTTAGTTAATTGCACAAAAAGGGTAAATATTTATAATTTTAATAAATTATGAATTTTTTTTAGGACAATATTTGAGTAATGGAGAAATAAAGATTCACCTGTTCTTGAAAACAAGATTCAAACCCTGTTTTAAGCATTCCTGTATTGGAAACAGACTGTAATTTTATTGTTTACTGATCAAAGGTAATTTTATTTTTTATTTTATTGTTCTTGAAGGATTTTTTAACATAATTGAGACTATATTTATAAGTAATAATGATTATATCATTGGATGTTCAAATAAATTCATGAATAGACCTTGTTTGGCAAGTCATTCTTATGTGTGCAAACTATGTGTTGGTTCTTGAGAAAGAGAATTCATTGATTAATTATGTATTGAATTGTTAAAATTACATAGGATATTTATTATTTCTAAGATTTTATACTCAATAAATGATAATAAGTTTTCTTGATACACAAAACTAGCTTAAACACATTATTTTCTTGTACCAGATGTTTTGTTAATAGATTGAGTACATATTCCATTGCATGACGTGAAGTTGGATTTAGTGATTAAAATATTTATGGTATATAGGTAATATTTTTAAATGTTTTTGAAATTTTATTGACTCTCTTGTTGTTTTATCATAGTGTATTGTTCACTTTCTTAACCCACAAGCCTGCAAAGTGCCATGTTTTAAATACAGTCAAGAATATTTTGAGTTGGTTAATATCGATAGTGGATTGATCAATGCTTACCAACAATTGGGAAATATTTTTAGGGTCTAGATAGACCTTAAAAACCAAATTTGGTATTTTGAAAGCTCTTAAAACACTCATAATGGGAATTTTAGTGCTCTATGTTAGGTGTGGAACCTGATTGTCTTCCAAGATTAAAGGTTAAAAATTTGATGTTATTTCAATCGAGTTTTGGATCCCATTATTTTTATGTGATTTAGGGATAAATATACGCTTGATGGGGGTTTGGGGGTAGCACCCCCATTGTTAAAATTTTATTAAAATTACCTTGTAAAATTGTAATTTGATAGTCAATTTGGGCCATTGATTAAATGTTTCTAGATCTGACGGTAGAAGTTATGTTTACGTGTTTTTTGCCCTAAAATGTATTGTTACATGGTTGTGATGAAAAATGAAATATAAGGCACATGGAGTGGAGTAATAAAGTGGTATAGAGGTGTAACAAGGTTTTTTGTAGGTTTATTTCTCCTTTGTATTATTGAAAATAATATAATGGATAAGTTTAGTGGATGTAGCCCATCTTGGGTGAACCACGTTAAATTTGGTGTCTCCTATTTTATACATGTTTATGATTATTTTATATATTTTTGATTGATTAATTTAATATTTTCTCTTGTATGTGATTTTAGGATAAATCTATGTTTTATTTTATCCTAACACTCTTAGGTTGTTTTAGACTTGTAAAATACCTAATTTAGGGTTTTAACCATAACTAGAGTTTGAATTGTCAAAATTTCATAAAAATTGGTAGTCTAATCCATTTTGGGATGATAAAATATATTTTCATGGTTTAAATTATTTATTAATTCATTGGTATGGATTTTTACTGACTGCCTTATGTTTTGGCTTAAGGAGGCCTAATTAGGCAAGGCTAATAGCTAGAAAGAAGGTCTACAAAGGGACTTAAGTATTGAAATTTAGACCAAAAGTAGATTTAAATAGAGGGTACTTATAAACATATTTTATTTCTTCAAAATTACTATAATTTTTTTGTACTAATCAAAAAATTGGTGTCAAAGGTCAAGTAGAAGGGGGTTTAAGGTATAGAGTGTTTGGGAAAGAATTACAAATTGAGTCTTTTTTAGTAGAACCTCTACATAATTTTTGGTATTAGAGAAAATATTATATACTTGAGGATAAGTGGGAGAGAGAAAATTATTTGGATAAGAGAATAATAGGTACTTATTTGACAGATTGCCTGAATAAAGTTCAAAATGGCACTAGGAGAAATGGAGGAGGTGTAACAAGGAACCAAGGGAACCATGATGTTGTATTAGTAGAGATGATGGACCTTAGATTTATCTTGGATGAAAGTATACATTATATATAACAAAACCAAATAAGAGGAGTCTTAACAAGGTACTTGAGGGACAGGGAAGATGAGCCAAAAGACCAAGAGGAAGTAGAGGGTTAAGAAATAGTTGAAGGACCTGAAGATCAGGGTGTAGAGAGACTTGTGAAGGTGATCATGAGTCAAGGTTCCAAAAAAAAAGGTGAAATTAACCACCTATGTAGGTGGTATTGATGGAGATGAACTCATATATTGGGTGAATGAGTTAGATAATTATTTTGAGTATGAGGTGGTACCTGATGATAAGAAGGCCATGTTTGCAAAAACCAAGCTGAAGGGGAATGCTTAAATATGGTGGGATTTCACACAAGATGAGAGAATAAAAAAGGGGAAGAACAAGATAACTACTTGGGACATAATGTTTTCCAAGATCAAAGGAAAATTCTTACCTAGTGACTATGAGACAATCTTGTTTATATAGCTATAGAATTTGAAACAAAAGGAAACAACTATGAAGGCATATACTGAGGAGTTATATAAGTTGACCATCAGTTCTGGACGTGTTGAGGAAGATAAATAAAATATTTAAAGGTACATGAATGGCTTAAGGTATAATCTCCAATATGAACTAGCACTTGTTAGCCCAAGAACATTAGAGGAGTGTTATCAATTTGCACTCAGAGCTGAAGACAAGTTGTATAGGAAGCATAATCAATATAATAGAGGAAGAGATAGAAATTTCAAAGGTAGAGGACATCAAGGGGGGAAAAATTTATAATAAATAAACCATCAAGGTGAATCAAACAATTCAAAAAGCAGTCCACTAATTCGATGGGTGGATTTAGAGGTAGGAGACCTTGTAATAAAGGTAGTTATTCATCAAGGGATAGAGTAACAAGTGGATTTGCAAGAAAGTATTTCAAGTGTAACAAGTTTTCTAGACATAAGTAATGGGATTGCCCAAACGACCAAACAAAAAGAAGCCCAAGAAATGAAGGGAGAAATCAAATTGCACAAGGAGGAGAGGAATAGATTTTTTTCTCTCCATCACACATAGAAGAGCCTTAAGTGGGAGAATCATTGCTCATGAGGAGGGTGCTGATCAAGCCACCCAAGGAGAAATAGAAACCACAAAGGAAAAATATCTTAAAAACATCATGTAAGTGCCAAGGTAAGTGTTGCAAAATGGTCATTGATTCAGGAAGTACATATAATATTGTTTCAATAGAAATGGTTAACAAGCTTGGATAAAATAAACTACCTCAGCCCACTCCATACAAAGTATCATGGTTGTATAAAGTTCAACAAGTCTTGGTGAGTGAAGAAAGATGGGTAGAGTTCTAAATTGAAAACTATAAATATAAGGGGTTTTGTGATGTCATCCCCCATGGATGTGTGCCATGTGCTTCTTGGAAGGCCTTGGAAATATGATAGGAAAACTACTCATGATGGAAAGAATATGTATACCTTGATAAAGGATGGAGTTATTAACACTTTCCTTCCCTTGAAGGATGAGGAGAGTGATCAATAGGTTGGTTCACATGTGATGCTAGTAAGTCATAAAGAGTTTTTGAGTGCCATGCATGAATAAGAAATAGGATTTGCTTTGGTAATCAAGCCTAGAAATGCTATGATAGCAACTAAAATCAATGAGTTCTAATAGATATTTAATAAATGTTGGATAAATATGCAGACATAGTTATTGATGAGCTTCCCAATACATTTCCATCTATGAGGAGCATAACACACCTTATATACTTTTAACTTGGAACAAGTATACCAAACAAGACTGCATACAAGATGATCCCACAAGAGAATGTTGAGATCAAAAGACAAGTGCAAGAGTTACTTGACAAAGAGCTGATCAAAGAGATATTGAGTCCATGTACAATACCCATAGTGTTGGTGCCAAATAAAGAAGGTGAGTGGAAGATGTGCACTAATTCTAGGGAAATCAATAAGATAACCATAAGGTATATATTTCCACTTCCTAGAATGGAGGATTTGATAGATTGCTTGAGTGGAGCAAGTTACTTTTATAAGATAGATCTCAAGAATGGATATTACCATATAAGAATCAAGCAAGGTGATGAGTGGAAGATTATTTTCAAGACAAATGAAGGTTTGGTCATTCCATTTGGTTTTACCAATGCACCTATCAATTTTATGAGATTAATTAATGAGGTTGTAAAAGATTACATGGGCAAGTTTGTAGGGGTTTATCTAGATGATATACTAATCTATAGTCAAAGCAAGGAGGACCATCTTCATCATTTAGAGTTAGTTATAAACAAGCTATAAGAAGAGAGCTTATTGATTAACCTCAAGAAGTGTGATTTCATGAAAACAGAGCCATTGTACCTTGGATTTGTAATATCACAAGGCATGCTAAAAATGGACAAGAATAAGGTGAAGGCAATTATGGAGTGGCCAACACCTAGGATAGTAGGAGAGGTAAGGAGTTTTCATGGTTTGGAAAGTTTCTATAGGAATTTTATAAGAAATTTCAATGGAATATGTGCTCCCATCATTGACACCATAAAGGGAGATAGTAAAAAATTTGTATGGAATGAGAAGGTTGAAAAAAGTTTTCAATATTTGTAGCAAAGAATCATGGAGCAACCCATACTAGCATTGCCAGATTTCAACAAGGTGTTCAAAATAGAGTGTGATGCAAGTGGTATATACATAAGGGATATCATAAGCCAAGAAGGTAGACTTATAGCCTATTTCAGTAATAAGTTAAATGATGCTAAGAAGAGTTATTCATCCTATGACTTGGATTTTCATGCAATGGTGCAATCATTGAAGAAATGGAGGTATTATCTCATGCCAAAAGATTTCATAGTGTATAAACATAACCATGCACTTTAGTTTATATATAATAAGCCTAAGTTGAACTAAAGAAATGTGAAATGGGTGAAGTACATGCAAAATTTCAATTTCACCATTAATCATAAATAATGAAAAAGCAACAAGGTTGAAAATGCATTAAGTAGGAGAGTCTTATTGGTGCATGAGATTCAGCTAGAGAGTGTTGGCATTGAATCACTTAAATATTTTTATGAGGATGATGAAGAATTCAAGGAGGCATACCATGCAAGAAAGCACCCAAGTACACTCAACAAGGATCCATGGTTAGATTATGTACTTAAATATGGGTTATTATTCAAAAGAGTAAAATTGTGTGTGCCCAAGAGCTTTATAAGAGGAAATATGATCTAAGATAAGCATAATGGAAGCATGGCAAGACATTTTGGGCTTGACAAGATATTGGAGTTACTCACTAGGCACTATTATTGGCCTAGAATGAATGAAAAAGTACATAGTTATGTAGAGAGATGCAAAATTTGTCAATTATCCAAGGTTAAGAGAACTAATTCAGGTGTTTATCATCCCCTACTAGTCCCAAATAGACCTTGGGAATCTATAAGTATGGACATTTTGATGGGATTGCCTAGAACACAAAGGGGTTTTGATTACATTTTTGTAGTTGTTGATAGATTTTCTAAAATGGCACATTTTATACCATGTATAACCACGAATGATGTAACACATGTGGTTAGTTTGTTTTTTAAGGAGATCATGAGGCTTCATGGATTGCTCATGAAAATTATTTTTGATAGAGATACCAAGATTTTTGGTCACTTCTAGAGGACATTATGGAAGAAGCTAGGCATAAATTTGATTTTTAGTTCAGCTTACCATCCCAAAAAAAATGGTAAGATTGAGGTGGTGAATAAAATATTAGGGAACTTGTTGAGGTTTTTATCCAAGGACCATCCCAAGCAGTGGGATCTTATGTTGCCTTAAGCAGAGTTTGTTTATAATGATTTTACTAACATGAACATTGGTATGATCCCATTCCAAGTAATCTATGGCATGTAACCTAGAGGTGTATTTGAGGTTAGAGTCATCAACCATATAGACAATAAAATTTTTGAAGGTGAGGAATTTTTAATGATAATGAAAGAGGTACATGAACATGTGAGAAAGTATTTGGAGTCTAGTGTTGACAAGTACAAGAAATAGGCATATTTGAGTATAAGAGAAGTGAATTTTTAGGTTGGGAACTTAGTCTTAGCTCATCTCAGTAAGGAAAGGTACCCAAGGGGTGAATAAAACAAGATAAAAATTAATAATATGGGTCATTACAATATTCTTAAGAAGTTTGAAAATAATGCATACAAATTAGAGTTGCCTAGTGGAGTTGGAATTTCACCTTTCTTTAATGTTTCAGACTTGTACCCTTAAAAATAAGAAGATGAAGGAGGAAACATAGTAGATGATGTAGATAAAATAGGCCCAAATTGGGAAAGGTAATTACCTAAAGCCAAGATAGAGGAGATGCAAGGCAATTGCCTAAGACCAAGATAAAGGAGATGGAGTGCATATTGGACAAGCAAGTGATTAAGAGGACAAGAGACAAATAGTATTTCAAATATTTGGTCAAATGGAAGAATAATATAGTATAATATGCCATGTGGATGACTGAGAATGACACGTAAAATTGAGGGAGTGCTCTGGAAGCACTCATGGGAAGCAACCCATGAGTTCTCTTTTCCTTTCCCAGGGAGTATGATGCAGGAGCATCACTCTTAGGGAACAATTTTTTTCAATTTTTGATTTTATGAATTCAATTAGGTTGAATAATTTTTTATATTTCCTTATAAGGCCCCAAGAATTCTTAAGTTTCAATTTGGTATTTTATAAGTATATCTAGGTTTTTCAAATTTCAAATCTTGATTTTCCTGCCAAAACTAGTATGTTCAAAAATTTGAATTTTATTGTGTGTTTAGGAATTACATGGGTATGGTAAGGTTTTAAAAAGATTTTAAACATGTTTGAACTATATTGTATAACCAATTTTACCTTTTACAAGGGTCTAAAGAGGTTTATGCATGAAAACACAACTTTGGAGTTTTGTCACCTTTGCAATGGTGTCATGTAATCATTGGCAAGACTCCTCCAAGGCAATTAAAACTTGGTTACTTGCATGAAAATTTAAAGATTAATAATTTTAATTATTTATTAATTTTTTTCGAGGACAATATTCAAGAAAATGAAAAATAAAGAATCCCCTATTCTTGAAAAAAAGATTCAGACCCTATTTTGAGCATTCTTGTATTAGGAGCAAACTGTAATTTTCATGTTTGAAAATAAAAAAGAATTTTATTATTTGTTATATTGATATTGAGGGATTATTGAACATAATTGAGACTATATTTATAATTAATAATTATTAGATCACTAGATATTCAAATAAATTCATGAATAGACCCTGTTTGGCAAGTTATTCTTGTGTGTGTAGACTGTATGTTGGTTTTTGAGAAAGATAACTCATTGATTCAATCTGTATTAAATTGTTAAAATTTAATAGGATTTTTATGTTGTTTAATATTTTATAATCGAGAAATTATAATAAGTTTTATTTATACATAAAACTATTGTAAACACCTTATTTTCCTATAATATATGTTTTGTTAATGGATTGAGTACATATTCCATTGCATGAAGTGAAATTGGATTCAGTGATTTATAGATTTAGGGTATAAAGGTAATATTTTTTAATGTTTTTAAAAGTTTATTTACTCTCATTTTGGTGTATCATAGTGTATTGTTCGCTTTATTAACCCACTGACATGTAGAGTGTCATGTTTTGAACATAGTCAAGCATATTTTGAGTTGGTTAATATAGACAGTGGATTGATAAATTTTTACAACAATTAGGAAAGATTTAAAGGTTTATATATACATTAAAAAACAAATTTGGTCTTTTGAAACATCTTGAAAAACTCACAATGGGAATTTTAGTGCTCTCAGGTTGTCTTAGATTTGTAAAAGCCCTAATTTAGGGTTTTGACCATAAATAGAGTTTAAACATCAAAATTTAACAAAATTTGGTATTATGATACATTTTTGGATTATAAAACATATTTTAATGGTTTAAAGTATGTATGGATTCATTTGTATGTATTTCTAATGACTCTATTATGTTTTGGCTTTATAAGGCCTAATTAGGCAGGGTTAATAGCTAGAAGGTCTAAAAAAGGAATTAAGTCTTGAAATTTGGACCATAGGTAGATTTAAAAAGAGGGTACTCAGAAAAATATGTGGTTTATCTAAAATTACTATAAATTTTCCATACTAATCATAAAATAGGTGTCAAAGGGATAGTTAAAGGGGGTCTAATGTATAGAGTGTTTGGTAAATTATTATAAATTGTATCTTTTATAGTAAAATATCTACATCATTATTCAAAATAAAACATGTTAACATGTGTTGGTGGTGGCTTAGACTTATTAATATCTTCCTTTTTCTTCCCTCTATCTAATTTCATCTCTAGTTTGATGTTCTTCTTTGTAGCGTTCCAGAGCACCACCTCGTCATTCAAAGGATCTCTGTATATCCACTCATGAACTTATTATATATGATTGTACTCCATTGATACATGTTTATTTAATTTTAATATATGATTTGGAATGATTTTATTATGATCACATGCTCTAAATTCATCTTTATGTAATAGGTATGAATCCATATGCCTAACAACTATAACACTATTGTGCAACTTAGTAATTTAGGGGCACATCTCCTTCTTGTTATTAAATAATCCATAAAATACATGTAGAATTTGATATTCCATTTTATTTTTAAAAACCTTGATAGTCTAAGAGGGTCCATCATCACTCCTATCCTGATGACTATGAAGCCCTAGTATAACCAGTAGTTACCCATGTCCCTCTAGTTTGCCTGACTTCAGGGAAACCCTTTACATATCACATTGAGTGATTGACCTATAAACCACTAGGTATAACTATTTAATAATAAATATTATGTTTCATTTGAACTAATGAATATTCATTATAGAGAAGATCTGTGGCACAACCTTTTGATGCTTAGGAGACCATGAATTCTGACCCAGTTGAGTAGTTTCATAGATTTTATCTAATTAGTAGCTCATCATAAAGAAATGGGAGCCATTATTTTAAGTTTCTTGTATAGTATATGCCAATTTATTTCTAATAATTTACCCAAGTGGGGGAATCTATTGGTCTTCTACAATTATCTATAGCAATGAAATAGCCCTTATGTCCACATAGGCAATGTGTGGATTGCCAACTATTTTATTCAAGTGGCTAGGCCAATTATAAATCCTTATTTGAATTACTAGATGGGAAATTTTCCTTGATAATCCATGAAAACTACTCTAGTTGGGTCAATCAACCATAAAACCAAGACCTTCTTTAGGGAGTACACTTTGTACTAGTTATCGATGATGACCTAGTTATATTCTATTTATGGTGAGTGAAGGTCATAGTGATTCTCAAATCTTGGTCCTATTATGAAATAAATATAGATCCCTTAGGATATTGACTTGAGCATCACATATTCACACTTTGATCTCCAAAAAATACCATAAACTAGGTTAGTGCATGGCATAACCTCTATCTTAGATATGGCCTTATAGAAACTGATTATATTGATGGCAAGGATATTGGAGGATAGTTAGATTATATGAGGCATGGTTTCATCCTCATAAATATCCATAGATAATTCTACATTAAATTATATGATTCTGTAATGCATGTCACTAGATGGTATGGTCTCAAGAATAAATTTGGTCTCTTTGAAGATGATAGAAGTACCATTCTAAAATAGAAAGTCATCATTCCCAAAAGAACTATTGTTACATAGATTAGGATTTATTTTTTCCATTGCTTGCATTATTCCAAGTAGAAATCAACATCTTTTTGTATCCTGATGTAACTTTCAAGATCTAATAATGGTGGTCGGGAGTGCAATTTACAAATAGCTTGAGCTTATTTGAATTATGAGATCATAAATAATAGAGACAAAAAACATGTATAGATTTGAAATGTAGATAGAAATAGCATCGATTGCATAGCCTTTTGAAGGTATACTTTGATTAATTCAATGTTTATGGTGATCTTAGTTCATGTTGTATTAATAGCAAGCTTGCCAACCTTACATATATTTGAAACAAGTTCAATATATTGCTTTTAGTAATAAATTGCACCATAATTTAATTTAGTTTTAATTTGAATTTGATTTGCCATACTTTTTATCTTTAAAGATAAAGATTTCCACTTTTGACATGTGTCTACCACCTCAGATCTAGCTAAGTACTTACATGGGCTAAATATGACCAGGCTACCTAGTTGGGTTGAAATTTAGACATGTGGAATATTTTAATTATCTTGTAGACTCTTAGAATGCAGCTTTGCATGATGATCCATCTACATTTCACCATGTGGCATATTTCAATTCATAGTGAGATCTTAGGTGGTTTTTTAAAATTATAATTGGATTTAGGAATGCCAGGTATTTCTCTCATGGGCAATCATAGCTTTCCTCACTAGGTGTCTCTCTTATAAGGCTCTCAAAAAACTATTATCAACTTGGCACTAATTAGATGGATTAGGTGGAGGCACACATCCCTTTCAGAGGTAATCTCATAGATATTAGATAGAAACAATATGGGAATGACATGTAACATCATTGGGCAAGCCCAAAGGGGACATGCATTATTCTCATAAGATTTTATTTATTCTTCTACTAAGTGTCATTCTCATAAGGCACCTCAGATAGCTATATATCACCAAATATTGATCAAATGGCTCAATTGAAACTATGTGTCTACCTTTCAATCTCTCATGAGATTTAGATGGATGTAATGTGATGTGGGCACATGGTGACCTTGGATGAACCCAAGGGGGACACCTATCACCTCAGAGGGATACTCAAGTCTGGTTGGTCATGGTTAAGACATGTGGTGGCATCTTATGAGATTTTGCACTATGGTAGGATGCATGGGAGACACACATTGGCTTGGATTATATGGGATCACTTACGTGGGATGAGATCTTGACATGTATCCTTGGGATTTTAATTCCAATAACTATCTTCTCATAAGATCTCTAGATGATGCCACACAACCCATGAACTTAGTATATTTGCTCCATGTGTCTTGCATAAGATGTGATGAATTCTTAAGGCATTATAGGGACTGATGAGGTTGACATATATACCTTAAGTTGTATTTTGAAATTTGATGTCTTACAAGGTGTCATAAAACACAACATTAATTTGATGTCTTGTGAGGTCAAATGAGAAACTAAGTTAGCTTCTTGAAGATGTCATAACCCATATTAAGAAAATTTAAATAATTTTTGAAGAAAAACTTTGCAATAAAATTCATTAAACCCAATGTAATTTTAATCAAATAAAACCCAATTAATATTTTTATGTTTATGCCAATTAGAGAGCTAGGTCGTGCTTCCTTAGTAACACCCTATTTGCATATCATTGAACCATCCATGGTCAATAATTCAATTTTGAATAAAAATTGAAGAAGACTTTAAATAATTTGAATATTTATAAGTATTAATCCTTATTGAAAAATTAATGATTAACCAAAAATTCTAGAAACACGAGTATTAGTAAATTCAGTGAATTCCTTATGTAGTCAAATGAGCTAATACTCTTAGCATCTTGTGAATTTTTAAAAATTGGAGAAAGGAGGGTGCCCATTTTGAGAATAGGGGAATTTTGACCATCAACAATATCAAATGAAAATTTCAATTGAATTTATGGATTTAAAATTATATTTTATTCACTCTAAACTTGAAACTATGTGTCCACAAAATAATCCCAAAATTACTAGCTATCAAACTAATTACTTTGTGAGTAGAATTATTGACCAAAAACTATCCGGAATAACTTCAAAATTGAAAATATTTGATTGATGGTATAAAATACTATATACCTAAAAAAATATTAGATATGAATCATATAGTAATCTTCTCAATTATAATGTTTTCTCCATAGACCATTTCTTGTTATATTCATAAAAAATGATCAATACAAATATATAGAAAGTCTTAATAACTAGAGTATTCCTAACATGTGAGATAATAATCAAACTAACTTAATTTATTGACTACTAAAATATTTTATCCCGTACCTAATGGTCACCTAATATTCCACTTTAGGAAAAAATAATAGTGGATAGAGGGGTGTAAATAATAAGGCCCACTAGCAAAACATTTGAAAAAGTAAACCCCAGTATGAATGTGCGCACACATGTGCACAATAGTGAATCCCACTAATTTCAAGATAAAGGGTAAAAATTGAGGGAATGAATTCATACCATATAAGAATTTTTTTTGACCCAAATAAAGGTCTAACAAGATGAAATAAATGATATCCAACTAAAGAACAAAAGAGATCCTAGAGGACACACAATATCCAACTAGAGGATAAACAAGAGATAATATATGACTTGGAATTAATGATAAAATTCCCATATTGGAATCATACTCAAAAAATATTAGGTGGGTCATTACCACTCTAGTTATGCACATAAAATTTCCACTCAGACACAAAATTCAAAATTCCACCATTCAATTTGTTACTTCTGCTCTCATTGCCTTCTGCATTATATTGTGATTGCATGAATGTATTTGAAATATATTAAAATTAAGAATATAGTTAAATTTTGAAAATAAATATAATAATATTATATTTTAGTATAATTATTTTCACCAACATAAATGAGGATTTGATAATTGATGTTTAGTGGGGATGAAATTATAATCATTCTTTAGATTTTTTGAATCTCTAACACTAGAGCTAGTTTTTTATTTTAAGAAAATTGGGCGAAGTTTTTACTTGTGACATCATAAAACATAAGTTTTTGTAGTGAAAAATGAAATATATTTGTATAAATCATTGAGGATAGATCATTGGTTAACCTATTTTTTCATGTATAAGTTGATATTGTGGCATTTGGGCACATAAGTCATCTTACATTTTTTTATAAATAAGTCTTGTTTTACAAAAAAATAAAGTGGTTGTAGTAATGGATAAATTCATGATAGTTTTGAATCGATGATAAGTGCATATAATCCATATCACACATGTTAATGTTATGAATCTGAAACCATAACTAGCATGTAAATAACATATAAATGATTGTGTAAAAAATCTAAGGTCATACGTGAACAAGAATCCTATAAATGAGTGTGTGAAAGGGTCTAAAAGTCATTAAAGGAAAAACCATCTAACCTAAGGCTACATCACATAACCACCTAATTTTAACAAAGACTATAATAACCAATGGAGGTAATAATAATAAATGTAGTAACTATGCTAGTTGGATTTTGATGGTCAAAACTTAATAAAGTTTTTGGGTAATGATTGTAATTAATGAGGTGATTTAATACTATGTTTAGATGCTTTGTGTAAGTGAAATTAAGTATAGAAGGAAAAAATATTTTTCTATTTGGTGAGGGATAAGCATAATATAGTGTTACATAATTATATTACCTCATGAAACTAATTGATATTATCAGTATGATTGGATCTCAATTATCACATGGTGACCCCTCTAAATAAATTTTCATAAATTTGACAACCTTATGTAACTTGTGACTTAATTTCCCATAAGTGTGAACACCTAAAACCAATTTCTATAAATTAACTTGAATTGAACTAACTAAAATAACTAAATGTGGTTTAGAACTTTATGTGCCTAAATTGCAACAACTTAATGTGATATTCCCTCTATCTCAATTTACACTTTAAATAATTAGTTTACATGGTATTTATGTTTTATTTTAATTTAATTGTCCATGTAAATAATATTTATAATACATAAATCTATTCATGGCCACCCTTTTTCTATACCTTAAAAAATGTTGACACTTATACGATTAATTATTGTTAATGGCTCTAAAAATAATTGAAAATATATTTTTGTTTACCACTCACCACCATTTCATTAAATGTGAATAAAAGCCTACTAACTCCCTTACCACACATTTAATGTGCCTTGGACTTTGTACATCTAGTTGTTTCCTTGTTTATTCACAGTTCATTTTCATCTAGTGATATTTTTGGGAGCCAAAAGCATAACAATGATATGTTTATTTATTTTCCTGAGTATAACTAAGAGTGTCTAGCATTTAAATGAACATCATATGATTTTTAGATAAGATTTTTTACACTATTCATAGCTAGAGAAAAGAATGGATGAAAACGTTATTATGAAATGATAATTATTTTTTGGGTTTGCATGAGATGTATTGATAATCAAATATTATTTAGTATTGAGACTTTATGCAATTTAATTTTTGAATAATACCTTAAGATCAGTTTTGATGTCAATAATATGTTGGTTTTATGTGTTTATTTTGAAGCATTTGATTATTTTGTGGAGAAATGAGGTAAAGCTATCATATTATTTGGAAGTAACCACAAAGATTAAGGTGTTTATTTAAAATAAGATTATTTTCTCCTTATGTAGCCCTATTTTGTGTTTCTATGTTATTTTGTTTTATTGGAATAAATATTGTTGACATGTTGAATATAATGTATTGTCATATGAAGATTTGTTATCTTGGAAAAAATTATAACCACAGTGGAAACTCAACACATTATATTGAAACTATAGTTTTGATTCAAACTAATTTAGGTTTTAAACCTATTCGCAAGTTGAAGGAGAACTTAGGCGACTATAGGTTTAAAATCTATTCGTGAGTTGAAGGTTAACATTTTAATGTTTCCTTGGCCATGCCATAAATATTTGAGTATTACTAATAATGTGGAAAAGATAATAGATTTATTACATTTCAAATAAAAATTGTTGAATTTGGTTAAAAATAAGAAAGGAAAACTTAGTAAAATGATCAAAATAATGTAGGAAGAATTACCATAGTATCTAGTTTGAAGTTTAACTTTTGATTCTAGCTAGGATTATATAATATTTTTTCACAATACTTAAATAGAGTCCATAATGTTTTAAAATATTCCAAAAACATAATTCCATCAAAAATATTTCCAATCATTATTGGGAATTGAATGAATATTAATGGTATATGTATGGCCTCTACTGAAAACACTAACCTACAGTTTTTTACTACCACTTCTAAAGTTTTCCATTCATATGGTATTATACTGGTGATCCAATTATTATTCTTATAAAGTGGATTTTAAAACTAGTAATACCTAGGTTAAATTATTTAGATGAAGACATGTGATCCTATTTTAGATGATTCATGGATGATGATTCAAAATGTCGAGTAAAAAACATAGTATTTATAAAAGCCTTCAATATAATATTTATGGACTATGAAAGCATCAAATCTCTCATATAGTTATAAATGTTTTAATGCTAAGAAATATTCATACAACAATAAGGTAAAATCTACTCCTTAATAAATTTAAAACTTAAAACTTAAACAAATAAGCAAAAGTTAAACTTCAAACTTATGCATAAAATAATAATGAAGCATTATCACTTATTTTATCTATCACTATAAAAAAATCATGAATTTCATAAATAAAAATACATTTTTCAAAACCTTCCAATTTTAAATATCTTCTCATGTATTATGAAAAACCATTATTTCATTTACTTTCAATATCATACCCCACATTTTGAGTAATATATTTAGTTTTATTTTATTATTTTGAGCCAAATGCAACACATTATATTCACACTCATTGGGTTTTCTACTAACACTCCTAGAAATTGTTCCTATAAAGAATATTTTTGTATGATGTTGTAATTATGATGTGTAACAACATAGTCAAAACCTAAGATTAAGTTTTTAGCATCCCAAAAACATATTTTTAAATAAAAAACAACAAATTATTTGATTTTTAGAGGTCAAATGTAGGAGGTCAACATACATGTCACTATCATTGTTAATTTTGTTATTTTAGCTCTTTGGCTTCTCCACTTCCATAATCTGCATATTCCCTTTCTCATCCATCTATATTTTCTTATGATTTATTATTAATTTTTTTCCATAATTTGGTTTGCAATAATGAAATCACCTATTTGACTTATTTTTCTCTTGAGTAATGAAAAAAAATTCTCATAATTTTCTTTGCACAAATGAAATAATGTACATCGCCAACTACTATTGTATAGGGTAATAGATATGATATTGTTTGGATATAGATATTGATACAATATTATCTGAATATTCCAAGGATACACTCAAAATCCTACATATACATCTTAGGACATATATAGGAGTATTTTTGAGGCTCCCAATGTTTCCCAAGCTTATTTAGGATGTATCTATTCCCTACCATCATATAAAATTAGTTCAAATGTTATGGAATGTTACATTTTTAGGGTATGTAAAATTATAGATGACTTATTTAATATTAATTTTACATGTTTAAATAAATTATTTCATTAGCCATATTGGTATATATGGTTCCTTTACAATTAACATACTTTAATATACTGATTTGCCTTGAATTATTTCCATGCATTGTAAAATTTTCACTATCTACATTTTATAAGACTAATATAAGTGTGACCACAAAATATCATGATATGTTGAACTTAATTAGTAGTATGTTTGATTGTTATTTAACTTATTTTGTTTACTATATGCATATTATGTGGTTAATTTTGTTTGTTTGGATAATGGAAATCTATTTTCTTTTTTATCTAGATTAATTAAATTACCTATTTAATTTTTATTTATATTAGCTTTAATTTTAGGTAATCTACTCAACATGAAAATGTAACAATCTGTTCAATTTTCATTTCCTATTTTTGAACAAAATGAAACAATTTTTCTCTGAAATGTAAGACATGTATTTTCAACATTCTCAGCCATCTTCATGTATTTATGGCATGATTAGGTGAACAAGGATTCAATATTATTAAATAGGTGAGTATGGATTTTAAACCTATAATGACCTACATGATAACTATATATTAACATGGTAATCTAATCAACCTAAAAATATAAAAATATGTTTAATTTTTCTTTCTTGTTTTGAGCCAAATGCAAAAATAATTAAAAATTAAAATATAAGAGACATTATATTTTATGAATTATCCATCATCTTAATGTCTTGGTGTCATGGTCAGTGAAAAAATAATCATGCTGCTTCAAATGGTCAATAATGTTTAAACCTATAGTGACCTACATGAGAACTATATATTTACCTAATAATCTACTCAGCCTAAGAATGCAATAATCTATTCAATTTTCCCTTTTTATTTTGAACCAAATGTAACAAATTTTCTATGAATTTTAATAATATATTATCTCTTCCATATTATCATTCATATTAAAGTCTTTTTGGCATGGTTAGGGGAACAAGAACAAATTATCCTTCAACTATCCAAGAGGTATTAAACATATAATGGCCTACATTAGAACTATAGGTTCAATATCATTTGTTTATTTTATAGTATGGTCAATATTATTTCTATTATGAAAAATACTCATATGAAAACTAGTAAATGCTATCCCTCAAAAAAATTCTTAGACATAGCCAAAGACTCTTAGTAAAGGCTATAAAAATATAAATTCTTAAATAAAAAATTATACTTAAAACCAAATAGTATGGTAATTATTCTTACGTACATTTTGAGCCATATATTCATTTTTATTTTATTATATTTTTTCCAAATTCCACCCAACCTATTTTAAAATATGGGAGATTTTTAATAGGGCATGGGCATCCATCTTAGCATACATGAAAGCCTATTTTTGTCAGACATTGTAGGTGTAATTACATTGGTAGACAATGCAAATGTAAAAGAACAAAATTTGAAACAATGACTCAATGAAATGTGATCAAATAATTCCAAACCTTCCCAACAAACCCCATTTCCTTCAAATATGTTAGAGGAAAAAAGTGATGAGATTAGAGAATGTAAAAATTTTCAAATTTTAAAAAATGTCATTCCTACTAAAGTAATTATATATAATACATGATTAAATAAATTATTATTAAAAAAACTTATTATTTTAAAATTTTGATTAATTTTAATAATTTTATTATTTTATAGGGTAAAAATGTTTTTGAAATCAGAGCTATGAATCGAGAGAGTGAGGGTTTTGATAATTAAACCCACATCCAAGTACAACAAAGAGGGTACTAGATCTCCCTACCAGCCAATTATAGTAAAGAGGGTTTGAAGGCTCCCTCAACCTTTAATAAGTGTAGTAAAGGTACCCATGACCTTGGTGAGACTAGAGAACATGAGGGTTTTAAGGATTCCCACAACTAGGGGTTTTAAGGATCCCATAACCTATAAGTATAGAAAATATGGTTTGAAGGTTCCCCCAACCTTAAACAAATGGAATAAAGGTCCCATGACCATGGAAATACTAGAGAACATGAGGGTTTTAAGGGTTCCCACAATTAGGGGTTTTATGGTCCAGTAACCTTTAGTACATAAAAAAGTCACTAAAAATTGAATCTCGAAGGGTGATCTCCCTTCATCATGTCTTCTCTAAGGGTACTACACACCAAAAGATCTACTAGAGAGGGAGATATTCTAACATCAAGGTCTTCTACATAGCCTCCATTTAATAAAGTTACAATGAGTGGGTTTATCTTCCCTCTATGATTCACAACCTATAAAAGAACAACAAGAAGTAAAATACAAAACATAAGTTCATTTAGAAAAAGGAGGTTTTCTACCTCCTGGGATGTTCACACAACTGAGTCACCATAAGAGGACTAATATTCCCAATAAGATCCATAATATTTACAAAGAAAATCAAGGGATTTTTGAGGCTCCCACAACCATTGAACATGAAACATGAGGGTTTTAAGCTACCCACAACCAAGGGTTTTAAGGATATCGTAATCTTGAGAACATAAAGGTGCTTGAAAATAGTGAATTTGAAAGGTTTGACACCTTTCACCATGTCATTATTGAGGACACTACCAAAAAAAATATAGTCCATAGAAGGTCTTCTACCTCCTAAGTCTCCTACCCAACCACCACACAGCCTAATCATAGTGAGTGGGATTTTTCTCCCACTAAGAAACATAAATTTAATAGATCATAGCATATCCCCTACAAAGGTTTCATCCATAATTAGTCTATATCTAGGAGAAGCCAAGGATAGATTCCTCTAATATTTAAACTTAAAAAACAAAAGGAGGCTACAAAAATTTAGGGTCTTCCTAGATCTATCAAAAATCCCTTCACTGGGTTTAGATATTTGAAGCAAACCAAAGTTACCACACCCAAATAAATTAAGCAAGATTTTCTATTTTCCAAGAAAATAAGAGAGGTTAAAACATGGATTCCTTTAATATCCATGCCACTTAAAAATCTAGGGGAGTGGCTTCCTCTAATACCCATATTACCCTAAAATGAAAATATGGGGTGGGATCCCTCATCATCCACCTCGTCAAAGGACCACAAATTGACAACCATGTCAAAAAATACCAAAAAACTAGAGGAAAAGTAATAGCCTCTCCTATTTCAATTATTTCCATGGCCATTCAAAAAACAACACCAAACCCTACCAAGAAGAATTTCACCAATGACATACCACTGATGGGACACCAGGGTGATAATAAGGGGTTAGACCTTACCAAAACTGGAAGGCCAAATGCAATGTAGGACACTAGTGGTTCTCCAAACCTCTTTGTGGCACAAAGGGAAAAGGTCTTCCAAATAAAATATTTTGGCCATATCTCCTTAACAAGTCCACCAGTCTCCTTGTTATACTATCAAACATACCCAACTAGCACCAGGCATGCATCCATCCAAGGGGGAGCTAGAGGAGATTCAAGGTCAAGACCCAAGGATAAAATGTTTCCTTTGACCTAAGGATAAATGCAGCCAAGTAATTTCTATACCATGTCACTATCTTCAAGCTCCACTTGGATCTACTACGTGGATGTTAGATTTGGAAAATAACAAGCATTTCCACCTTGCATCCCCATCCCCTAACCCTTATACTCTTGGTCATCATCATCCTTGCCTTCTTTTCCTCCATCTTCCTCACTTGAGCCTTCTCGCCCATAGCCTAGTTTTGAATTTTCTCCCATTACGAGTGTGATTCAAATTTCTAAATTAATTTTAATAATTTAATTATGTAAAAAATACATTATTTAATACTCATAGACAGCCAATTTGATTCTATTATTCTTTTAATGACTTAGAGCCACTATGTTTCTCTTCTTATTTTATTTTAGATCTATCTTAGGTGTTGAAAATAAAATTAAAATACTATATTGCTACATTATCTCAGTAAAAACAATATTTTCTCTAACTAAATAATTAAAAAATGCATAAACTAATAATAATAGCTTATTTAGCTCAAAAATTCATTATATTGTATTACTAAAATATCTTAGGGGTTCCATTCTAAAACTAATACCTTAATCAAACTATGTGTCACTTATTACAATAGTTTTTGCAATATTCTCAGAGAAATCAAAGTATTCAAAACATGTAGAGATTAATTATGGGTTAATATAGCCTAAATAGTGGCTAGCTAAGCTTATGCATTCAAAAATTTATTGCATCCCTCTTATATTTCTATAATGATTGAATAATTAGTTTCAGAAAAATTATGGTGCTTATGAAAGATGGTAGTATAATAGTTGTTGTTACATCACCCTTTTATACATTATTATTATTATTTTTATAAATAAAAATCCTATTTTATATAATTATTGTCAACAACTTTATGAGGGTTGTCATTGTTTTGAACATCATTTTTTTTTCATTTATGTCCTCGACAAAAATATTTTATGCATTTATTGCAATTATTTTTTTACAAGACAATAATTTTTAAATTACAAATTACATCATGTTGTCATATGTCATCGACAAGCTTCATTTGTACATTTATTGTCATAAGTAATCATGTATTAAAATCAACTTATCTAAGTAATTATTTTGTTTCCTATTATATTCCTCTTCCAATAAATTTTTATTATATTGACTATTTCTCATTAAAAAACTTATTTTGTTCTTTCACAATCCATTAAAATTTAATCTGATGCTTCTGATATAATAGTGTGTTTTTTAACATGACATATTTTATATCACCAACCATGATTCATCATAAAATATAAATAAAATAATGATGGATGCATAAAATTAAGATATCAACTACATATAATAGAATATCATAAAATTATGTGTGTTTTTAACTTGACATATTTTGGATCACTTCTTATTGTATAGTCTTTCTCCATATGATGGATCACACTTGGTGTTAAGAAATATTTTATGTAAAACACACACACACAATTATACCAAAAATATCATGTTTTATTTTATGTAGTTATTTTCATAAGTTTATGTCATCCATCATTGTTTCAATCAACCAATTTTTCCAATCAATAGAAAATCATGCACCAAAATTAATTAGGGTGAAATTAGAGCCCAGGAACTCCATATTGTCCTTAAGGATATTATGAGAACCACAATATAAATTAAAAATTTGAACATTTTGAACTAATAAAATAAGTTGGAACATACCCTATCTATGTAAGATTTGATTTTGTTATATGTTTGTCAGATACTTTAGTTTCAATTCAACACACACTATCTCTAGGGAAATGTTGATCAAACTGATGTCAAAGCCTATTTTTTTGAGATGTAGTCATAATTTCCTGAAAGTAATAGTTTTTAGATTTTAGAAAGATCTAGAATTTATTATAAAAATTCCAATGTAGTTTTATTTTGTACAAACATGTTGTAGTTTAGTAAAACAACCCTGATTTGATTTTGGAATTGCATATCAGAGTATGATTTATGATGTATGTTGAACCCAAACCTTACTTTTTGAATTAATTGATACTCACTTAATATACTCACATACATGCAACCAAAGCAAAAGAGGTGAAAATAATAACTATTTAGGGGTAATTACCCATAAAATATGTTGTGAAGTAGGTTGCCTTAAGGGTGTTTATGGGGTTTGGGGTGTATCGATGTATGCATACATGGATAGGTCCCAAGTGTCATATGTGGCACTCATTCTTCCACATAGGACCATTTATAGGTCCTTATCCATTTATAAGTATCTTACTCCCCTCAGTGGGTTTTGATTCCATTCATAGGTGGTCAAGTGGTCATTCTAGACTAATCAAAAAGTCTATCCTTAAACCACCCTATGCCATCGTTGGGTTACAACAAGGCTATTATAAGGGAATATATATAACATTATCTTAATTAATAATTAGGTATAATATCAAACATGATAATCATATATACCAACCAATATCAATTTAAATACATTCAGATTATGATAAGTTCCCTTAGGCATATAACAAGAACATCATCTACATAAAAGAGATTACAATAATGATGGAATAAAAATCAAGGCATCATAGACAATTATCAAAGTACTACCAATAAAATCTATCAATTCTTCATGGCTTAGGGTCACTACACCATTTCCCACATACTATTTTTAAACTTACATGTCATTCAATAAATTAGCATGAATGCCACTACCTAATTAAATGATTCATGCTACCATAGTGATCAAATTCATTATCTAGTAGATGAGATATGGTGGTAGCCAATCATTGAATCAATGAAATGATTTTATATTATCCAATAGCTAATGAAATATAATAACTAAAGGGGAATTAATATAACCAAACTACATTCTAGCCAAATGTATATTCCCATAACATAGATTATTCAATTAACCATTATTTTTAAGGAAAGCATATTATCCAATTCAACTTTCACACTTTAGCATTTCAAGCCATACATATAATCAAAAATGTATTATGAATTATTATTTAATATAAGAACCTATCATATACTCAAGGAATTCAATAATGAAGCAACCCAACTTCATACACCATCCTTTCAAGTGTCTTCAAACATGGTTGGGTAATATATTTCCCATAAGAAAAAGTACCAAATATACAAGCATACTACATATTTCCAATTATATCCAAACATAGTAGATTAGTATATTTCTCATATGTACCATTATAATTTATTCATGCATATAACAAGTTCCAACATGAACAACTTTATAGAACTATATAAACATCAAGGTTTCCGCATGAACTGAATACACATACCAACTCACACCATCAATAATGTCTTACTCAATGTGAACATTATAGCCATAAGAGAAGTAGATAATATGCATTCCAAAAACATAAAATTGATATTGAACATATATATCTTCACCCATTTCATTTATATATGCATTTAAGCAAGGAAAATTTACCACATAACATTGCCATTTCACATTGCAAGTAATTTAAGATTACTATCTTCTTCCGTAAGCTAATAATTCATTCTAGTACTTAAATAAATTTATTCTCATAATATGCAGCCTTTAATATATAATCAACTAAAAACTTATATCCATTTAAGCAACATAATTAGACTAAGATTTAAGATATGAGAACCAATTAACAAAATATTTATTTAATAATAACTTATATACCTGAGCACACTGTCTCACAAGTTCCAAGTATGCAAGTAGAATTTTGTTTATGCCTTCCACATATGCATGGAATCTAACTAAACTAAACTTGGTCATATATATGATATATAATAAATAAGCTAAAACATCTATAGAGTTCTCTATAATCCATACACAAGATGAAAACCAACTAAAGAATAGCTCTATATACTCATGCTATCATGAGAGTTAATTACAACATACATAAAAGAGCCATAAGTCCATATATACGTATCCAAAGAATTAGTTAGATAATTTATCAAAAACTATTATTCAAGTTAAGATTCCAACCTATTAACAATTCATGCCGACATACTCAAGTATGGTTAAAACACTAAAATAAGTAATCTATTTTCCCACACAAATCTCTACTCAAGTTACCATGATTATTCATATAAAGAGAACATATATGAGTTTCAAAACCCAATTATAGGTTATTTTCATAAAGATGATAATACTGTATATACTACTATAACATTATTAGTGATAAACACTAACAATCAAAAATAAAATCCAAGTATATATAGATGATTATATTCATAAATTGAAAGCAAACCTCTACATCTTACCACATAATCAACATTATGAGACTTTACTTGTTATTCCAAAAGGATCCCTATCTTATTATAGGGTTAGCATGCCAAACTATAAAATGTTACTAAACCAATATAAAATGAAAGTAATTACAACTTAATCCACTAGTCAAGCTATATGAAAGCAATATAACATCTATGCTAATAAAGAGATAAGAAAACATGTAATAAACATTACCAATTAATTCATGCCTATCAGAATGATCATATAGGTATGGAGCAGTTGAAAATTGAATCATACAAACCTTTCAAATTATCCCTATGAGCCCAACCATCAATGGCCCTTACCACTCCAACTATCAGCTAGATGGTGGTTTTGGAAACTAGGGTCAAGAAAAGAGTTCTGAGCAAGTCAGATTTCAAACCATTGGACATCTCAACCCAAACCAACATCACATAGGCAAGTGACCATCACACACCATTCTAAGGTGAGACAAAAAAACCAAACCCATTAACAATATAAATTAGGAGTGTAGATAATCACTGCAGGATACTCGAAGGATATAGTGAAACCACTAAATCCATCTCCATAGCATTCAAGAAAAAACAACTTAGAAACCCTACAAGTATATCATCAAACTATATTATCCTAGCTACCAATCTATAACCTAGGCATACAAATTAATTATTAGTTATTTAGGCCTAGTTTGAGAATGGTTACCCCATAGGGATATAACTCACATAGTCATATAATAAATTGTGAATCATAAACATATAACTTAACACATTATACACAACCAAGTCATAGTCAAACAAGTTTCATAAATTAAACTAGACAATTGTAACAACTAGTCAACATATTAATTTTGACTCAACCATGCAAAATCCCCCAAGCAATAATTAATTTTTCCAATAATCATTCAAAACAATAATCAATTATAAATCTAAAAATTGATCCAATTCAAAATAGTCAACATATAAAACCTAGTCAATGCATTCATCATAATCTTCAATAATACCAATTTTTTTGAAAAAGGGCAATAATAATTCCAACAATCATTCAAATCAATAAATCAATCTCAAGTCAATAATCAATATGAGAGATCCATGGGATCATCATGAGTTCTCATGACCTTTATGATCCCAAAATATATAAATTGGGTCAACATGAGTTAACAAAACAATCAACTTCTCAAATGGTTTTAATTAAAAATCAAAAGCCCTCATTATAAAATGATGACTCCAACATGGCTTTTCCCTTATTCCCATAGTGCATCCATACATAAAGCATACATAACTCTTAATAATCCAAAACAAAATCATGTGTTTCAGAATAACACATAATATTTCTAACTGAACCCACATACATGTATTTATTACCAAAACAATCTTATGCAAGGGAAATGTAATGACCAATTCATTAAGGGGAATGAGCCAGTCAAATTCATACATGCCACAATGGTTTGAAATTAATTAAAACTATACAGGCATCTCTCACAAGGCCATAATACATCCATAGGCCAAGTTGTACCATTTAATCCACTTGCATGGCCAATTCATAACAAAATCCCAAGTATAAAATGATACAATCTAAAGACCCATTTTCTCAAAAAATAAACTCAGCACTTTTAAAATTTAAAGACCCAATCAATTTTTCACTTCAAATAAATATATAGATACACACACACACACACACACACACACACACACACACACACACACACACACACACACACACACACACACACACACACACACACACACACACACACACACACACACACACACACACACACACACACACACACACACACACACACACACACACACACATACAAATCAAACAATATACCTTGAAGGTTTAGTATAGACCCAAGTCAATTTTTCCTATTTTAATTTATGAATCAATTTCTTTAGGTATGTAGCTGACAAGAATAGGGTATGATGACCCACAAGGATACATGTAGGCCATAAAAAATGGAAAAGAACATACCAACATCAAATCCTTAAGTAGATGCATGGATTGATAAAAGAAACTAGGATGTTTTATTACAACCACATTGTGGCACACATACAAGGTTAACAAAATATAAGTACATAAATTTAATAACATGAAATACATGTAACATAATTGGTTTAAATATCCATGGTTTTCCTTAGAAGGAGCAGGGGTCATTGATTCCCATATACACAACCAAATAAACTCAAGAACAAGGTTTAATAATTAGAGGCCATGACATACACACATTAAAATTGAAAATACATAGCCCATCAAATAATAATGCATTCACTAGGATAAGAGTATAACTAAATCAATATGTGTGAAACTGAGATAGCATATTCATCTTCCTTTTGCAATTTTATATGCTAAAGAGTAATTTCAAAATTATATTGGCCTCGATAACACTCATTATTTATTACAAGAAAGATAACTAGCTTATAGTCATAAAGTGACTTAATCAATCAATATTGGGAAGGGAAAACATAAAATAATGCTATTAGGTTAATATTCATATTATCAAATATCCTTCTCTTCCAAGAAATGAACATTGACCATGCTAAAATAGAGCTGAAGCCCAAGTCCAAAATCAAGATTCCCCACAACAACTCTCGGTCCCCTTTTTTCTTCCACTTCTATCCATTCTTCTTTCCTCCCTACCACTTCTCATCCACCCACCACTGTCTAACTTTCATTACTCCCCTTTCAACTCATCATACCCCTATTCAATTCCTCATTTAATGTGGAGAGATAAAATATCTTCCAAACCATTGAACCCTCCCCCAAGGCATCCCCCTACCAAAAACATAAAGCAATGGTCATTAATGACCTCTCTCAAAAACTCAAGCCATTCAAACAAATAAAACCATAAGGTAATAATAATTAAAATATAATTTAACTATTTAATTCCACAATGACCAATTAACCTAGCCACTGATAATTACCAAGTCACTAGGGTAATAATTTATGTGGGAGCGGGTGTCATGGGGGTAGGTCTAGGTAAGACTCTTATGGATTCCAATTGTCAACAAGGGTGAGTCCAAAAAAGTCTTATTGGTAAGGAGTTCATAGAGTAGAGATAAAATAAAAAGTTTGAGTAGATGATTTCAGCACTAAGCAAACACACAAAAAAGAACTAGTAGAAATATAGGATACCAAAATCAAAGTGTGATAAATTGAGAAATAGAATGTGATGGCACAATGATCAAAAAGACTATTTGATGGAATGAGACTAACCAAAAATACATTGATACCTATTGAAACTCGTCTAACTACTTAGAATTACTTTGCTACCCCAATATAGATGCCATCATCCAACCTATCTCATCATCATACTTAAAACCACCAAGTATATACATCATCAATATCTGATCTAAGATAGATCAAGTATTAATGAACTATAATAAAATATTAATTACATCAATTAATTCTTATATCATCAAGTGTAGAATTAAAACATGATATATACATCAACATGCAATCCAATATCATAGCATAAAAATACAACAACATATTCTATCTAATTAAGGGAGTGCAATAATTATCTATACACATGATAATATCAATGCTTAAGTAGTCATGTAAATGTATATAAGGGTAGGTTCATAAAATCCTCCCCCTCTTAGAGAGGAGATGTACCAGTGACTATATAAATAACTGATGACCCAACTACCCAAGGGGACTTAATCACACTCTTACAAAATTTCCACTACTCAGCCATTAGAAGATGAGATTTTAGCAAGGGTGGATACCTTCAGTATATTTACCAAAATTTTCTGATTAATGTTAAGTCCTACATGCACTTGCACAACTTAATCATAATATTTATTAGAAAAACCATCAACTTACATAACAATAGAGCAAGAGGATGTAATATACCATCCAAACAGGAGACATTTGACATTCCCATCAAAATCATAAATAAAACCATATCTTCCTTTATCCAATCCATAAGAAATGTATTATCATCTAACATGCCATTTTACAAAACTAGAAGAATAATATGGAACTATCTAAGTCATTATAGCATTAGATGCCATACACAAACCTCAACTTGGGGAGTAATTCCATGTTTATGATTCATGAGCTACTTATTAATAGCCACATCAGATATTTATAGCCTTGTAAAAAGGTATAATAAATCAAAATATATTCTTATTTAGTATATACCAATAGTATACCACAATTTTAACATAGTTCTTCAGAGATTATTATATTAAGCCACCCATGTATGTGCAATTTTTAAAGTATTTTAAGGCAAAAAAACATTACCATCCATGTAAATGAGTTTCCCATATTAATAAATTCCAACATAAATGATTTTGTTACCTTTCACATATGCCTTTCACACATGTTAGCTTGCATAAGATAGATTTAACATCTGAAGAATTTGGATTGAAAATTATATAGAGAACCAATTACTAGTTAGATATCCCTCTTATTACGAGGATAATATTACCACATAAAACTATAAATTTTAGGATAATAGTTGTAAATTATATAATCTAATCATGATTTTAAATATATTTCTGAACTTGAAAAAATGTCTTTACCAACACAGATTATGCCTTATGCATAATTTAGTCAACATTCATTATAGAATGCTACCACATGATAGTAACTCATTGAACAATTACTTCTAAACCAATAATTACTATTCATGGGATAGTGTAACATCCCACACTATCCACACCAAACAATTGGAGAAGCCATCTTAGACCTTTACATGCAACCCAAAGGTTTACCACATTTTCTCCACCAACTTTGTGAGATCACACAATGGTTAAAGGAATCACAATTCTACCATATTACTCCACTTACCTCATGAAAATAAATATACAAAGTACCCAAGATTCCAAAATATGCCTAATCAGGACTTAAAATGTTCCTTTCAAACATAAAACCAACATATTTTTGAGTCATGTATAAAACAATTCATAAATAAATATATATATATATATATAATAAAATTCCACATAGGTTGTTTAACAACAACCTCCAATAGGTGGCTAAAGGGACACTTAACCATAAGGTGATCATTATGCATGAGGGTCTCACAATCAATATGTGGCTCTTATGGTGTACACTTTGAATGAGTGAGGTGGTTGCCTCATGAAAAGGAGAGGAATAGGTTTTCAACCTATGAGAGACTCCACTCCATATCATGTACATGATTTAAGCCATTAAGGAAACAATATTTATTTACCCTTAACCTCATACTCATGTTGATGTTTATAGTTTGAATAATGATGTAAGATTATGAAATACATTATGATACTATACTTTGGAAGAATAAACAAGGGATTAAGCTTCCAAAAAGGGAGCTACAGAACATAAGTGCTTAGATTCAAAATTCATATTTTAGCAACATAAGATCACATGTGTAACATAACTAGAATACCTAGATAGCCAGTTGGATAGCATAAAAAGTTCACACATTTCATGTGGTTAATCACTTTCAAATATTACAAGGCTTATACAACACATAAATATTATAAGGCATATGTATAAAGGAGCTATGTAATAAATGTATATATTTAGGTATAGGTATCTATTCCAACGTATTTTACACATTACAATAGTCAAACATATAAATTTTTGAAGCACAAGGGCCCATGATTTATATCAATCCACCCAGTGTTTAAATGTCATGAAAAGGACATTAGATATCCATCAAATGATATCACAAGATCAATCCCAAGGATCTTATATTACAATCACCTTCACTCAAGGTTGTGTTCCAATAAGGCCTATCTATCTCCATGAGTTTTTGGAATTTACCAATAATGTTCACACATTATGGATAGATGGATCATGCTACCCAATAATAGTAATAGATCCCAAAAAATCTTAACTTGTTTAAGCAAGTTAATTAAATTCACCCATCATGCCCTCTAAGCTTGAGACACATCCTTGGACTACTCAAGATATCATTGGATATCTTGCTCATGAAATTAATCAATAAACATCAAGGCATTATATTAAAATTATAGAAACAAGTTTACATTATAATTCAATTGATTGACTAAATCTAACATGTCAAAGGTCGAATGGTGATGCTTTCTTTGATGCAACATGGATTTGGGAAAGGGTGAGCTTAATCAAGGCTCAATATGAATACAATATCACTGTTATGGAAATTACAACCCCCAAAATCAATAATTTCGATCAAAAATTGTAATAAACATCCACATGGATGTAAGACACATCAAATAATAGACATTCTCATGGGTGTCATGATGTAACCAAGTCTGAATAGGCATCCCCATGGATGCATAACTCAACCAAGATTAGTTACACATACACATGGAATCAGGTATATCCATGATTAAATATACATCATAGATGTAAAATAGATCTATAATCAAAATAAATACGCTAAAACTAGTTAACTTCATCCCTTTTAAGAGTTGTGAAGCCACCTACTTCACTAATTTAACTCAAGAAAAAGGCCAATAAGGTCAAACCTAACTTAGTTGAAATGCATAAGTTTTCAAAACCACATAATCTTACCTTTTTAATGATGTATAACAACTACAATTTAGCCAATAAACCAACATCTTAGACAAAAAGCCTTCTTTTTTTGCTTAAAATTCCATTACTTTAGATGATCTAATGTCTTTTGAGCATTATTATTGTAATAAAATAGCTGTATTGTTGTCCTTAGTCACATATAGTGAAACCTAGGCCAAGCCAAAATCTATGGCTATTTACCACAACTATTCCATAATGTCATTACATGAAACTTCTACATAATAACCTTATTATAATCAGAAAAAGAGGTAGGGCAACCTTGTTGTCTACAAACAACTCACCTCATTGAGATGGTTTCACTCCACTAAAATCATGTGCCTTGTAGTGGCATACTAAATCCAAAAATTATAGGAAATAAGTCATTTTAATCAAAGAATACATGATATTCAACTCCTTACACAATAATTTACAATAGTTTTTATCCATAGAACAAACATTGGTTGACACACCCATATAAGTTTATAAGTTATCAACAACTCAAGGAATTTTTTTTTATGAAAGTAGAGCTCAAAATTTGCTAGCGTATCTAATAAATTCATCCCATTTTGAACCCTATTATTCCCTCCAAATTAAGGTTAAACCCTTGGTCTTCCCTGGGTCATAATTTTCCAAGTATCTAAGGAAGGCTCACCCATACAAACCAACCATAGATACTAGATATTACTACCCTAATTCTAAGAGCAAAGCCTAAATCACCTAGCTCCTATTGACTCACCCATATAAGTTAATGGTTTTCATGTGAGACTTACCCTAATACAGATTTATTTGGGAAGGGTTTACCCCAAGGTAAGGGGGTGATAGAAACTAACATAGAAGAAATTTTGAGTCCTTGGAATCATTTCTTCTGAGACATGCACAAAAATTTTATAGTAGTTGATATTTACAACACAACACCTTAACATTTGGTAAAAAAGGCTAAGTGCCTTGTGAAATTAATTCACAATTCTATATGATTGGGATAATTCCTTGGTCACCATATAACAACTCTACAATTCCCAAAATTTATTAGAGCAGAAACACTGCTCTGATACTAGATGAAACAATCCCAATTTTTTTTGGAATTACACATCAGAGTATAATTTAAGATGTGTGTCAACCCAAACTTTGCTTTCTAAATCAAGAAATACTCACTTAACATACTTGAATATGTACAACTAGAACCAAATGAGGTGAACCTAATAATTAGTTAGGGGTAATTACCCATAAAAGATGTTATGGGGAAGTAGGTTTCCTTAAGTGTGTTTATGGGGTTCAAGGTGTATCGATATACACATACATAGATAGGTCTCAAGTTTCATATGTGGCACTCATTATTATACAAAGGACTATTTATAGGTCCTTATCCCTTGCTAATTATCTTACTCCCCTTAGTAGGTTTTGGTTTCATTCATGGGTGGTCAAGTGGTCATTCTAGACTAACCAAAAAAGCTATCCTTAAACCACCTTATGACATCATTGGGTCACAACAAGTCCATGATAAGATAACACATATAACATTGTCTTAACTAATAATTATATATAATATCAAACATGATAATTATATATAAAGAAATATTAATTTGAATACATGTGAATTATGCTAAGATCCCTTAGACATATAATAGGAACATCATGTGCATAAAAGAGATTACAATCATGATGGAATGAAAATAAAGGCATCATAGGCAATTATCCAAGTTCTACCAGTTGATTCTATCAATTACTCATGGCTTAGGGTCATTGCACCATTACCAACATACTAGTTTTAAAATTACACATCATTCAATATATCAACATGAATGCCACTACCTAATTAAATCATCCATGTTACCATAGTGATCAACTTCATTATCTACCATATGAGATATGGTGGTAGCCAATCATTGAATCGATGCAATGATTTTATATTAGCCAATAGATAATGTGATATAATAAATAAATTGGAATCAATACAACCAAATTACATCCCGGCCAAATGTATATTACCATAACATAGATTATTTAATCAACCATTGTTTTTAAGTAAGGAAAGCATATTAGACAATTCAACTTTCACACTTACTTTAGCATATCCATCCATACATATAATCAAAAATTTATTATGAATGATTAAAATTTAAGACAATAACATCTCCTATACTCAAGGAGTTCAATAATGAAGCAACCCAACTTCTTACACCATCATTTCAAGTGTGTTCAAACATGGTTGGGTAATATATTTCTCATAAGAACAAGTACCAAGAATACATGAATACTACAGATTTCTAATTATATCCAAACATAGTAGAGTAGTATATTTCTCATATGCAGCATTATAATTTGTTCATACATATAATAGGTTCCAAAATGAACCAATTTATAGAAGCATATAAACATCAATATTTATGCATGAACTAAATACATACCAACTCACACCACCAACAATGTCTTACTCAATGTGAAAATTCCAGCCACAAAAGAAGTAGACAATATACATGCCTAGTATATAAAAGTGATATCCAACATATATATCTTCATCCATTTCATTTATATAAGCATTTAATGAAGGTAAATGTATCACATAACATTACCATTTCACATTGGAAGTAGTTTAAGATTACTTTCTTCTTTCGTAAGATAATAATTTGTTTTAGTACTTAAATCAACTTACTCTCATAATAGGCAACCTTTAATATAGAATCAACTCAAAATTTCTATCTGTTTCAACAACATAATTAAACCAAGATTTAATAAATGAGAACTAATCAACAAAATATTTTTTTAATTATAACTTACATACGTGAGCACGTAGTCCCAAAAGTTCCAAGTATGCAAGTAGAATTTTATTTATGCCTTCCACATATACATGGCATCTAGCTAAAATGAACTTTATCATATATATCATATATAATATATAAGTTGAAACATCTACAAATTTCTCTATAATCCATACACAAGTTGAAAACCAACTAAACAATAGTTATATATACTGATGTTATCGTGAGAGTCAATTCCAGTGTACATAAAAGATCTATAAGCACATATATATGTATCCAAGGAATTAGTTAGATAAATTATCAATAACTATTATTCAAGTTAAGATACCAACCTCGTAATAATTTGGGCCAACATACTCAAGTATGATTAAAACACCAAAACACGTAATATATTTGCCTATGCAAGTGTCTACTCAAGTTACCATGATTATTCATATCAAGATAACATATATAAGATCCATAAGACTACATAAGAATTAGATGATACACTAAGTGTGCCCAAAACCCAAAATAGGTTATAGACATAAAGATGATAATAATGTATATACTAATATAACATTAGTAGTGATAAACACTACTAATCAAGGATAAAATCCAAGTATATTTAGATGATTAAATTCATAAATTGAAAGTAAACCTCCACATCTTACCACATAATCATCATTATGAGCCTTTACTCCTTATTCCCAAAGGATCCCTATCTAATTACAAGGTTAGCATGCCAACATGTCAAATGTAACTAAACCAATATCAAATGAAAGTAATTACAATTGTATCCACTAGTCATGATATATGAAAGTGATATAACATCTATTTTAACAAAGAGACAAACATGTAATAAACAATACCAAATACTTCATGCCTATCTTCAAGATCCTTCAGGAATGGAGTAGCTAAAAATTGAATCAGACAAACCTTCATAATCAACCCTATGAGCCCAACCATTGGTGAACCTTACCACCACAACCATCAGCTAGATGGTGGTTTTGACAACTAGGGTCAAGAAGGGAGTTTTGAGCAAGTCAAATTCTAAACCATTGGATATCTCAACCCAAATCAACATCACACAAGAAAGTGATCATCAAACACCATTACAAGATGAGATAAAAATAACCAAATTCATAATCAATATAAATCAAGTGTGGGGATAACCACTATAGGCTGCTCAAAGTATATAGTGATGGATTTCACCAGTAAATCCATCTCCATAGCATTTGAAAAACAACTTGGAAACACTCCAAGTGTACAGTTAGTATATATTATCCTACATGCCAATCTATAACCCAAACATACAAGCATATAGATTAATGCTTAGTAATTTAGGCCTAGTATGGGAATGGTTACTCCATATGGATATAATTCACACAATCATATAAAAAAGTATGAAGCATAAACATGTAACTCAACACATTATACACAACCAAGCCATAGTCCAATAGGATTTAATAATTAAACTAGATAATCATAAAAACCAATCGACATTTTCATTTTGACTTAGCCATGCAAAATACCCAAAGCAATAGTTAATTATTCCAACAATAATTCAAAATAATAATTGATTATAAATCTATAATTGATCTAACAATTCAAAATAGTCAACATATAGAACCTAGTTAATGCATTCATCATAATCTCCAATAATACCAACAATTTTGAAAAAGGGCAACAATGATTCCAACAATAATTCAAATTAATAAATCAATCTCAAGTCAATAATAAATAAGAGAGAATCATGTTATCATCATGAATTCTCATGTGCTCATATGATACCCGATTATGAAAATTGGGTGAACATGAGTTAATGGAATAATGTACTTCTCAAATGGTTTTAATTAAAAGTCAAAATCCCTCATTATAAAATGATAATTCCAACAAGGCTTATCCCTTATTCTCATAGTGTATCCATACATAAATCATATATAACTCTTAATATATCCATAATAAAATCATGTGTTTTATAATAACACACATAAGATTTCCAATTGAACCAACATATAGGTATTTATAACTAAAACAATCTTATGCAAGGGAAATGTAATGACCAATTCATTAAGGGGAATGAGCCAATTAAATTCATCCATGCCACAATGGTTCAACATTAATTTAAAAATAGGCATCTCTCGCAAGGTCTTAATAACTTCATAGGCCAATTCATGTCATTTAATCCACTTGCATGGCCAATTGAAAATAAAGTCCTAGGTAGAAAATGATATAATCCAAAGACCCATTTTCTCACAAAACAAACTCAACTCTTTTAAATTTTAAAGATCCAATCAATTTTTCACTTCGAAGGAATATATATATATATATATATACATATATATATATATATACATATATATATATACATATATATATATATATATACATATATATATATATACATATACATATATATATATATATACATATATATATATATACATATATATATATACATATATATATACATATATACATATATATATACATATATATATATATATACATATATATATATATATACATATATATATATATATACATATATATATATATATATATATATATATATACATACATATATATATACATATACATATATATATATATACATATACATATATATATATATATATATATATATACATATACATACATACACACACATATATATATATACATATATATATACATATATATATACATATATATATATATATATACATATATATATATATACATATATATATATACATATATATATATATATATATATATATATATATATATATATATACATACATACATACACACACACACACACACACACACACACACACACACACACATATATATATGTATGTATGTATGTATGTATGTATGTATGTATGTATGTATATAACAAAATTCTACCCACAAGATTAAATAAACACCCCAAATTGATTTAGTTCAAATCTAAAAAAAATATATTGATAAATCGAACAATCTACCTTGAAGGTGTAGTATAGACCCAAGTCAATTTTTAATATTTTAATTCATTAATCAAATTATTTAGGTATGCAACCAACAAGAATAGGGTACAATGACCCACAAGGATACATGCAGGCCATAAATAATTGAAAAGAACATACTAGCATCAAATCCTTAAGTAGATGTAGGGATCGATAAAGGAAATTAGGATGCATTATTATAAACACATAATTTCATACACATAGGGTTAAATAAGTTGAGTACTTACATTTAATAGCATAAAATTCATGCAACATAGCTGATTTAAATACCCACGATGTTCCTCAGAAGGAGCAGGGGTCGTCAATTCCCATATACATAGAAAAATAAACTCAGCAGTAGGTTCAATAATGGGAAGCCATGGCATACACACATTAAAATTGAAAATACATATCCCATAAAATAATAATGCATTCACTAGGATAAGAGTATAACCAAATCAATATGTGTGAAACCCAAACAACATAATCGATCCTCATTTTGCAAGTTTATATGCAAATGAGAAATGTTGAAATTATATTGGCCTCAATAACACTGATTATTCATTCTAAGAAAGATAACTAGCTTACAGTCAAAAAGTGATGTACCCATTTTATGCAAGGGAAAACATAAAATAATGCCAACAAGTTAATATCCAGGTTAGAAAATACCTTGCTCTTATAAGCATTGAACATTGACTATGATAAAATAAAGCTGAAGCCCATGTCCAAAAGCCAATAATCCCCATAAAAACTCTTTTTCCACCTTTTTCTTCCCCTTCTCTCCATTCTTCTTGCCTCCCTATCATGTCTCATCCATCCATCCATCCATCCATCCATCCATCACTGTCTAAATTTCCTTACTCCCCTTCCAACTCTTCATACCCCCTATTCAATTCCTTATTAAATGTGGAGAGATAAAATCTTTTCCAAATTCATTGACCCCTCTCCCAAGGCATTCCCCCTACCAAAAAACATAAATAAATGGTCATTAATGACACCTCTCAAAAAATTGATCCATTCAAACAAATAAAACCATAAGGTAATAATAATTAAAATATAATTTAATTATTAAATGCCATCCAATAATTACCAAGACACTAGGGTAATAATTCACGTGGGAGGGGTGTCATGGGGGTAAGTCTAGGTAAGTCTCATAGGGAGTCTGAATCTCAGCAAGGGTGAGTCCAATGAAGTTGAGGCAGCAAAGAGTTCATGGAGAAAAGAGAAAAGAAGAAGTATGAGTAGATGGTTTCAACACCAAACAAACACATATAAAAATAGGATACCAAAAGCAAAGTGTGATAAATTGAGATATAAAATGTGATGGAAAAATAATCAACAAGACTATCCAATAGCATGTGACTAACCATAAATACATGGATACCTATCAGAACTCATCCAACTACTCAAAATCACTTTGCTACCCCAATACTAATGTCATCATCCAACCTAGCTCATAATCAGTACCTATAATCACTAAGTATATACATTAGTAATATCTAATTAAGGATAAATAAAAAGTAATGAATTTTAATAAAATATTAATTACATCAAGTAATTCTTACATCATCAAGTGCAAAATTTAAACATGATATATACATTAGCCTACAATTAGATATCATAGCATCATAATCCATCAACATAGTCCATATAAGGGAGTGTAATAATCAGCTATACACATGATAATATTAATGTTTAATAATTCATGTAAACGTATATAAGGGTTGGGTCATAACATTCGGATCATATAAGGAACATGTAAATTATTTGAAAAAATGTATGAATGATATTTTGGTCAATTTAAATGAGATTAATGTAGGATATTAATTTTACATGTCAATGAAAAATATGATCTTAGACCATTAAAATTAATAAATTATAACTAGATCTTGATTTAAAATACACTTGAAATTGAATTTACCCATCATGACACATAAGGGATACAGTCACACTAATTGATTAAAATAGTAAACGACTAGTGCCATTTAACTAACCATGACCAAGATAACCTTTAACATATTCCCTTTATCTAAATATGAGATACAATATTACTTATACCATACCATATGTATCTATATACTAATTTTAGTATTTAAGGTCAACCATCCCAAACATGGGATCTAGGGATACATTTTGCCTTCTATAGTGTTGGGAGGGATTCCAACCATGGATAATCCCCTCCATGGTTGGGAGGGATCCAAACCATAGTAAGGGGAAAATTTTCCCTCATTATGGTTGGGATCCCTACCAAAATTATATATGTCCTCTATATGGTTTATAGGGATCCTAACCATGGAGAGGAAAACTCCATGGTTGAGAGGGATCCAAACCACACACAGGGAAAAGTTTTACCCTATTATTGCTAGGATCCCTCCAAACCAATGTTGAGTTGTTTTTTCCATGGTTTAGATGCCTAAAAAATGGAGAGAAAAAGTTTTAACCCATCCATGGTTGGGATCCCTCCCAACCATCAATCTATCCTTTCCATGATTGGGATGGATACCAACCATTGAGAGGTAAAAATTGAGTTCAAACATTTTCCTTATCCATGGTTATGAGGGAACCCAATCATAGAGAGGGCAAAGATTTTACCTCACCATGGTTGGTAGGGATCCAAACCATGGAAAAGGAAAAATCTTCATGATTGGGAGATCTCCCAACCATGGAGAGCATAAAATGTTTAACTAAATTTTACCCTCTCTATGGTTAGGTGGGGTCCCAACCATGGTGGGTGAAAATGTTTTCCCATGGAGAATCTAAACCTATTTGGAAGGGCTACCAACCATGGCATGGTAAATTATTTATCTTGTTTATAATTTTGATCAATCTTAAACAAGGATAGGACATGGACATGGATCCCTTATTATATTCATGGTTGGGAGGTTTAAAAACCATGGAGAGGGAAAACACTTTCCCTTTTCATGGTTGGGAGCTCTCCCTACCATGGAGTTATCCTCTCCAACATTAGGAGTTATCTAAACCATGTACATGATAATGTTTTTCCATATCTAGGGTTAGGATCTCTTCCAACCATGGAGAATCCATTTTATGGTTGGTATGTATGCAAAACATGTTGGGGGAAAATGTTTTAGCTCTCCATGGTTGGAGGGTCTCCCAACCATGGAGAATTTGATCGATGCTTAGGAGGGATCCCAAATATGGCAAGGGAATATTTGTCCCTAATTATAGTTAGGAATGCTCAAAACCATGGAGATGTACTCTCCATAGTTGGGAGTGCTCTAAAATATAATGAGAGAAACTATTTTCCCTTACCAAAGTTGGGATCCCTCCCAATAAAAGTGGCTTATCCAAGACATATCTTTTCCCTGACATCATACAAACTTGGTTTTGATGTTAGGGAATGTTATATTTTTTAGGGTATGTAAAATTATAGATAACTTCCTTAATATTAATTTTACATGTTTAAAAAATTTATTGCATTAGCCATATTGGTATATGTGAGCCCTTTACAATGAAACTACTTTAATATATTGGTTTGTCTTGATTTTTGTGCATGTATTGTAAAATTGGCACTATGTACGTGTTCTAAGACTAATACAAGTTTGAATAAAAAATATCATGATACGTGGCACTGAATTATTAGTGTGTTTTATCGTTATTTGACTTATTTTATTTACTATATGCATATTATGTGGTTAATTTTGCTTGTTTGGCTAATGAAAATCTATTCTCTTTTTTCTCTAGAATAATGAAATTCCCTATTTAATTTTTGTTTATATTGGATTTTATTTTAGATTTGCCCAAATCATTTAAATTTAATTTATGTCATTATTTTTTTTAAATTAGTTGTTTTAATAATATATTTATTTAGTGTTAAGTTGACACCCTATTTGATTTTTATAGTTTTAGGTTAACCTTATTTATTTTTAATTTTAGGTTTTCATAAATTATTGATATGGATTTTAGATATTATACTCTTATGGAATTTTGTTACCATAATGGTGAAAAACATTATGGACACTCGTAGTCATATAAAATGTGAAAATTGGTAGCTTGAGTGTGGCTTGTTGCACCTAATCCATAGGTCCCTCTTGCTTGCTCTCATGACCCTCATAGGTATCTTTTCATTGATTCCCAATCATCCATATCCTTCTAGATAGTGATTCCACCTCCTCTAGGTAGAATTTCTAGCGATTATTCCATCCCCCTGGGTCTCATTCCTTTAGGATAATAGCACCCAACTTGGACTATAGCATTAGACCCTAGGGTGTCCATTTTTGATGCTCCTATCTAAGTGAATTTTTAACACCAATGGTCATTTCCTTTTGATTATTATCCTCTTTCTTGTCAGCCTAACATGAATACATTTGACCCATGACCAATAAATTCTTATAAAATCCCATTCAAAGTTTATTTATAAGGGGTTGGTAATTATTACAAAGCAATCAAGAATACAAACAAAACCAATAAGTCAATCTTCTATATTCTCTACATACAATCAACCAATACTACTACAAGCTTATTCAAATCCTTATACCAATCCCTATCCACCTCAAGCACATCCAATTTAGCATTTTAAATCTCCATACACACTATTGCACAAAGCACATCAAGTGGGAGAACTACATATGGCCTGATCCCTCTTCAAAGTATTGGTATGTAGGTAGTGTACACACATAAGGGGTGTACATATATGTTTAGTGCATCCTACATACACTAACCCCCCCTCTTTCCTAAATTTTGTCAAAGCATAATGGAGTCTAAGGCTTAAATACTAAGTCAACTCTAAAAGGAATTTTGTGGACATAAAATAGTCAAAATTTCATAGGCATGCTCACACAGATATAATGGACAAAACCTAAAATGCTCAAATCTCCTAGATAACAATGGTAAAAGAGGACTATATCACCAAACCCTAGGTTATCTTATTTATACGTTCTTATCTAATCATAAAATGAAGGCCAAATCCTAATGTATGACACTATCCCAATCTTGCATACTAAATTCTAGACCATGTAATAGCCATCTCAGTTAGTTTTTAGCTAAGTTTTATTTTTCTCCCTTATTACTATTTTTAGAAAGATTCAAATTATAGTCAAATTATACAAATTAGTAGCTTAATTATTGCCATATTATGTACTGGTTTAATTAACTTAGACCCTTAACTAAATTAAGAATAATAATCCAATATTCCCAAAAAAGTTAAACTATTTGGTGAACCTGACTTACTTCATTTGCACATAAAACCCTAGAAAACCTAGGGTAAATTCCTTACTAATTTTATGACAATATTTTCTAATTTTTTACTTGCCTATTTAAATCATAAATTCAATTTAAATTTTAAAATTCCATAGTAATTTTAAAAATTAATTTTTCTTTAAAACCCTAGTTGTATATACTAGGTCCTTTCAAATCTAGATTTTTTCAATAATTTTTTGATTTTTTACTTGGATATTTAAATCAAAAATTCAATTTAATTTTAAAAATTCCATAGTAATTTAAAAAAATTATTTTTATTCCAAACCCTAGTTGCATATACTAGATCCTTTCAAATCAAGAATTTTCCAATAATTTTTTTATTTTTTCCCTGTATATTTAAATTTCTAATTCACATTTGATTATTAAAATTCCTTAGTATTTTTAAAAATTATTTATTCCAAACACTAGTTGAATTTACTAGGTCCTTTATCATATAAAAACCCTAGGGAAAATTCCTTCCTAATTTTTCCAAAAATTTTCTAATTTTTTACTTGTATATTTAAATAAAAAATTCAAAATAATTTTTAAAATTTCTTAGTAATTTAAACATATCATTTTTCAAAACCCTAGTTAAATACACTAAGTCCCTTTGTTTTCTTGAGGTATCACCTTACATATAAAATCAAATTACACAGAAAAACAAAAATAGATCTCACTTATTTACACATATTTCTTGTATTTTTGCAAACAATAAGGAGACCATACTTAGTCCTATCATGTACATGAATGATGAAGTTTACCACATGTTAATATAAATCTTCATTCTTTGCCTTTCATGCTTAATTTTTATAATAAGGGATGCTATTACAAAATTTATTGCTAAAACTGTTCAAGATTTCAATATTTCTTTTGCATATTCTCTCTCTCTCTCTCTCTCTCTCTCTCTCTCTCTCTCTCTCTCTCTCTCTCTCTCTCTCTCTCTCTCATGTGGAACAATTTACAACTCTATTTTGCTAAACATGTTTGAAATATTATGTTACATGTCAAAAAAAATTATGCATTAATGTAAAATTTCATGCTCTCTATCCCTTATTTGCTATCTCTCATGTGGAATCTTATTTATAATAATATTTATATACAACTTATAACTATAATTACTTCTTTAACATTTTATCTCTCTATTATGTGTAATTCAATCAAGAATAAAATCCTTACATACTTAGAAGATCCATTGCATAAGCTAACAACCACCTACCAAGTTTGAATGTCATATTTATGAATAGGAAAGAATTTCCTTCTCCTCATCTCCTCCAAGAGGGTGATAGCTACTTTCCCTCTAACCATGTCCATGTTATCACCCCTCTAAAAGGTGAGGCAACCTATACTATTATTCCTAATTCATACATTTAGCCTGTAGTTTCTTTAAATCCTCTTCAACATATGTGCTTACATGTTCAATCGAAAGCAACAAGGGTTTGTACTTGTGAGACTCTAAGGGATAAAATCACTAATATAAACAAGTTAATTTCAGATTTATGAATGAAAAATAAGCTATTACATGACAAGATCACAACATTGAAAAATTAGATTATAATACAAAACCCTAAAAGGCATCCTAGTGCTAATCATATGTATGTACCTTCACCTAGTCAATTCATTAGAAACAATGTTACATATCAAAACAAGAAATCAAAACAAAGTAACTCTACAACTAGTGATTCAAAAAGCATTAAAAGATAAAATAAGAGTGGAAGTGAGGTATGAAGGGAAATGATTAAATTTAAGTTGATCAAACTACCTCATCTACATACAATGAGAAGATCCAGATATTATTGTTCATATCATAGAATGCATGTGCATCACACAAATTCATGTTTGGTATTGAATAAATATATACAATAGATAATTGCTAATGAGGATCGTATACAAGGTAAATCAGTCAAGCAATACATAGTGACACAAGAACATAGTCATAAAGGGTCAAATTTAGAAATAGTACAAAAGTGGTTACTAAAGCATAACTCAAAATAACAAAAGGATAAAAAATCAACAAATGGAGAAAAAATAGAACCAAAAGCATAGGTAAAGCATGAAAAAGATGAAAATATACCTCTCCAAAATGAGGCTCAACTTTCAAAGCAATATGGGTTTGGTCAAAAATATTTACAATAGTTTAATTATCAAGGTCAAGGGTTGGGAAAGCATGCTCAAGGCATCACTACTCCTATTCTAGCAATTGACAATGTTTGTCACCAAGATTTGGGATTTATTGAACATCCTAAGGCAAATCATTCATAGACACAATTTATCAAAGAAAAAGATCTAGATACAACAAAAGTCAACACTAGCATTCCATTGGTTCAAAATCAAGATGATAACGATGAGTGAAATAATACAGGTTATTATGATTTCTAGGATATCGACAATGAATCCAAATATTTAGCATCCTATTCACAACCATTCCCTCATGCTTCACAATCATGAATGATTCTTTTTTGAATACAAGACACCATAATGGGGAGTCTCCTATGAGACTCATCAGTTAGTATCATTTCTTCTCAATATTACTTGTATATAGTTTCTTTTTGCTTACTTGTACATAGTTTCTTAGTATTTCTTGTACATAGTATTTTTATGATTGATTTTACATAACTAAAAATATTCCAAAATAAAAAAACATTCAAATAATTCAAAACATCAAAAATATTTAAATTGTATGTATTATCCATGCTTTACATTTCTACCACTATTATAGACTTGAATTTTATTATTTTATGCTATTATTTATTGATTTATCTACATTACCATACTTCACTTGATCTTCTTTAAGTGTGTCCAATGAATTCCAAATCCTTAATTTCTTCACTCTACCCATTGAGGGGGAATCCTACTTCTACATTCGAGACACACATCGATATATTTACCCATTGAGGGCATCTTCTACATGACTACATGTTTTATTATTTTTGGGAAACTAGGGTCTAGTTCCTAAACAATAAAGGGTCTGGAGTAAGGGGGAAAATTGAATCAAATACAATTTTTTATCAATTTAATCAAATTAATTACATATAGAGAGAAATAAACTTATATGTAAAAATAGGCTAAGATGGATGATTCAAAGGTTGAAATTTGTTGTGCAAGACTAGGATAGTGTCACAAATCAAGATCTAGCCTTTGTTTCATGAAAGGATAAGAGCATCAAAATAGGACACCCTAGGATCTAACATTATAGTAATATTCTACCACTATTGTCCCTGAGACCTAAACTTTTTGGCTTTTGTCTATTGTCTTTGTGTGAGCCTATGTACGAAATTATAGAGACTAAATATTGATAAAGCTCATTGTTAGTCCATTTCAATATCCAAACCCTATGTCTATATACACACATGAAATAACAAATACATCAAAAGCATAAGTGGGAACAACTAGGTTAGGGAAATTATGATCACATAATCTAGAACCTCTGCTATATTTATTGTTTCCTACCTTAACCCTGAAGCTTAGGGTCTCATATCAAATGTAGTTTTCCCTTAGGGAACATGAAAAATCAATGCACATAGTAGATTCAAGAATGAAATTTCACCTAGGCCCTTCCTTGATCAAGCATGAAAGTTATCTATGATGTAGAATGCTGAGCTATACTATTAACTAATTTTTATTATGTATTATGCCAAAGTAGTAAGTGATAGATATAAAATTCCTTGTGTAGTCCTTTCTATAGGAGACTCTTTATTTTGAATTTGGGAGATTTATTCACATTTTGTTGACATTATAAAACTTAAGGACAAAGCTAAGAAAGGGGATGGGACTCATTAAGTGAGGGAAATTGACTATTGGAGCTCAAAATGAGCTTGGATAGGAGTGATATAAATGGACACCCTAGGGTCCAACACTATAATCCAATCCCAGCGCTCCTATCCTATAGGCTTGAGACCTAGAGGGATGGAATAAGCATGGGAAATCTAACCTAGCTAAGGTGAAATGAGGTTTTAGAAGTATACAGATGAATAAAAATAAGAAAAAGGTGACTCAAGCATTAAATAATACCAAGATGAGTAAAAAAAAAGACATGGCTAAATGTGAACAAAGCTTATATTCTCAAGTCAGAGTCTCCTGTGAAAGAACTATGAAAAGACAAGATATGTGTGGTTGGTTGACCAATTTAGAGTGTATACATTTTACCCCTTTTATTCTAGTGATGAAATGAATTACTAGAGTAAAATAAAGAAAATAAAATGCATATATGAACCTACCAATGTGGAAATGAATGTGTTGCAAAGGGTCCAATTCACTTCCTAGCCAGGGAAGTCATTGGAGAGATGAATAGTACCTAGAGAAAGAAGGAATCCCTGAAATAGATACCCCCTATATTGAATTTGGAAGTGGAATATATGTAACATGGATAAGGAGGGAAATACTTGCCCCTTGTGTTAAAATTTGACTAGAATGAGAAATGCTCAGAGGCCCAAAACCAATATCTACCCTCTATCCCACATAAAATCATGTAATCATGAATGTGTATATAGAATTTGTATACTATGAAGAGAAAAATCTATCATGCCCCACTCTAAATAATCTCAACTAGAACTGATAAGTGCTTGAAGGCCCAAAACCAATGTCTACCCTCTATCCTACATAAATTTGTGTAGTCTAGGTCTGGTTAATGTAATGAACCAACCATTATAAATGGATATGTAGTCCAACCTGGTGAAAACCTAGGTAAAATTAGGTGTAGTATAAAACTATAGTAAATGTACAAGAAGAGAATGGCATGTCATGACATAATAATCTATATAATCCTAGATGATGAAGAACATGAACATCTGTGCCATGCCACCTAAATATGGTATGTGAGTGATGTGTATATATAATATAGTAATCTATATAACCACATGTGATATGACCTATCATGTCATGCTCTATGTGCAAAACTAGAGATCCAAACACTATTCTCTACACCATGCCTATAATCTACTATATGGTCTTATAACTATGTCATGTTATATGAAGCTATATGTGTGAGACATGTAGTAATGTACATGCCCCCAAATCTGGTATTTGAGTCTAAATATTTATCAAAGTCACTATAAATCTAGGTAATTTGAACCACTATATATGAATAGTCTGTGAATCTATAAATTAAAGGTATATCCCCCTAAATGTCTTGAGTAATGCTGAGTGACCCATATGATCTAAATCACTATTTTATTTTGATTGATCTATGTTGAATCTAATAATTTGAATGTTGGAGGTGTAAGAAACATGTTGTGTCCATCTATGAGAGTGGATAATCATATTGGGTAAGTGTAAGAATATGAATATAGTTGGAATGATGCCCCCCTTTTAGGGAGAGGGATAAGATCTTGCAATAGAGGAGTTTGAGCCAAAATTGATGACTAGTGGCATAATGATAGAAGTAAGGTTGGTATAGTTTGAATTGATTAAGGAGTTATTTGATTGATTAGACTAAGTTGTTTGAAATTTGAATGATCTTTTGATTGGTTAAGGCCAAGTTGTATGTCTGGGTATAAGAAAGGTATAGAGATGTGTATGCCATAATAAGTAGATGATATAGTAAGAGAGCAAATCTTGTATGATGTTGAAGGTATTATTGTCATGATTCTATGGAATAAAATGGTTTGTAAAATGGAGTTACAGGGATCTAGTTATAGGGAAAATGGTATTTTGTTTTGAATGAAAAGGTTGTTTAATATAAGAAAAATGAATTGATTCTTGATTCATTTGTGCATTGACTAGGTTTAGATTTGGAGCTCTAGAGTATGAGATATGCTGAGGAGATGAGGACTTGATGTAACCCATTTTGAGTAGTTAGAAACCCAAGTGAAGGCTAGTGGTGATGTTACCCTAGTAAGTAGTTGAAACACATGATTTTTGCTTCTTTGAAAGCCTTTTTTTGAGGCCTTTAAAGCAGCCTAGGACAATTTATACTAGTTTTAATGCTCCTATCTAGGAGTCAACACTCTTATCCTAGGTTCAAAATTGTTTTCTATTTTATAGTGCCCATGTCTAATCCTAGTGTCCTTTTTATAGTGTTGTTGTCCATTGCCAATAATTTTCTAAAATTTTGATTTCTTACTTGTTGTTTAGCTTGGCTATTTAGTTTGGCATGGTTGAATGATATATATGTTATTTACTAGTGTTTTGAAAAGTAAGGTCTGAATGAGAGAGTTTTGTAGAGATCAAGTGATGAAGATATTAAGGATATTACCATTGTCTATTGATGAGAGAGCTATTTTGGATAGGGTATAGTTGGGTCATGTATGTGACCTAGGCATAGTGAAGTAAGATAGGTATCTAATTATACCCTTATGTGAGAGGTGGAATGCAGATATATGTACTTTTCTAGCTTCCTATAAGAGAGATTACTATGACTCTAAAAGATGTGTATCACATTTTGCATTTACTAGTTAGTGGATGACGTGTTACATTACAAGATGACATGGATGTTGATGCTATTGATCATGCATCTTTGTATTTTGCTAGTATACCTTTAGGTATACATCAGAGAGGTAATGATAGTGATGTGCTACTATCAATTATAGTACAATCAAGTTTTTCATGCTTGAAAAAGTGGTTGGCCATGTTTTTGTCTTCATTTATTACTATGGATGGGAGTGGGGGTGTTGATTACATATAGGATGCATAGGATTGTTCATAGTGTTGAGGTGTATGGTATTGTGTTCTCATGAGGTAGGAATATGCTTTCCCACCTATATATGGATAATTATAGGTTTAAATAAGATGTAATTAGTGGGTGGTATAAGTGAATCTACCTTATTTCATTATTGGGTATATATGAGTACATTGTAATTGTGTATCTGATTAGATTACCTAGGGCTAGAATGAGCACATCCATAACCATTTAGGGAGTGATGAATGATTACATTGGCTATCTAGTCTCCTAGGATAGATCAATATAGACAAGTTTTAGATAGATTGGTGGCTTGTGATATCATATGGATGCCCTATATGAGGATTTCCTAAGTCGGCGTAGGATGGAGTGTAGTTGTAGTATATGAGGGTCAACTATTGGTTACATGACTACTTGGTTGGAGTGTATGAGAACTTTTAGTATGAGCATGTGAATAGATAGTTTGGGGGTACCACAGGATGTGCCATTAAAAACATGGGTATGGGTGAGGAGTGCATAAACACTAGTGAGGGTAAGAGTTCATGTGAGGCATACTAAGACTAAGATAACACCATTACCTTTGGATTCATGGGATGCAGCTATAGATATTACTAATGTAGATGATGTTGGATGTAAAGAGGTATATACCATCTGGTGGGCTAGGCATCAATGGGATCCATTATATTTTGTTGATGGAGGGGATGCTCTCGAGTATGAGGATCCTACACTGATCTAGATGATGGGAGGGTAAATAGAAAATTATATTTGAATTGTGTATAAGTTTGTGCTTATTTAGTTTGATTTGAAAGCATGTATCTAATGTAGTGCTGTACTTTGTCTATAGGTAGAGTGGGAGGTGCTCAAGATGAAGCACAATATGGTGTTGGGAGTGGAGATGATGAGTTATAGGAGACCATCATTGAGTCAACACTCTGAGAGCTCACATGACATGTTCTTGATGATGCTATGGAAGAGGGTTTGATAGAGTGAGTGATAATTAAAATTAGTGTTTATACCCATTTTTTTGATAGAGTGTCTATAGATATAGTTGCATATGTTAGGGTATTGGGAAAGAGATGATCTTAAGGTTGAGCTAGACAGGCATAGGATGCCTCCACCTAATTTTAGACGAATGATTATGAGGATTATGGATGAGTACATAGATATTTAGAGGCATTATGTGGACTTGTATGAGGAGAATGGCTGGGTACTAGAGAGAAAAAGTCATCGTAAGAGGCATTCAAGAGTTCAAGGAGGTGTAGAGCCATCGAGTGGTAGAGTGGATTATGGGACTAGTACTGGTGAAGTGAGGGAATGACACCCATTCATGAATGATTGTATTTTGATATGATGTATATGATTTGAAAATTTGGTTATATATATATACATACATACATACATACATATATATATAATATATATATGTGTGTGTGTGTGTGTGTGTGTGTGTGTGTGTGTGTGTGTGTGTGTGAGTGTGTGTGGGTGGGTAATAGTTTTGATTTTGAGTTTGCATATGTTTAGGTAAAATGTTGTTGTGTGATGTGATTTGATTGTTTATGATACGTTGATAAGTGTGATGTTAGGTTTGATTTGCAATCATATGTGAGCAACAAATTTGTTGGTTTTATAATTGGTAAATTGTTTTGATAAAGTGAATTGGTTTAAGATTAGAAACATGGGGATATTGGTAGGTCTAGATTTTGGATAATTTGGTTTGGCTAGGGATGGCTTTTTAGAACTAGGGATGTTAGGTGTTATTAGAATGAGTATGTAAGAGAGCATTTTGTGCTCAATTCCTCTAGAGTGGCTCAAGAATATAAAGGCTAGCCATTTGGCTCCATCATTTCCCACTAAGTGAAGATATGTAATAATTAATATGATAATGAATGTTTTTATGGTTGTGTCCAAATCCATCTAAGTAAGTGGCCCAAGAATATAAAGGATAGCTAGTCCTTTGACTCTATCATTACCCTGCTAAGTGAAGCTATCAACTAATATTGGTATAAATGTGTGTCATATTTATATCTAAACCCTGATGGCCAACTGAACAAGTGCCCATACTACTCATGCTATGTAGGAATATGCTTTATATCTGATACTATCTATGATGTAAATAACTATAGATATACATGGAGAATCTATAAAATGTAACCTCATTGGATGTGCGATTGAAATTGTGTGTTGTGGAGAAGGCTCATCTATCTACAATCATATTGGATTGTTGCATGAAATAACACCCTATGGCCTTTTTTGTGATACATATGAGTGATTAGTGGATTGAGATGGAGCTAAAAACTATGATGGGGGCTCATCTAATCTTAATCATAGAGGGATTCTACATGAAATAGGTCATTAAAAATTTGGTCATAGTGAGTATCTATCTGTATAAATACTCTATGATGTGGGTTCATTTAATATTAACCATAATGGGTTGATATGTGAGATAGGACCATAGAAATCCAGCCATAGTGAATATCTATCTGGAGAGATACTCTACTATGGTGCTAGTGACTATGCTATATATGTATATGAAACTACACTATTTACTCAGACTACATTGATATATGTAGGTTGCTCTCACTATACTAGTTTCCAAACCTTATAAATAAGTGGAATAGGAGACATCCTATGAGGCTCTATCCTAGAACCTGCATTATTCTCATGATGAGTGATTGATGATTCCTATAAAGGAATGTCTTGGGATGATTCAATCATGGAGGAATGAGGTCTAAGAATTTTTGATGGAGGATATCTTAGTGCCCCCTATATGAATTATATGATTCCATTATCAACACATTTATTAGTGCAATCTCTGAGTCCATAACAATCATTATCTCTAGTTCATGGATATGATGATAATTACAAAAGGTCTAATGTGGCTATCTATGTCAGAGATATGGACCTCATCAATGAGTAGAAGGTAATGTGATTAACATCCTATCAATTAGTGTTGATAATATAACACATGGGCTATCTTGATCTAAATCAAACTATAGTGGTGCCTTTTTATTATTCTCTATAGTTCATATTGTAGGTTATACTTTGGAAACTAGCTCTCTATTCTTAACTGGTTGATTTTTTGGTTGAGGTCTCCTATCTTGTTTAGGACATGGTGGATGTTGTGTGTTAGGAGATGTAGATAGAGGTACTATTGTGAAATATAGAGTAATGTGATCAATTGAATTTGCCTCAATCAACACCAATTTCTTTTCCAAGGCTAGAACTATATAACATATGTGTTTGAAAGAAGATTATGTCTGATATAATAGATGCTCAAGGAGAGGTTAACAAAGCCCATTAATAAATATATGTTAAATCTTATATTAGACTTAATGTGTGCATCTTGAATCATAATATATAATTACTAACTAGCTCTAAATTATTCTGATGTAATGTGGAAAGTTTCTCATATGTAACATGAGGGCCATGTTTGTTATGTAATGTCTGAGAAATATCTCCTCAAAGTCATCATATGTATTTAAGGAGCTAACAAGGAGTAGATGAAAGATATCATTATGTGCTTCCTCCACTAATGTCTACTAGAATAATTTCAATAGAATCAAAGGACTCACGTGAAATGGCAAAGCTTTCTAAAATTCCCTAAGGTGTATGAATGGATCTATAGTTCCATCAAAGTGAGGCAATGATGGTATCAAAAATGCTTAGGCAATGAAGATTTGACATATGTCTTCAGAAGAAGATTACCATGTAAATCATTGGCATCCATATAAGACTTACAAGCCTTGTTTTTCAAGGTAAGGAGATGTACTTGGTGTTGTAATTCACCTACTACATACATCAAAAACATAATCTCCTAGGATGGTATATTAGCATCTTGAATTGGCTGATTTAATCATTGAATTTGATAATTAATTTTATCCATGGGAATTCTACATTTAGAAATTGGATCATAGAGAGGGGGTATGCTCACTTGAACCTTTAGAGGAATGGTAACTTGGACCTTGCTAGAGGGATGTGGGCTACCACTATCTTTAGGTGAAGAGTGAAAACTAGGTTCTACTATAGTGAGGGGTGGCTTGGGAAATTCATTGGTATTTTTAAATTTTAGTGAATAAAGTTATAATTGAGTAGATGATGTGATGTTATCATTAACATGTGCATTATTTGAAATAGAATCATGCATAGAAGTAAAGACAACATTTGGTAGTTGTATTATGTTTGAGAGGTAGAGTGAAAGAATAGTTAGAAACATGAGATGCATTTTCTTCTTCACTATGTACATAAGAATCATCATTATTACATGCATTATCATAGATGAAATATTTTTCATAGTCACTCTCATTTTCATATTCATTATCACTTCTATTGTCACTAAGGAGAGGTGTACGAGAAGAATTTAATTATTTTCTAATATGCAATAAATTATAATGTGAATTTGGAATATTATGTGCATCTATGTTATCCATGAATGGAGTGTATGAATTATTTTCATTTACAACATGAGAATTAAGAGTAAGAGATTTATCATTTAGAAATTATTTTGATAAAGTAGAGTTGAGATCATGAGATGCATCATTTGAACTATGCATTGGCAATTTTAATTTATTGCATTTATATTGTTGTGTTTTGAACATATAAGTAGCAAAAGAGAGAGAGATTAGGTTCATAAGGAATAAAATTATCACCAATAAGAGGTTCACTTGGAAGTGCATGACTAATTTGTTCATTTGGTATATTGTGCATAGGAGAATGAGGTGAAAAGTATCTTTCCCATTTATCAAAATTATTTTCCTTAGAAGAAGGAATGAGAGAGATAGGTTTGAGTAAAGAAGGTGCATCTAATTTTTCTTCACTGTCACTTTCACATGTATCATCATATTAATCATTAAAACAATAGTAATTATCTTAATTGTAAATGAAATCATTTTCCACATTTTTAGCTAATGTAAAATTTTGTAAATTTATCCATTTGTTGTCATAATTATGAGAAAAATTTAGAAATTGATCTATGGGTTGATAGGGAAGAAGTGCCTTAGTGACCATTTTATTTATTTCACCAAAGAGAATGTGAAAAAGTACTATTAAGAAAATAAATGCAATAATAACTACTCACATAGATATTTTGAAAATAATTTTGGCACTCTAAACAATTTGCAAAAATTCCAAAATATTTAAAAAAAAAATCCAAGAAAGGGTTGGGGTTTGAGGACCTAGTTTAGAAATCTAGGGTTTTGGGCTAGGTTTTTAATTTTTTTTGAAAATTATGACAATAATTTAAATTTTAAAAATAATTTTGAATATGATAAATGCAAAAAAATTTATACAAAAATAAAAAATTTGAAATTTAATTTTTGCACAAAATAACTACTAATATTGAGAATTTAGAAATATTTTTGGCACTCTAAACAATTTGTAAAAAATGCAAAATATTTTTCTTAAAATTGCAAGGAAGGCTTGGGGTTTGAGGACATAGTTTAGAAATATAGGGTTTTGGGCTAGGTTTTTAGAATTTTTGAAAATTATGGTAATAATTTAAATTCTAAAAATAATTTTGAATAGGATAAATGCAAAAAAATTTATACAAAAATCATAAATTTGAAATTAAATTTTTGCATAAAAATATGAAGGAAAAACCCTAAGGGTACCTAGGGTTTTAGATTTTTAAAAGTAAGTCAGGTTCCCTAAAATGTTTTATTACTTTTGAGAAGTTAGGTTCTAGTTCCTAAACAATAAAAGGTCTGGAGTAAGGCGAAAAATATAATCAAATACAATAAAACATAGGTTTTTATCAATTTAATTAAATTAATTGCATATATAGAGAAATAAACTTATCTAAAAAAAGGCTAAAATGGATGATTCAAGGGTTGAAATTTATTGTGCAGAACTAGGATAGTGTCACAAATCAAGATCTAGACTTCATTTTGTAAAAGGATAGGAGTGATGAAATAGGACACCCTAGGGTCCAATGTTATAGTCCTGAGCATTTTGGGTTTTGTCCACTATATTTATGTGAGTTTGTGTATGAAATTTTGAAGGATGAATGTTGAAAAATCTCACTATAAGTCTATTTCAATCCCTAAACCCTATGTTTACCTATACACAAAATAAAAAATACATCAAAATCATAAAGGGGAAAAAATAGGTTAGGGGAAGTATGATCACATGATCTAAAACCCCTGCTATCATGATCACTACCTACATTAACCTTCAAGCTTAGGGTCTTAGATCAAATTTAGTTCTCCCTTAGGTAACATTCATAATCAATGCACATGATAGATGCAAGAATGAACTTTTGACTAGGCCCTTTCTTGATCAAGCATGCAAGTTTATGTGTGATGTAGAATGTTGAGCTATACTATTGAGTGATTTTTATTATGTACTGTGCCAAAGTAGTAAGTACTAGATATAAAATGCCTTATATAGTCCTTTCTATAGGAGACTCTTTATTTTTAATTTGGGATATTTATTCACATTTGGCTGACATTAGAAAACTTAAGGACAAACCTAAGTGGTTGGGACTCATTAAGAGAGGGAAACTGACCATTGGAGCTGAAAATGACCCTGGATAGGAGTGTTGGAAATGAAAACCCTATGGTTTAGTGCTATAGCCTAATCCCAACACTCATATCCTTCAAGATTAAGACCTGGGGGTGGAATAATCATGGGAAATCTAACCTAGCTGAGGGAGAATGAGGTTTTAGAAGTCTACGAATGACTAGCAATAAGAAAAAAGGTGACTTAAGCATGAAGTAAGACCAAGATGAGTAAAATGAAAGACATGGCTAAATATGAACAAAGCTCATATTCTCTAGTCAGAGTCTCCTATGAAAGGATTATGAAAAGACAAGATATGTGTGGTTTCTTGACCAAATTATGTTGTATACACTACACCATCTAGGTTATGTAATTCCTATACCACATACTCTAGTAATCATGTTGATATATATTACTTACTATCTTACATAGATTACTCTATCAACACTCACTAGTATATAAAACTTGTGTATTTTCTTAGTGTATACATAGTCTAGTACTACATGTCTTGTATACTTTCACTTATTTCTTTGATTAGTTATATGTGATTGTATTTCTAGTACTTTCATGCTTTCCTTTCTTGATTTACATAGCTAGATGTGATTGTATTTCTTAATTCCTATTTTATCTCCTATATGTGTCTTAAGACATTTTCCAATGTCTTTTAATTGTACTCTTCTATGTGATTGTGTATTTCATGCCAACCTTGTTTATTTCCAATTGTATGTGTATGTGGAATTTGAAGATGCCTTGTATTCTTACTTTCTAGTTTGAGTGACATGTGCCCATGTCCCTTATTTGTTTGGCCCCTTGGCCCCTCTTCTATGTTTCTTGATTCTTGCCTTGCATGCTTGTTACTTGTTTGCTTCTCACTCATTTTTAGTGTCATGATCCACATCATGCATTATCTTACTTTATTAGATGCCATGATGGACATCATGTTCCATCCCTCCTTCATAACTAACACCTAAATAACTAACTAGACTTTCAGTTTCAATTCAATACATTGCACATGCTATTACATTGTTATATCTATCTAGGCATACCCCTATTAATCTAATAATCTCTCATTAAAAACCATGATATATCTTGAAATATCTTGTTAATTGTCATGGATATATAATGTATCTTTAAAACATAACACACTTACAGGACTCTTCTTTTGAGGGCAGTCATTATAGGGTCTTCATTTCTACTCTCAAATGAGGGGGAAACAAATAGGAATTTTTTCACAGAGATTATATCTCATAATGATCAAAAAAGAAGTTTGTAAAACACCTAAAACAATAAATAGACTTCAAACCAGGTAGAATAAACCAAGTAAATAATCAAAATTATAGAACAATAATCATAATTAGCATAGGAAAATAACACCAAGATTGGACTACAATGTCAAATAGTAGGGTGCCCATTTTTTGTGCTCTTATCCAAACAACAAAAAAATTAGTTTTTCCAAAAACAAGTAAAATATTAGGTTTAGCTATAGTTTTACAAATTTAGACCAATTCATATACAATAGTTTTAGTACAATATTTCTTAGATAATCTAGATATAGGGGACATCATGCATGACATGATGGCTCTCATTTCTAGTTTTAGATAAGGTAGTTAGTATAACTTCTAGATCAGAATCGATGTTTCAAACACTAGTGATTGGGGGAAATGTGTGTGGCACATTTGTCTTGTTTTCTTTCTGAGTTCAATACATTAACCAAGCATTCTCGATAATTGTGTGCCTTATTCCATCTATAAGTGGTTGGCATCATTTTGGAGTGACTTTCATACAAGCCTAACCTCCATATTTTAGAGTGGATTTCATATAAGCCCAGTGCCCAATTTGGAGCAGATTTCATATAAGCCTAATATTCACCTTCTTTAAGTTAAACAAGATTAGCCCAGTTTTTAGTACACATTTGGCTATCTATATCACATTATCACATTTTAGAGCATTCATGGGATTTAGGAGCCATCCCATATGACACACATTCATATCAATATTAGTTTATAGCTTCACTTCATGGGGAAATAATGGAACTAAAGGTCTAGCTAACCTTTGTATTCTTGAGCCACCTATTTAGAGGGATTGAACACATAGTCCAAACATTGATTAACACATGCATGATCACATAGTTTCACTTAGTGGGAAATGATGGAACTAAAGGGCCAACCTTTACATTCTTGATCCACTCTTAGGGAATTGAGCAATCAACTCCATTCATAATATTACTCTTGGTACAACACATATACAACATCATTCAACACATACTCAAAATCACTCAACATCAAAATAGGTTTTATATTGGTCTACATACCTGGTGAGGTGTATTTATTCCTTTATCTTCCTCTCTCTCTTACCTAGCCTTATACATTTTTATTTTAGCTATAGAGTATCTAGTAAGAAATGATCCACTCTTTTTTTTATATTGAAAATTTACATTTCACAATGTGCTCTCTCCATGCCCACCCAACATCACACAACTTCATGAGCTTCACCCTTGTAGGTAAGTTAGGTACACTTTCAATTTTTCCTTTATCTTAGTATTTCACTTTTCTACATCACTAAAATAAAGGGGGCAAATGTAGTCATCTAGAATGTGAAAATTGGTAACTTGAGTGTGGCTTGTGACACCCAATCCATATATCCCTCTTGATTTCTCTCATCACCCTCATAGGCATATTTTTACTAATTGTCAATCATCCATAGCCTTCCAGACAATGATTTTACCTCCTCTAGGAAACATTTCTAGTGATGATTCCATCCCCCTAGGTCATATTCCTTTAGGATAATAGCAGCCAACTTGGACTATAACACTAGACCCTAGGGTTTCCATTTTTGGTGTTCTCATCCAAGTATATTTTTAATACCAATGTTTATTTCCTTCTAGTTCTTGTCCTCTTTATCGGTCTAACATGAATATATTTGACCCATGACCAACATATCCCTATAAAATCCCATTCAAATTTCATTTAGAAGGGGTTGGAAATTATTACAAAGCAAGCAAGAATACAAACAAAACCACTAAGGCAATATTTTATATTCTTTGCATATAACCAACAAATAATAATACAAGCTTATTCAAATACTTACACTAGTCCCTAGACACCTAAAACACATCTAGTTTAACATTTTACATCTTCATACACACTATTACATAAAGCACTTTAAGTGGGAGAATTACATATGGCTTGATTCCTCCTCAGAGTATTGGTATGTAGGAAACATGCCCACACAAGGGTTGTGGATACATGTTTGGTGTGTCTTACACACACTAACCCCCCTTTTTCTTAAAGTTTGTTAAATCATAATGGATTCTAGGGTTTAAAAAATAAAACATCTCTATAGGGAGTTCCATAGATCTTCAATAGTCAAAATTTCATAGGTAGGCTCACACAAACATAGTGAACAAAACCCAAAAAGCTCAAATCTCCTAGATAACAATACTAGAAGAGGACTATAGCATCAGACCTTAGGGTGTCCTATTTTGGTGATCCTATCTAATCATAAAATGAAGGCCTAATCTTGATTTGTGATAATATCCTAGTCTTACACAGTGAATTTTAGACATTGCAACAATCATCTCAATCTATTTTTAGCTAAGTTTTATTTTATCTCCCTTGTTACTATTTTTAGAAAGATTCAAATTATAGTCAAATTATACAAATTAGTAGCTTAGTTATTTCTATATTATTTACTAATTTAATTAAATCATACCCTTAACTAAATTAGGAATAATACTCCAATATTCCCAAAAAATTTAAACCAACTCTAAATATGAATATTTTATGGATTAAATCATGTAAAATATTATTAGATCAACATTTTAGATGTGTGATCTAAAATGATGATAGGGTTTAATCTATAAAATCTTCATATTTACTTCATGGACCATAGAAACACCATTTCTCTTATATTATTGACTTCTTTTTATTATCATGAAAACATATTTTTTAATGAATTTGATTCAAAATAATAATGAAAAAATGAATAGAATAGTCATAATGTATGTAAGAAGAATAAACATACTATCTAATTCAAAGTTTAAATTTTGATTTTGGCATTTATACTTTCTATAGCCTTTGTTGATATTATTTTGTATTTTATGAGATTTTTTTTAAGGGGTATCATTTAACATTTTTTCATATGAATATTTCTTAGGATGAAATAAATTATAATCATAGTGGAAACTTAACACATGATGTTATTCACTACACATAGTTTCATCAAGTATTGGGAGTTTGGTGTGTATTCTAAAACTAATACCTCAGTTAAATTGTGTATCACTTACAAGACTAGATTTTTCAATGCTATTTTATCACTATGTCTCTTATATTTTTCCTACATATTGGTATACCCATGTGTGTCAATTTGTTCATGAGATTTATGCTTCCACATTTTATGTATGTGTCTATTGGTGTAGTTATAACTACAATATCTTAATAAAATAGGGTCTCTTATTATAATATGTATGCCCATGCCTTGTTTCAAATCTTCCATACTTTCAATCAATGTAGGGTGGCTTTTGAGGTTTAATGTTAGTGGTACTATAGTTATATTTGACTTTAAAATGACCAAGGTCAAATTTCACATTTTAATTTTTTTTCCTCCATCATTTTCATCATTCTTACATTTTAGATAAAATTTGTTACATTAGGTTCGAAATAAGAAAGGAAAACTAAACAAAGTGTTGTATTTTCAGGAAACCACTATAGGTTTTAAAATCTTCTCTCCAGTTGAATAAGAATGAATTCTTATTCTCCTTGAATAGAATGGATTAAATAACAATGGAAAAGTTTTAATAGAATGAATTAAAACATAGAATAAAAGTCATCTAACCCTAAACATTCATGATTCTATTGTATTCCTCTTATATTTACTCCATTATTCAACAATTGGTTTCATTTTACAACATAATAGTTGTTATTACATTCCCTCTTTCAATACTTGTTTATTATGTTGATTTTTGTAACTAATAATCGTATCTTATGCAATTATTGTCATCAAGATTATGTGGGCCGTCATTTTTTTTAACATCCAATTTTTTGTTGTTGCTTTAAGTCCTCAAAAAACATATTTTATGTATTTGCTTCTATTAATTTTTTAAAAAACAACATTTTAAAATCATAATATCATTATATTGTCCTATGTTATCGACAAGCTTAGTTTATAAATTATTATCATCAACTATATGAAAGTAACAATATATTTAAAAAATATTTTATAATAACTTTTTTTCACTACCTATTATATCCCTCTTCTAATCCATATTTATTTTGATGATTTTATTCAGTGACGAACCCTTTTTATGCTTTAATACGACATAAAAATAGAATATGGTGATTTTGGTATAACTATGTGTGTTCAAAACTCAATATGTTTTGAATCACCAACCATTATCCATCATTATGAGAAATAATGTTTCTCATGTTGATGGATCATTGATGATCCAAAACATTCCAAGTTAAAAACACACATATAATTATACCAAAAAATCAAATTATATTTTATGTAGTTATTATCATAGGTTTGTATAATCCATCATGATAAAACTACACAATAATATTAATCATGGTGAAAACAAACTTTAATTATTCCATATTCTCTTTGGTGGTATTATAAGAAACTCAAAATAAATTTAAAATTTAAACTATTTTAAATAATGCAACAAGTTGGAAATAATGTAGAAAAACACATTAATAATAGTAAAATCAATTGTTTTTCATTTTGAGCATTTCATAATCTCACTAGGAAATTAATGGATATTTAGCCAACTATTTTTGTTGAGTATCGAACTATATTACTTAGTGAAAATTGATTATTAATCACCATTCCATGAATCATGATTTTTTACAAGGTCTTTCACATCACCTTAAAGAATACCACCTTATATGGTAACACACATTGATACATACTCATTTGGATTTACACCTATACTTGATTCACAATTTTGTTATTTTTAATGGTTACTATCCTACCTATTCAAAATTTTAATGGTGGATAGATTGAATTAAATATGTTGTTCAATTTTCCTTTCTTATTTTGAATCAAATGAAAAAGATTCTATATGAAATTTAAGACATATATTATTTATTCCATATTCTCAATCATATTCAACTATTTGTGGTCCTATTGTCTTATTACTAATCTCTACATTGAGCATACCTCAGTAAAATAATGTGTGGATTGATCTTATTTATACCATAACATTTTTATTATGTGGTGAGTTTCCAATATGGTTATAATCAATTTTAGGCTGAGCAAATAATAATCTCTATTAAATTTTCCTGAATCTTAATTTGGCATTCTCAATGGAATTACAAGACATTCTCCTTAATTTATCCAATAGGTTTTAAACTATAGTGGCATGCATTATAACTATATATTAATTTGGTAATGATAATTAAACTTGAAACTAGATAATATGGTAGTTATTATTCTATATAAAATGCTATTATATATTTAGTTTTCTTTTATTATTTTGAACCAAATACAAAAAAATACCATTGACATCTTTTGTCAAATTATTTGTTTTTACTATTAACTCCCCTCTAATGTGTTTACTAGTCATACATAAGATATAAAATTATCTCCTTGCTAATCTAATCTGCTTGAAAATGTAATAATATGTTCAATTTTCCTCAGGATATTATGTGTGTTGGTTATAGTATCAAACCTCTAGATGTCTACTCAGCCAAAAATGCAAAAATATATTTGATTCTCATTTCTTATTTTGTACCAAATGCAAAAAAATCTATGAAATGTAAGACTTTTATTATCATTTATGCATAGTATTTATGCCATGGTCATGGGAACAATAAATCATTATCCTTCAACTTATTAATATGTTTTAAACCTACAGTGGCATGCATTAGTACTATATATTCACTTTTTATTCTACTTATCCTAAAAATAGAATAATGTGTTCACTTTTCCTTTCTTATTTTGAACTAAATGCAAAAAACATTCTTTGAAATGTAGGACACCTATTATATTTTCTGCATGCTCAATTACATTCAAGTCTTTATGGGATGGTCAGGGGAATAAGAAGTCATTTTTATTTAATTAATCAATATATTTTAAACCTATAATGACCTACACGAGAACTATCTATTCACCTTGTAATCTACATAGTCTAAAAATGCAATAACATATTCAAATTTCCTTTCTTATTTTTAACCAAATGCATTAATTATCATTCATGTTCAAGTCTTTATGGCATGGTTATGGGAACAAGAAGTCATTATCCTTACATTTTTCAATAGGTTTTAAACCTATATCATCTTTCATGAGAACTATATTTTCACAAGGTAATCTACTCAACCTAAAAAAGTAACAATCTATTGAATTTTCCTTTCCTATTTTTGAATAAAATGAAACATATTTTCTCTGAAATGTAAGACATCTATTATATTTTTAAAATTATCAATAATATTCATGTATTTGTTGCATGGTTAGTGGAATAAGGAGTCAATCTCATTTAGTAGTTAAATATGGGTTTTAAACCTATAATGACCTACATGATAACTATTTAGTAACATGGTAATCTAATCAAACTAAAAATATAACCATCTATTCAATTTTACTTTCTTATATTAAGCCAAATGCAAAAATAATTAACAATTAAAATGTAGGAAATATATTATCTTTTCCAAATTATGCATCATATTCATGTCTTTGTGTCATGTTCAATGAAACAATAATCATTACACTTCATATGGTCAATAATTTTTAAACCTATAGTGTCCTCCATGACAACTATATACTCACTTAGTAATCTACTTAGCCTAAAAATGCAATAATCTATTTAGTTTTTTTTTAAATTTTGAACCAAATGTAAATTTCTTTTTGTGAATTGTAAGAATATATTATCTCTTCCACATTCTCATTCATATTAAAGTATTTGTGTCATTGTTAGGAGAACAAGAACAAGTTGTCCTTCAACTGGTCAAGAGGTATTAAACATATAATATCATATATTAAAACTATAGGTTCAATATCATTTTTATATTTTACACTATGGTTAATATTATTTCTATGCTAAAAAATCCTCATATGATAAAATGGTAAATGTTAATCCTTAAAATATTCCTAGACATAGCCAAAGACTATTAGTCAAGGCTATAAAAATGTAAATGCTTGAAGCAAAAGCTATACTTAAGACCAAATAATATGGTAATTATTCTTACGTACATTTTGAGTCATCTAATAATTTTTATTTTCTTCTTTTCTACCAAATTCCACCCCTCCCTATTTACAAATAATAGAGATTTTTAATTGGGTTTGGACATCCATCTTAGCATAAGTGAAAGCCTTTTTTATAAAACATTGTAGGTGCATTTACATTGGTAGACAATGCAAAAAGCAAATGAACATCATTCATGAACAATTTGAAAAAATGCTTTAATGAAATGTGATCAAATAATTCCTAGCCTTCCCAATAAACCACATTTCCTTCAAATATGTTAGAGGAAAAAAGTGGTGAGATCAGAGAATGTAAAATTTTCAAATTTTGAAAAATGTCATTCCCACTAAACTAATTGTAAACAATTAAATGACTCTAATTTTTATTGAGCATCCCTTCTTTTAGAGTTCACAATAGAATTAGTGAATCAAGATTACTACTTGTAACTTGGTTTTGTGTGACCTACCAAAATTCCCATAACCATATTTACATATATGTAACCCTTTAGCCAAGGTAATTACCCCTAGAATATTTTATAGTAAATATTATTGCCCTATGAAACCTTCATGTAGTTTGAGATGTATCAATATAAAAACCATAAAGATAAGCTCAAGATTATATGGTGGAAGATACCATCCCCAATAGGACCACCTAGGTGCCATTATCCTATCTAAGAAACTTACACATACATAATTCTGGGTATAGGTCAAGGTAGATCATTCTCCCCTTTAGAATGTTAGGAAAGTATCATACTAATATGAGATCAGTTCTTGTTCATACAACCTCTATCTATACATCAATGTTCATAATAAAGAAGTTACACTTGTTATAACTAACTTAATCAATGATGTATGTCTGAAGAATTTAAAAAGTTTAGAAATATACTTACAAATCATGTAACTATAATAGAAATCTACATTTAATAAGTTTCTTGTAAATGAAGAGCCCATTGTAGTACTAACATGAATTAGACCATTATACTATGATCTATAGTTTGGTAATCCTCATACTACATGCCTTCACTCAACATGTAACCATGGGCTACTGAAATAAAATTTAATCATTATAATCTTCATCAAGGTCAGAAATGACTATTATGATTTTGATTATAGTAGCTACTTATTCTGACAAAACCATCCTATAATTATCCACTTAGAGATTTAATTATCTCAAATGTTAATCACTTGTCAATTGGTTTTAATATAAGAAAAGTATGACACTTATAAATTTTTGTGTTTCACCTTAGTTTTTATGATTTATTCCTTTAGAAACATCAAGTTGTTTATGCTAACAATTTATAATTTCAACAACTATTATCAAGTGCCCTTACGACACTAATATATTTTTAAAACCAAGCATGATTTTTAAGTTTCCATAATATGATTAGTTACTTTATGATACTTATCTAAGCTATTTGAATTATCATAATGTTATGACAAATTAATAGTTAAGTTCTACGAAGTAGTAACAACTTATCAATGTAAGTGGAAGTAGTTTGAGTATATGTTGACACTTTAATGTCATTTTAGGCACTTGCATGGCCTTATTATTAATAATAAAAATAATTATAAAATTAATTACAACATTTCAAATAATTCTCTCTCTTATTTATAAGACTCAAAAAGCTCATTTCAACATATAGAATTGATTATGCAATATATCAATATTTCAAAGTATTATTTCATCCTTTGTTTTGACAAAGAGAAAACAACCCAAAATAATCTAACTCCAAGGACACTTTAAATAATCTAATCATTTAGACTTAATAATAATTCTCAATTCTTTAAACTTGTAATAAACATATTTAGCAAATGTGTTTAAAATATTGCAATGATGAAGATTAAAAAAGACAACACTTATGCAACTCAATTGTCTTTAACTAATTTTGATAATGACTAATTTTAAAGCTTGTTTATATGGATATATCATGACAAAATAATTCAAGAATATTATATTATTATCAATTTAATAACATGCCATAAGATAAATTTAATGGAAGGAAACCACTCACATACATAGTGCATTTTTGGAACTAAAAAAAAAAACTTAGAATTCATGTTGTAAGAGTGTTGGTACAACAATATAAAATTCACAAGTTTTCACATAAAAGAACATGGATTTAGTATGCAAGTGAATCCATTATAAGTCTTATAATTTCAAATAATTTTTTTTAATGATAGCTTATCTTTATCAATTAATTCTTGAACTATAAAATTAAATTGTTAACCATTAATGACTAATCTATAAATGAAATGTTAACAATATAACAAATATACTCATGTGAATGTAATAATAACTCAAATGGAATATTTAACCCTTCCATCTACTTGGAAGTATACACAATCCTATTTAACCAAATAAATTAATATATCAAAAATATAAAAAATATTGAAATAATGAATGAACACTAATATTAAATTAACATGTTTGTACCTTGTACATCAACTCAAGTGATTATTGTGTGCTTCTAAACATGTTATACAACCATATCTGATATAAATAATTATACAACATAATAAATCATCTACTAACCAGTTGAATATAATCTTTCTACATGATCTATCCTTACCCAACCCATTCTATGATCCCCTAATCCATGACCCTTACTACCCAAAACCATCAGCTGGAAGGTGGAGTCTAGTTTTCAGGTCATTGGAAAAAGAGTGTGAGAAATAAGGGATAAGATCCATCACTAAAATTTATGGTAGTTAAAAAATATGTCATAACTTAAAATTAATTATGCAAAGACCTACAAAAACAAAAGGATTTGACACCTTTTATTTTTACCTCTAAAGGTTTTTAGGTATCAACTATAACTTCTTTTGAACCAGTCAACCCTCATCCTAGTTTCCAAGTGTAAAAAAATTATAATACACCACTATAATATATATATATATATATATATATAATCATCTACTACATCCATTAAAAAATAATAAATATTCACATAATGCGTGTATAAGAAAACATATAACACATCACTAATCTTTTAGATGTTTGGCCTTTTTGCGAGTTTATCAAGTGTAGTCATTTCATCACTTTTAAGTAGTGAAATCACTATATCTAACCCTTCTTTATGGTTGGATCGAAACAAAAAGAATACATACTATTGAAATAATATTAATGAAGTATTGAGGGTTTGAAAAAAAAACCAATATGTAACTGAAACCCATTTTTAAAGCTTGTAAACACAAGGTATATTTTTAAATCAAAATGTAAATATACCCTACCCAAAAAATGGTGAACCAAATCGTTATAAAACCTCATATACACACAACCCAACCACTTATCAGGTAAGAAAAATAATCCAAAATATTTTTTGGTGATAAATAAATTCTATCAATAAAAAAATTATTTTAATACTACAAAATAATCTTTAAAATGCCATTCTAACTAGCTCCCTTAATTAGGAAAGAAAAATAAAAATAAAACCTAGCTAAAGAAATAATTCATTCAAGAAATAATATCTCAAAAAGCCATTCTAACTATTTGTTCTAAAAATAAACTCCATCCATAAAATAAATAATTTATTAAAGTAAAATAATCTCAAAAAGCCACTCTAATTAACAACTTCAATAGGTAAATAAAATAACTCTAAATATTTTATGATGATGAATAAATTCTAACCATAAAGAATATTTTAATTAAGAAAAATAAACTCCATTTTTTAAATTCTAACTGGCTATCTTAACATATAAGAATATAGAAATAAATTCTAGCCATAAAAAATATTTCATTCAAGCAAACAATCTCCAAAATTTCCATTCTAACTAGTTGTTTTAATAGGTAAGAAAAATAGAAATAAAATCTAGCCATGTAATGGAGGTGTCTCCTCTATAGGGTTGAAATACCCAACAAAAAAATGCAAAATAAATCATAACCCTAGCTCAAACCCTATGACTGAGAAAGGAAAATAAAATAAAAGAGTTATTTATCTTAACCCTTTTACTACGGTTAGGTAAGGAGATGAATAAAATAGTTTAGGGATTTAGAAATAAAATTTTCATTTTAAAATTTTAAAAAACCCAAAATTCTTATGTTTACCAAAAAACAAAACCAAGTCACCCCATTCTATAATGGAAGCTAAACATTCATTTTTGACTGCTATAGAACCTTTACAGCTAAATAAAATAAACAAACATTTCATTTTCCATAAAATAAAACAATATAACTTACTTGTTTGCTTCTCACATGGAGGAAAGAAAAATTAGAAATTTCTTACTTTCCAAGTTCTTTGTTCTCTCCCCAAGCCCATGATCAATGATTTGTAGCTATGGCCCAAGCTATTCTTTCTCTATCTTCTATTATTTCTCCTTCTCTCCAAAAATCTCTTCCTATCTTTTCCCCCAAATCTTCTCAACAACCCACAACCCAAATCCCTTTGGGAGATTCACCCCTCATCTCCTCCTATGCCAAGCTCAACAAAAATAAATGATTTTTTTTCTAAAACCAAACAATTTAGGTTTTGTTTATTGTTTTCATGGAGTCAAAACCATACATACCTTCTACAAACACCATCATTCCCAAAAAAAATTATTTATTTGAATTAAAACAATATACCAAGATAATTTGTGGCCCTTGCATGGGTAAAGAAAATATAAATTAAACATTAACTTGCATTTCCCTTATGATGCATAAGTTATTTAGGCTTAATACAAAAACAAAGATCCGTTATTATACATGCTAATATTATTAATTAAAATGATTTTATAACATCCAAGACAATACCCAATTTTAATTTTTTAATTAAACATTCAAAACAAGCTTATTCAAGCTAGAAATTTTAATAGTCCAACCTTATTTATCATTCATATAAATAAGCATTATGAGCAAATTTGGCTATAAACTAGTGACGTCTTAAGATCAAATAAAAATAGAAATTATGCACAGTGCAATAAAATAGTAATATGAAATAGCTATATTAAACAAAATTAGATAATGAAATCGAATAAGTGACATTGATAATTTCTACATAACACTCCTAAAAATAACCATTTCCAACCATCTGTATGGACATGTAGTTTAAAACATACAAGGAATATAATGTTTTGATTATGATAGTTTAAACTTACCATAACCCTCTTACTAATAAGAGTGATATATACACTTCCAAGCATGGATTATAGTTATTAGTTATCTAGGTTAATGTATTTATTATTTAATTTAGGTTAGTAATTTGAAATAGTATAGTCAAACTAGGTTACAACCAGATGTACAAGTTAAAAGTGAAATTTTCCACTCTAAGATTTATGACACACAAATAATCTTAATGACATTCATCAAAGGATTCCAACAAAATATAGTAACCCATACTTTTATGGTTATTTTTCATTCAACAATCATCATTCATGGGTCAGTAAAATGTCCCACACCAACCACACTGAACACCATAGAATCCATTCCAGGCATTCACATGTAAACCCTAAGTATAACACCATGTTATCCATTATTTTTGAGCTAGCATGATGGTTCCAAGGATTCTAATCCCACCATCATATATCTGTCATCTGAGGTATTTACCTAACTTATCCACTTTCTAAATTAAGTGGGTACTTAGGATTTTTTTTCAAAACTACCTAATCAAGGCTTCATATTGGTCATTTTAATCATAGGCATAGATTCTAGTCATGTAATTAAATAAATCATAACATGCATTTCCTTATTCATAGCATGCTTATACTTATAAACCAATATGTGCCTGAATTTCAACAAGTTTAGCCATTTTTTTTTCATAAAAATACAACTTACATTTACAATGATACATCAAAGAAATTTCACAAGGGTTATTCTTAAAAAAACCTATAAGAGGTGGATAAAGGATCACTTGATCCATAAGGTGACCATTATGCAAAAATATCCCATGACCATCTAGTGGTACACATGGTGCTCACATTTGAATGAATCAAGCAACTACTTTATGTAAAGGGGTAAAGTGATTTTTTAGCCTATAAGAGGCTCCACTTAATAGCCCATACTTAGTCTTGAATTAATGTGGATATAGTAAATTTTGACCCTGAACTTCACACTTGCATTGGTACTCATGGCTAGTGCAATGATGTAGGGTTACAAAATACATTACAACACTATACCTTGGTAATTTCAATTGGTAGGGTTAATTTTAGAAGTGGTAGTTTCCATACACAAGTGATTTGTCACCATTCACAAGTTCCATAGTTAAAAACATACAATAATGATCAATCAGGGAGCAAATATGGAAATCCACATATTTAACTACATTGATGTTACATGGAGAAGTTATAAGTTCATATGGTTTAATTTCATCACCAAAATTAAATGTTTTATATAATCGTATAATAATTTTACAAAAGGAATAAATCACATAGAGTAGGGTATGTGTTCTTGATTTAGGTATCTTGGAATTTTTTTGCCAAGGGTATTTTTACATTATAACATTTAAACATAATTATATGTGGAGCACAAGGTCAAAATTTTTCACTTGTCCATTCAATGTTCATATGTAATCCATATGACATTAAATGTCCATAATTTCTCTATCAATAAAATATCAATATTCAGCCAGTAAAACCTTCTTGGTCTTGTTTGCAAGTTTACTTCCTTGAACCAAATAGTTTTTCCCAAGCATTAACATATTACTCTTAAAGTTTTCATAACTATAAGCAACACTTACAGTGACACATAAGCCATGTAGGGACATGTGAATACCCACATAAACATTTTTTTTCAAGAAATAAATTATTGTATCCTCACCAAGGTTTACTATCACATCTTACAAGGGCAAGTTTATCTTAGAACAACCCTGCTCAACCATAAGCACCCAATTCAGATATCTTACTCAACTTGAGTCATCCTTCATAATAATGTTATGCATATAAATTCATAAAATTAAATAATAATTAAAATTTTACAATAATTTATCTTCATAATATTATTTATAGAATAGTTGTGGAAATCTTAATATTTCCTAGCAAGGCTCCTTTGGCACTCTCCTATATTTGATCTTTTAGTCATACTACCTTGTGGCCTTTCTTAAGGTGACCTAATTATGGTTGGTAAAATTAATACCATGCTTCCAACATTTTATTCAATATAAGATTTTGACATAATGAATGTCACAATAATATTTCTTGATCCCTTAACATGACTTGATTCTAGATTTAATTAGTTGATCTATAATTTCAGTAATTTTGGCCAGTCCATTTAAATTTGTGAGTTAATTATTAACAAATTTCCTTAGAACTCATGACCATGCAATTAAAATATTCAAAAATGTTCTCTTGGAGAAAGGGTTATCTGAATTATCATCTTACCTTGGGAAATAAGTTATCCTTACCTTGATCATCCCTCCCTAGGCCTAAGTCACACTCTTAGTCCTTTTAAGGACTTAATGTTCCAATCATATTGTGATAGTGTGCTCATTAAATATTTCACATATGACAATCATTCATTCACATTCCTAAGAGTGAAATTTTAATCATCTACACCCATATTGACCTACCCATACATGTCATTTGGTGGTTAATGTGAAGCTCATGATAATACAATATCATTTTTGAAAAAAAGTAGACTTCATCAAGGCTAAAGAGGAAAACATATTATTAATAAAGAATTTTGGATAATCTCAAAAATATGTATAGGAATATTATGCCTTTTTGCATCTTTAATAAGAATCAAATAGTTGCCCCTCTATTGGGAATTTAGCATTGTATTCTAGCAACCACAATTTCAAACAATTATGGAAATAATTGATACCATCATCCAAAAACTTAAGAGCACAAGCTCTGATACTGGGTGAAATAACCCCAATTTTTTTATTTTCCCTTCATTCAGAGTTCACAGCAAAATTAGTGAATCAAGATTACTACATGTAACTTGGTTTTTACTAATCTACCATAATACCCATAACCATATTTATGTATGTGCAACCCTTCAACTAGGGTAATTACCCCTAAAATATTCTATAGGGAAGATTATTACCTTAATAAACGTTCATACAATTCAAGCTTTATCAATATGCAAACTATAGTGATAATCTTGGTAATGTATGGTGGTAGACACCATCCTAATAGGATCACCTAGGTGTCCTTATCCTAACTAAGAAACTTACATCTACATAAGTTTGGGTATAGACTAGGGTAGATTATTCACCCCTTGGAATGTTAGGGAAATATTTGTTAGAGGTATAATCACTGAGATAGGGGGTGAATTAGTGATCCAAGCAAATCAACTTCAATTTTAATTCTTCAAACTCTTAAAAATCTAACATAAGTATTCATGAAGCATATAAACCACTCATTACAATGAACAAATATAACATTGCAAGATCAAAGCACATAACACATAAATTATGTGGGAAAATGTAATGGGGGATAAAACCCACTCTCAATCCTATAAAAAAATGGACTAAAGTCCTATAAGAGATAAAAAAACAAGAGACTTTTAGTGAAGCACCCACTTCACAAGGAGCACCAACCCCTAAGCATGGACAAATACCCACTTGCCCTAGATGTTGAGCACCCACATAACTCCTCTAATATAAACACCTCCATAAATTTTATTTCCTTCAAATATGATGTAAAAATAATTAATAACAACTCTCTTCAAACTTTCACACTTTCTCAATCCTTAACACACATGCAATTTATCCAAAACAACCTTTTGGATCACTCTACACCTTTTCACTCATCTTCAACCATCAACCCTACAAGACACTATTAACACATTAGAAACATGACCAATAGGTCACACACATATCCTTCACATTACTCTACTCATCAATTCATCCACCAATCTTACTCACACTTCTCTTTTCTTTTCTCATTCTCTTTAGAAACCTTCATCTTTACTTTTGATTTTTATAGAGTTTTCATGATCACCACCTTCTTAGTCAAACACAATAAATTTTTTATTCCTTAAAGCTTATATATTAATTATAAAAATATCAACACCACCTACACATGTCAACCATATCATTTATAGATCACCCTTGAGCAATAACACATTTCAATAAGGCCTAAGTAGCCCTTTTAGGTCCATGAATACCTATTCATTCTTTTAACACTTCATTGAGAACAAAAGAAACACAATACCACTTCTAAGCTCATAGGTTCATGCCAAATGACTCTTAAGACACCCTAAAGTTATGACATTCATCACTACTCACCTTTGAATTTTCAAAACCATTCAATCATTTGCCTTGTATATGAAAACACCATGAATGAATAAAAGGTCAACTTCCAAGAAATTATTCATACTAAAGATGGATTGGTCAAACATCCAAAATCCATCCAAATGATCCTTAGGGAGTCTAAAACACTCTATACTATATAAATCATCATGAAACATCCAAATAAAAATTAATAAAAACTAAAACACCCTTCTCGAGAACCTAACAAATGAAGGCCAAACCCTTGGTTAACTTTGAGCCATAAAAAATACAATTACATGACTATTAAAACATCCTAATCAATTTCCTTGGATTTAGCTTGAAGTTTTTTACCACTTTGATTTTTAATCCATTTTCAAATTCATCCATTTTCTCAAGATATAGATCAAATAATCACAATTGATTTCCTTTGTAAAATTCAAATATTTGAATTCCAACGGTCACAAAAAAATGCAAATTTGACTAAGTATAAAAATAATGCAATCTTCATGGGAGAGCAATTTTGCACCATAATAATTTTTGTATACATAATATAAATGCATGAAAATTGAAACACATGATAATATAACTAGTTGTTGGGATAAATAGTGGTATTAAATCTTACTTGTGAAAGATGATAGTAATTTAAACTAAGTATAGCAAACTATGACCAAAACCTAAACTCTAAAATCTAATATAGCATGTATATTTACAATGAAAACTAAACTATAGTGATTTGATTAAAAAATAAGCAAAAGGAAGGGTAGGGTAGAAAGAAGATGAATATTGATGATCTTCAGTATAGACATTATGACAAATCTTGAATTTCGTCAAAAGCATGCCCTCAACCCAATATATGACATGAAATAGCCAAAGGCACATATCTTATCATATACTAGGAAAAAGTCTAAGTATCTTGAAATAATGCAAATAATAACTCAAATTCACTCTAAGGATTTGCTTCCACAAGAAAATAGCATTAACACATCTTTAAAAAAAGTAATGGAAATAAAATGAATCGAAAGTCTTTCAATCAGCCTAGCACAAGCATAAATTGATAACTCTACATTCACACATGCACATCTAAGATTCAAACAAGTAATTCAAATTTAAACATCAAACTAGATGTTTAAGGAAGCAACCATGATAACAAAATTACAAAAACAAATATGAGATAGTCCTTGCAAAATTCCCTTGCTTGCATTAATTTTCTCCAAATTTGCAAGTAGTTTTTTTCTCTAAAACTCCCTCCCTTTTTACAAATGACAATACCCTTTTTATAGAAGGCTTTAAGGTATGTTCGTTAGTCATATCAAATGATAATTTAATAAGTGTCAAGAAAAGTTATCCTTTTACAACATTCTAGAATCAGACACTTTATAAAATGGACTAACATATAAGCACTGTGCTTTACAAGATACACATGCTTTAAAAATATATAATATTCCATTTTCAAATGATACACATTTTTTTTACAAAAATAATATTCTAAGTCAACACATTTGACTTTGAGAAGCTCCTTCAGTTGTAATCTTTTGATTTTGCTACTTTATCTTCATTGCCTTATCATGTTGTTCATCAATTAGGTTAGAATTGATGATATGCTCCGTGAATAATTACTCTTCTTGGTCTGCTAGGTATTTAAAGTGTTTTTTTACTCTGCCATTGCTTCTTTGATGCTTATAACATCACCAATCTTCTCCTCTACAAATAGGATCATGTCCAAGATTCTTTTATTGTCTACCCCTATTGAGCCTTGGATTTTTCTCTTCACTTCTTGCATGAATTTATTATCCCTATATTTGAACTCCTCATTAGTTATTAATCTAATAAGATTGAGGGTAGTTGGATCCTTGATCAATCCTCCCAATATATGCACCATTTTACTCTATAACTACTTGAAGTCTTTAAAAATATCCTCCATGCCCTTGGATGATTTTTTAATATCCTTTATATTATTTGAAAATATAATCATAACCATGTTTAAATGTGCCAAGCTGACTCTTTTAAATTCAAGAATTTGACCATCCATCAATACATTGTTCAATTCCTTTACATTATTTCTTGAATCCTATCCTTGATTAATCTTTTACAGAGTAACAAAATGATGTTTATTCACCATGTATTGCTTGGAACTTATAGCTTTCAATAATCTAAATGTGTCATAAATAATTGATTCAAACTTATTGATCATATCCCTTGGCACTGATAGGATAGACTACTCCTCTAAGTTCTTATTTTGATACTTTATACCTTTTATAGTAGATTTAAAATGTTTTGATTATGCTTGATCAAGATCTAGTAAATCTTCCCTAGATATTGGATCCTCCCAAAGTCTCTATCCTTTCTCCTAGCTCAATTTAGTCAATGGATCCACCTTTTTATATGTAGTCTCTTTGCCAACTTGCATGACTATATTCTCAGTCACCCTTTGCAAAGTTGTACTTAGATCAAACCTAACCCCAACTAAATATTGGATCAAATTTGAAACTATGATTTATACTTGTTAATGGGTTGATTGACTTGGAGTAGCCAATCTCCTTGCCTCTTCTTCTTATAGAGCAATGATCCATGGCTTCAATTCTTATTGTATCAGGATGTTAGTAGCCTTCACCATAGCCTATGGATGATTATTAGTGGAAATATTTTCTAACCTTAGTTCATAAATGAACCACTTAGGAATAGGTGGAACATATAGTATGTTTAATTCGCTACACAAGTTGAATTCACTCAAAGGAAGAGTGATAGTCACTTTTGGTTTCTTTGCCTTTGGAATAATGGTCATCCCAACTTTCCTTTTAGTTGTGTCAATAACCATCAAGTCTAAGGAATTTCCATTATCTTTATTAGTTTTCTTTTCTTATTTTGTATCTAAATCCATCTCATAAGTAATAAATATCATCCTAAGTGCATCTTTAATAGATTCATTCGGATCTAATTCTATCATATGTACCTCATATTGAGGTAAATCTTACTCTAATGTTTTTTAAGATTCAAGAATTGATGAACTTGAAGCAATTTCATATGGTATTTTCTCTTTGGGACTATTTTATATATTTACCTATGTTGTGGGAGGATTGGAAGAACCAACATCAATCAGATGATACTACCTAGGGCCTAATTACTACTTATCTTCCATTTTTTGGTCCCTATCCAATCTAGACTGAGGTTTTATGTTGTGTTCCTTTAATCTCATGGTAACTTCATCACTTGAAGATGATTTAATGTATATGAAGTCAAATGAATTAGTCTCATGATAATATTTTAGATTAAAAATACTCTTGATCTTCAAATGTTTTTTTTTACATTACCATAAATGTTTCTATCTAATTTTTTATTTTTTTCTATGTAAAGTAGAAACTAGTTATGAAGGGTGTGTAGAAAAACCTATTAAAATGAACACATTGAATCCAAACGATTATGAATAAATCTTATTTAACTAGGGAATAATACATAAAAATAATAAAACACTACCAGACACTTGTTTGTTATACAAAGAGATGTGTGGATTGCCTAGCGTAAGATAGATCCTAGAAGCAAAAGCTTTCTAGGAGGATGTCAATCCACCTGCTTTTAACACTTAAGTTTAATAGATAAAAATGAAGGAAAAATGTATTTAAAATATGAAAATAAAATTAAATATATAAAATAACCTAAATTCAATTAATTAAAACTAAATTCTTTGATAAGATGATTAAACTAAAGCAAATAGTTTAAATAATTAAAATTACTAAAAAATAGCTAAAAGCAAAGTTTTGGTTCTTGGTTTGGTGAAATGGCAAGGGTAAAAAGAGTGATGTGGTTGGGGTTGTAAAATTTTTGATATGGAAAAGGTTTAAGGGGTGAAGTTTGGAAAGGATAAGGCAACAAATGATTAAGGTGACAAAAAGGTAAGGGGATAAAAAGAGTGAAGATGGTAAAGAGGGAAATGGGAGAAGAGGTAAATAGATAAAGGGGAAAGGAAAATGAAGAGGTTAAGGGGAATGGATATGGATGAAAATAGAATAATAAGGAAAAATTTTGGGTTTTTAATTCAATAAATAATATGCCAAGAGGGATAATAAATTAAATTGCAACAAATAAAACAAAGGTTACCTTCCAAGCGTGAAGAAGAATGTTGATGAAGATGTTGGTGTTGATGTTGTTAAATAAATTTTGGTAGAACTTTGGAATAAATTTGATGATTTATATATTATCTCTAATATGATGATAATCTCCCTAAAAATTATTACCTCCTTCAAAAACTTACAACAAAAATGTTAAAAACAAAAGGCTAACTTCCAACCTCTCCTTGGGTGAAGGAGAGGGGGGTATTTATAGCATTTTTGTGTGGAGAAACATGACAAAATAGAGGAATATTGATGAAATTTGAATTTATCAAAGTGGTGCATGTTTTATTATAGGTGGTGTTGGTGGGGATTCCCATGTGGGTTGGAAAACCTTTCACTTTGAACATGAATCCAAGTTTGAATGGAAATCATGCACATGGGTTTGAATAAGACCAAAGACTTTTTACCACCCTTATTTGTCTTCATCCAAATGTGGCACCATTTTCCATGTGGGGGGAAGAAAATTATAAGTTTATATTGGTGGGGATTCTCATGTGGGTTTGAAAGTCTCTCATTTGGGTTGGTGAGCCTCTATTTGGGTTAAAAAGTCAAAGATGGATGCCCTTTGTCTTTCCCAAAGTATTAAAGACGTAGGTATCTCTTTTAAAGTTTAATTTCATGTGGAAAGATAAAATTACATGTTTAATATTAACCTCTTAAGTTTAAATTCACCACATTTCAAGGGGGAGACCTTGTGATGCATGAATGAGGTCATAAAGCACTTTGGGAAGGGTTCCAAGTGGGGTATGATGTTCCACATGAAGCCACATCACTTCTAAACCGTGTCACTTTCCATATCACCTCCCAAATCACCTCCCATGTCACTTGATATGTCACATACCATGTCACGTGCCATGTCACTTACCATGTCATCATGAATAGTGATAGTGGATCCCATAGTGAATAGTGAGGGTGAATAGTACTTTTGAATAGTACTTTCAAATAGTGATTTTGAATGATATTTGTGACTAGAAAAATAGTGATTTGGTTGGTTAAAAGGGTTTTTTGGAATGTTTAATAAGTTTAAGGGGATCCTAAGGCATTAAGGCATCGAAAACTATAAGTGTGTACTTTTCTAGTGTCTACATTTTGCCCCTTTTTGTTATGCAGCCTTGAATTGACAAGATGTAAAACAAAAACTAATCACTTAGTCAAAGGTTAGGGTACCTTGAGTATGGGAGGAGGTTTTCCCCCTCAAACTAGTATTTGATCAAGAAAGGTCAAATCAGGTGTAGGTTTGATAAGCAGTTAATGGGAGGGCACTAAGTGGTGCCACAAGGTAGCTGGGTATGTGAAATGCCTATGGGTTCAAAAAATATGAATAAGCACAATAGTCAATATTATGTAGAGATTAAAGGTGTAATTGTTGATAAAAAAGGTTAGGTTTTAAGATAAAGACAAGGTAATCAGTCCCCAACATTATTCATAGCTAATCAAGTTAGTCTTATCAAGGTTCCTAGATAGGGTCGGTGTTGACTCAGGTATCCAAGGTAGGAAGTACTCCAGAGAAAAAAATGGTATGGTTTTGCACAAGGTGGTGTAAACATTTAATATTTCAGCATGGAAAGGATGGTCATTATGAGAAAAATTTATTGTAAAAAGTGGCAATGTTCTAGGTCACAAACAACTAACATTAAGGTGGATATGGTGAACGCATGGGTGGATTGGGTATGGGTTAGAAGGGGATGGCCGAGCTGACTCTAGATGCACACAAGTGGGAATTACCTACATAGTTCCATGGATAGGGATCTAAAAATAACATCAGGATAAATATAGTTCAACAAGGTTTGGGTCAAAGGTGTTTAAATTGGTTACCCCAATTTGATGGACCACATGGACTAGTTTGGGTTAAGGGAGAAGGTTTTGTAAAATAATAGTTTTAGGTTTTGGTGAAGGTTTCAGTGAAAGTGAATGGGGTAGGTTGGTAAATAGTTACCATAATAATCCCACATTTATTAGGATGAGAGATAGAGATGGGTAAGGTAAGATAAATTAGAAGGGAACACAATTTGAAGTACCACAAATAATCTTCAATGGAGCTAATCCAAAGAAGAGGTGTTTTTGTGAGGAGGTTGCACCTTCTAAAATTGTGTGAGGGTAGGATTTTGGAGATAGTGTCTACCACTACAAGCTAAGTTTTAGGAGGTGGGGGTCTCTCTAGATCTATAAAGTCACTATGGCCAAGCTTCACCATTGTTATCAGCCAAGTTTTAAGGGTAGTAGTGAAGTGATGACCTAAAAATAATTTTTCTGATGGTCAAGGAGATTTTACAAGTAAAGAAGTTAGTAATGTGGTGAGCAATAGAAGATGGACCTTGCCTAACCCAAGAGATACATGGGTATGTTAGAGAAATGGTTTCCATATCTACATCTTATACCCCATTTACTTAGAACCGTAGACATGGGGTCCTATTTAGAAGAGGCCCTAGTATCAGGGAGCTATGTGGTTTAGGATATTGGTGATATAATTGGATCAGATAGTCATTCCCCTGATATGGGTGGACTTTTAGTTGGTAAAAAAGACAAGATTACCATGTTTGAGTGGACACTACCAATGGTTAGGGTATGATGTTTAGAGCTTGTGGCAATGGGCTAGTAGGATTAGGAGGGTAACATGTTGGATATTATTGGTCGAATATTATTATGCATGAGGTTGTGTGTATACTTATGAATGTTATAGTTATGGTTATGATTGGTATGGTTATGGTTGTTGTAATATCGATTAATGTAAAATAAATGACCATTATTGTTGTAATGTTGGATGGTACCAATCATGGTGAAAACATTAACCATTCACACTAGGATAAGAATAGGGCCTAATGTTTTGTTTGTGACAAGGACTAAAAATAGGCCCAAAGTAAGATCAGCTTAATGAATATAAGCCCTTCAAATGCTATACATGAGTGGTTTTTAGTTTGATAAAAAAGGTTTTATGATCACATGGTGTCAAGTAAGTTCTAAACCCCTTGATTTATAGATAGTAAAAAGGGAAGATAGGTGATAGGTTATATGAAGGGTAATGGGTGATATGTATGATAACCTCATGTGAATTAATTTTCCCCTTCTATAGGTGACCTAAGAATGGTATTTAGACAAGTCCATGTCATATGCTAGATGTAGACTGATTAATGCGAGAAGTATACATGGGAAATCCAATTATGGATTCCAACTTATTATGTTGCTTAAGAGCTGATTGTGGCTTTAGAATAGGTTTTGATAGTGGGCATTTTGCTTTATTTTTGTATATGGGAAGCTGGTCAATATGAGAAGCTTCCATGAAATTTCTCTACTTTTGACAAACTTAACTCAACCATCCTTCAAGGGATTGTTTTAAGCTTATTGGATTTGTTTTAATGTTCTTGATAGTTGTCCTTTAAGGGAAAAATCTACCTTACATGTTGCAATTTTCATTTTTGTTTTTGAGTAGCTGTCCTTTGAGGAAATAGTCTACAATGCTTAAGATATTGACCCAATTAATTATTTCAAGATGAAATGTGTTTAGACATGGACCAATTTAATTAGGTTCAAAGGTGCACCTTTATGAGGGAAAAAATTTACGCAAGAAGGTTCATGATATGTGAAAGGGTGTGGTTCTGAGAGACAATGTCCATGGGATTCCATCTTGTTAGAGATGAAAAGTATCCATGAGAACCATGCTATGGGTAGAGCTATAGTACCCATATTTAGGATTAGGCCATGACTATCATGGTTAATCACATGGTTCTATATTGTAATCAATTATCCTCAAAAGGGGAGGAGGAAGGTGGGTAAAGGTGAAAATCTCATAATAAAGGGATGACCTTAAGTTAGACAAATAGGTGAGCTTGGTCCTTCTTTAACAAAAAATAGATGTAGATGCAAAGCATTGAGAAGCTTAGTTTCTAGTTTGCCTTTGAGAGAGTATAAATGATAAGCTCTTGATCCATATTTATGGGTGATGATGTAGGGCCCAAGCCAATTGAAAGAAAACTTTGCTTCATTTACTATTTACATGTTGGTCACATGTTGGTTTTCTTTTATGATGAGATCTCTGATATTGAATTCCTATTGTTTGAGGTACTTGTTATAAGCATGTGTGATATGTTATTGATAGATACAGAGGTGGGTAAGAGCTACTAAATGATGTTCATTAAGTAGCTTAAGTTGAGCTAAATGATGCTAATGAAAATCTTCTTCAGAAATGAACTCCTTCAAAGATATGGGAAGAGAGGGGATTTGGACTTCAAGAGGCAAGACTACCTCTATTCCAAAGACTAGAGAGAAAAGGGTATCATCAGTGGAGGTTTGAATGCTAGTGAAATAGGCCTATAAGGTGAATGATATGTGCATGTGTCAATCCTAACCTGAAGCACTGACAACTTTGGTTAATATTTTGGTGAGGGTTTTATTAGAGGCTTTCACTTGACAATTTTCTTGTGGTTGGTAAGGTTAATAAAAGCTTAAATTAATGCTAAATGCATCACATATATTTTTTAATTTCTTATTCTTGAAGGATATTCCATTATTAGTGATGATCTTATGAGGAATACCAAAGTATCAAATGATATGGTGGTTGATAAAGTCAACAATCTTTTCTACTTTGGTATAAATTAGAGGAATAGCTTCCACCCACTTGGTGAAGTATTTGGTGGATGTGATGATGGAGCTATGATGACAAGAAGAATGGGGGTTAATTTCCCCAATGAGATTGAGCCCCCATTGAGAGAAAGGCCAAAATTCCTTAGATACTTAGAGGCTATTGGCTGGTGCATGATGTAAATTAGTAGGTTGCTAACATTTAACACACTTCTTTACATAATCATAGTAGTATTAGTTGAGGGTGGTCCAATAGTAACCAAGGCAAAGGATATGTTTAATGACCACTTGGCCACTAAAATGTCCCCCATAGATCCCATCATGTGTTTCTTTGATGACATGGGAAGCTTCATGGCTACATAGGCAACGAAGAAGGAGATCATCAAAACCACATTTATAAAATATTCCCCCTAGTATGGTGTAATGAGAGTTACTTTGAATAAAATTTCTTTAGGCATTCCTAGAGAGGTTGGGAGAAACAATACCTAGGTTGAGTTAGTTGAAATTTTGGTCATACCAAATGCCGGATGGGGATTCCTCTACATTACAAATGTTAAGGAGGTCAGATTGGCCATAAGAGGGTGTGGTAAAATGATGAATGATGACAAATATTTTTGGAATTGGAAGGCTAAGAAGGGATCTGAGAAGCAAGGTAGGCCATTGTATCAACAAATTTATTGGTAGATTAGGGAATAGATTGGACTAGGTAATGCTCGAATGATTTTAAGATTTTATCAACTAAAATTTTATATTTTAGCAAGACATCATTCATACATTGATAGGACCAATTAACCTAGTTGACCACAAGCTAGGAATCACCAAAGACACAGATTGTCTTAATTCTCAATCTTTAAGAAGTTTGAAGACCTATCACTAGGGCTTCATACTCAACCATATTATTGGTGCATTCAAAGTCAAGTTTGAAGGAGAGAGGAAGGGGTTCACCATCGAGAGGAATGAGAATAACTCTGGCACCCCCTCCTTGTTGATATTTAGAGCCATCGAAGAACATGGTCATTTGGTAGGATATGTCATCTTCTTGAAAATAATTCATGATAGACTCATCCAAAAAATTAAGAGGGGGTGGTTGGTTATTTTCTAGAGGAGCTACAACCAATTGATCAGCAATGACCTAACCTTTAATTGATTTTTTTTGGAGGAATTGAAGGTCAAATTTAGCTAAGAGCATGAATCACTTAACCATATGTTGATTTTGGTATGGTTTAGAGTGCATGTATTTGAGTGGGTTAGTATAAGTGATGACATAGGTTTTATGGTTAAGAAGGTAGTGACAAAGTTTGGTGGCTATGAAGGTCAATGATAAGTAGAGTTTCTCAGTTTATGTATATCGAGTTTTCTATTCTACAAGAATATGGTTAATGTAGTATACAACTTGCTCTTTATGTTGTTCATCTTGTTGAGCCAACATTGCCCCTAGAGAATGGTTGGTGGTAGAAATATATAGGTAAAAAGGGTGGTCATCCTTCAAAGGGGAGAGGATAGGTGGTGATAGAAGGTACTATTTGAGTGAATCAAATGCCTTTTGACAATCACTACTCCACTTGAAAGGGACATCCTTCTTTATAAGGTGATGAAAAGGTTGGTACCAGTCTAAAAGTTGGGAAATGAAACATCGAATGGATTGAAGTCTTCCCTAAAGGCTATGAAGTTGTTTAAGGTTGGTTGGAGGAGGCATGTCCAAAATTTCTCTAAATTTAGTAGGGTCTACTTCAATTCCATGAAGAGAGATGATGAATCCAATAAGCTTTCCTAAAAGGACCCTAAAAATATAGTTCTTGAGATTGAGGTAAACATTATAATGGATGAAGCATTCAAATATGATAATAAGAATAGCCAAGTGGTGTTTTCAAAGTTTGGATTTATTGATGTCATTCACATAGTCTTCTATGATCTTAGGGATGATATCATGGAAAATATAAGTCATGGCACATTGGTAGGTTGCACCAGCATTCTTTAACCTTAAAGGCATGACTCTATAGTATAAATTTCCCCAAGGGGTCATAAAGGTAGTTTTATGTTGATCTTCAAGAGAAATAAAGATCTGATTATAACCTAAAAATGTATCAATGAGAGATAACATCTCATGGCCAGTCATAAATCAACAAGCTAGTCAATACTAGGGAGAGGGAAGTCATCTTTGGGGTAGGTAAGGTTAAGGTCATGAAAGTCCACACAAATGTGTAAAACCCCATTGAATTTGGTGATAGGTAAGATGTTTGAGACCCATTGGGGGTAGTTAATGGGTTGAATGAAGTTTATAGATAAGAGATGTTGAAGCTCTTCTTTGATAAGAAGGGATATGTGAGGATGCATGCATCAAAGCTTATATTTAATAGGCTTACCATCATGGTGAGTGACTATGTTATGGGTAGCAATGGTGGGGTCAATCGCATGCATATCATTGTAAGACCAAGTGAAGGCTATGTTGTGGTCTTGGAGGAAAGAGGATAAATCTTGAAGTTCCTTGGTATTCAATGATTGGCCCAATTTTACAATGTGGGGGTCATCCAAAGTGCCCAAGTTAATATCAATGGTAGATTCATTCAACATAGTTGAGACCTTAGGAGGAACAGATTTCTAGATAAAAGACTTTCCCACACTTAGGTGGGTAAGAATGAAATCATTGTCTTGATGTTGGATTGTGTTGATGGTGGGAGAATATTTCTCTACCATTTTAGGATGTAAAATTGGTAAGACCTTGGTTTGGCCACTCTTTTGGTAGATGAGAGGGCCCAAACTTACAATATTGATCAAAAAATGTTAGGAGGGATGATATCAGGGACTTTAGGTGTAAAAATTGATTAGGTTGGCAAGGATGGGATATCTTCCTCTATGGTGGAAATGGGTTTGGGTAAATTGGTGGATTATTGAGGTGGTTCATACCCAAGGCCAAATGACTCATGAGGTTGAAAATTTTTAAAATAGGGTAACTCATGAGGCCATTGCTCATAGCAATCGAGACCAAATCATTTCCAAGCACATCTATGAAGATACAACTTAGCAAACATTGGTTTGCTAAGATAGGAAAAGTTAGAGGCAAATGGTTGGATAGATGATGTAGTGGTAGGGGTTAGAAGTGGCCAATCAAGTCCATCATAAATGAAATTCATTTGATGGTTAGGGAGAATAATGGGGATGATGGTTCTAATGTTAGGGTCATAAACAGGGTCATGTATGAGATTCCCATATTCTTGGGGGGGTAAGGAAGGAATCTAAGGCTAAGATTATATATTCCTTAAAAAAATATGTTGGAATGTGGTTGTCACAAGGTTTTCTACATGAATCTGGGAAGAGGGGATAGATGAGATAGTGGAATCTTCATCAATTATAGGTGTGGAAATGCTATGGGTTTTAGTTGGTGAGGTTGTGTTGTTGGCAGATGGTTGTACAATAGATAAGGGAGGAAGAAGGACATCATTGGGTTGATATGTCATATTGTAAGATGTAAAAAGACTAGGGTCATATTAGATACTCACAACTTACCCTTCATGTTCAAACTTGACACATCGATGTAATATGGAAGGGAAAAAACTCATGGCATGAATCCAAGGGCATCTGAGTAAAATATTGTGTTGAAACTCTCCTTATATAACATAATTTTTTTTGTGAATAGTACGAGGTCATACACAAATGTGGAGGACAATTATGCCCAAGGTGGTAGCCATAGTATCATTAAAAGAATGAAAAACCATAGAGCTTTTAGACATGATGTATTCAAGTAGCTACAGCTGGTCATAATCATGGGAGGAGATAATATTGATGCTAGATCCCATATCAATCATCACCCTTTTGATGTGGGTTTGATTGATAAATTCCATAATGAGGAGAGGGGGATTGGGATCCTCTTGATAAACAAAAGGTATTGCTAAATTTTTAAAGGTGACAAGGTTAGAAGTCCAAAGGGTACCAACAAAAGTGGCTAGAGGTTGAGGATCATCAGGCTAGACCTCAATGGATTATAAAGCCTCTATGAGTATTTGACGGTGATAGGTGGAGGTAGAGATTAACTCATACAAGCTCATCTTTATTGGATAGATTTTTAGATGGATATTGCATATAGATTAGGGTATGGAGGGTTATATGGAGAGGCACTTAAGATAGACACCTTGGGTTTGTTTGGAGATAAATAAGGTTAGGTATTATTAGCTTGGGAGTTTAGGGAGGGGTAAGTATAAGGAATAGATGCCTTAGTCTTCCCTTTATCCTTTTTTTGGGCATGAGATTAGGTAACCATGTGAAGAGTGTGGATAAGGGGGTTCTTTGGGTTGGATGATTACTTTGGTTCCTCCTCTTCACTTTTGGGTGAGATCAAAGGTTGGATGGGTTGAGTAGGTAGTTGGATTGGCAATGGGGATGAAGGAGGTTTTTCTAATAACAGGTCATCATCTTTATATAAGTTGTGAACTATAATTTGGAGAGATTTACAATTCTCAGTTGCATGTCTTGGTGCCCTATGATATGCATATATCAAGTTATCATTAAACCAAGAGGGTTTGATACGTGAAGAGTTAAAGGGTTTGATGGGTGTTAAGCTCAAGGAAGAAGTTTTCAATAACTGTTGGAGGGTGGTTAAGTAAAATTTGGCTAAAGGTGGTAAAGGTTTAGTGGTTTTTATTTTTGGTGTTAAATTATAAAGTTATGGGGACATGGGTTTGGTGATAGGTATCTTTGGTAAAGTGGTATACTTGGTTAATGGTTTTGGTTTGGGTAAGGTGGTAGATGAGCTAGATGCAAATGATGGTAAGGTATGTAGCTTAAGGATTATTTGTGTAGTTTGGAAAGGGGATTTAGAGAGAAAGTATGAATGTGTGACCAATAAAGGTGGTAGGGTTTTGGTAAAAATTGTGGATTTTGTGTTTAAGGTAGATGGATGGGGACCCAAAATGGAGGGCAAGATTAATGGAGGTAAAATCCAAGGTTTTGGGCCCTTTGGTGATTTTACCTCTTTGTTTTTTTAGTTGTTGGTTTTGGAGGGGATTTGGTCACTTTATTTATCTTGGTGGGTTTAGGTGTTTGAGGGTGAATCGATTTGGAAGGAGTTTTGGTTGGTTGGGTGGAGGTTTTAGTAGTTTTAGATGGACTAGGTTGGTTTGTCAAAGAAAGGGTTTATAAGTTTCAGTTTGGTTCCCTTACATGTATCTTGAAATTTGATAAAAGGTTTTGCAATTATAGGTTGGGTAGATGGGTTCATTTTATCTTAAGAGATAGCTTCCAAAGAGGGGGTGGATGGCTCTAAGATAGGGGAGGCAGGTGTGGTATCCTCCAATGGAGGTGTGGATATGGTTGCTTCCTTTGTTTGGGTGTCTATATGGATAGAAGGTGGTATTCTTTCTTACAATAGGGGAATGGGGAAAGAAGTGGTTGAGGTAACACTTTCTTCATCAATGGGTTCACTAGTAACCACATTAATGGTAGGTGCCTCATGAGATGGTTTGAGTTTATTTTCATGATGAGGGGTAGAAGGAGCATGATTAGGGAAAGGTTTGTGAAATATGTTGAGGGCTTGGTTTGGTAGTACATTAGGATTGTCTAATGTGAGATCCCCCTTGTCAACGAGGGATTGGACAAGGTATTTAAAGGTATTACATCTATTGATGTCATGTCATATGACTCGGTGAAAAGCATAATGGTCATTCTTATTATACCAAATGGGCATGGGGTAAGAAGTATCAAACTGGTGGGGTGGTTTAATTGGTGGAAGTTGGATTATTTTGTATTTTATTAAATTTTGTAAAATATAAGGATAAGGCTCCCCAAGTTGAGTTAAAGGCTTATGGTTATTCCAAGTTTGGTTCCTTTGGTCTCAATTTAGATAGTTGAAGGGGTCAGAGGTTTGGTTCCTTGGATTTTGTTGGTTGGTATATGATAGAGGTGTGGATTTGAGGATAATATCATTTATAGTTTCTTTTCTCTTGGAATTTTTTGATCCAAGTAATATTTTAGGTGATAATTCAGGTGATGGTTCTACCCCAATTGGTGGCAAAACTTCTGGGAGTCATAACTTTTGCACCATAGCTCCGTTTGACTCCCTGTTTGAATCATTGGAAAGATAATAATGAGGGGAAAATTTTGAGATGGTATAGAGATCCAAAATATGGGGTTTTAACCCAAAAATAAATGGAAGTGTAATAAATTTAAATTTTAGTAGTGCAGTCTAAAAATAGTAAGTTTCTAAAATTAGTAATTCCTTGAATTTTGTATTATTATAAATCATGGAAGTCAAACCAATTAATATTAATCGATATTGGTGACCTTTAACATGATCCTCATACCTTAAAAATGTGTATAAATGAATATTTAACTTGAAATGGAAATCAGACATCTCTTCTCAGAGATAGGCATATGTTGTATCGACAATTTTGAGAAATAAAACATCTATTCTCAAAGATAACATTATTACAATTATGTTATTCTTATTTCTTGAATTATATTTCAACCAAAGCTTCTAAGTTTTATATAATTGGTATAGATTGTTTTGTTTAGTTTGGAAGGAGAGGGCTCATTGGTTTTGTAAATTGGGTTTTTATTTTTTAACTTTAATCTTCCATCATCAATGGCTCTATTATCTAGTTTGTGAGCCATGGTAAAAGCTTCATCAAATGTTTAGAAGCTTTAGACACGCAATGTGGATGAGATGTGCTTTACACATACCCATATACAGAGTTATATAAGCTCAGGTTGGGGTAATGAAAAGGAAATTTGGTTGATTAAGCTCCTTCAATGAGCCACATAATTGGTAATAGATTTGTCTTCAAATTATCAAATGGAGTAGAGGTTGGTAATAGAAAATTTATTAGATATATTGATGGAAAAGTGATCCAAAAAAGTTTTGGCTAGTTGGGCAAAGGAGAAGATGGAGTGTTTTGGGATGGCACTATACCATACCTTTTTATTTTTGATAAAATGACCAAAAAGTCCATTTGAATCTCCAAGCCTTGTCTTTAGGCCTTGTAGTTGTACCTAAACCTTGTAGATCCCATAACATCCTATGTATGCACCTTCATGAATTAAAATTTAATATCTATAGAATACTCATATTCCCATTCATGCATGACAAGATTCATCATTCAAATCTTCCTCTACACCATAGCTCCTTCACAAACTAACCTACCAATTATCCCTTCATTTACATATATGCTCAACCATAAAACAAACTATACACTTCCAGATGAATATAAAATACTTTCTAATCACCCATTTGGCCATTTCAACTAATTTAATATCTTTTAACTTCAAATATATTAGGAAGGAAAATTTTCAACTAATTTAATATCTTTTAACTTCAAATATATTGGGAAGGAAACTAACTCCTAACATGCACGAACCTAGGTTTCACACATAAACCAAATTCAACTTACCATCTTCCAATAAAAACCAACACTTGAGACTTATTCCAAAACTAAAATTTATAAAATCACACTACTCAACCAATTTTTGAGGTCTGAATCATTAGGGAACCCATAGAACCATGAAATGGTTTTTGGCTTGTAAACCCTTAAGCAAGAATTGTGACCGTCAAGAGGCATAAAAAATCCTCAACTTTTCCTCAAGAGGCCTTCAAATAATAAATCCACCTAGATCACACTTATATGAGATTAAACACCCTTATATGCCACAAATTCACATTTAACAATCACTAATCTTGATTTGACACTCTAGATCAGTCGCTTGCAGACCTTGTATATACCCCTGTCACTATGCCAAAACACCTTAAAAAGGTCATGAGATCATTTTAAACTTCAAAGGAACCTTATACATAGTATCCAATCAACATAAACTGGTCTCAACTCTATTTTTCCTTTAAGGATCCTAAATGTACCAATTTTGTATGATGAACTCATACTAGGTGGTGAACACTGAGCAAAATGGTCAAACTAAAGAAATGGTCATGAATGGTTATTTTGAACAAATTAACACATTCGAAACCATGAAATACACTTGGAAAATTCCTCTCCACACTTAAAATAAATCTTACCTTCATTCTTCATGATTTGACCAACTAAACCAAGCTTTAAATATTGACTAAGAACTTGTCTTTATGACCAATGTCCCTAAACATGTCTCTTGCAACTTTTCATCACAAACCTCTAGAGCAAGGTCATTAATTTTTTACTCCCCCTTAACTAATGACCTTATATTTATTTATATAAATGGAGATGACTCCCAATCTTTGTCTTACATATTCAAATGTTGCTTTTATCAATAGTTTAATCATAATATCTGTAAGTTATTCTTTTGTAGAACATACTCCAACTTAACACTTGGATTACTCACTTGTTATATCAATAAATGATATCTAATAGGAATGTGCTTATTTTTTGAGTGCACAACAAGATTCTTTGAGATACTAACTATAGTAGTATTATCATAATAGATAGGACAAGGTTCATTTTGTTTTACCTTATAGTCTTCCAAGGTTTACTTCATCCATATTACTTGAGTGAAACAAGAAGAAAAAACTATATACTCATTGTATGTAGTTGATATGGACATAGAGGATTGATTTTTAATTATACAAGACACCAAGAATTCACCCATGAAGAAAACACCACCACTAGTACTCTTATCATCCACACATCTTGCCCAATTTGTATCAATGTATGTCCTTAGAGTGAACTCTTTACTCCTGGGGTACCATAAACCATATTATATGGTGCCCTTAAAATAACTCAAGATCCTTTTGACTTATTTCAAGTGATACTCTCTAGGATCAACCTAAAACCTACTTATAAGTCTTACTACTTACATTATATTAGGCTTAGACGTAGTAGAGTAAAAAATACTTCCAATCATGGATCTATACAAGGTTTGATCAACCTTTGGTGAGTCATCTTGTTTACTTAACTTGCATCCTATGATCATTGGAGTGCTCATTGGCTTACAATCCATCATGAAAAACTTCCTTATCATATCATTGATATATTTTACCTATGAAATTAATATCCCTACATCAGGTTGGTTAATCTATAATCCTAAGAAGAAATAAAATTCTTGTAACATTAACATTTCATAGCATCTATAAACTATCTCATGTTGTCATTGTTAGATCTAAAACCTATGTTATCAACATAGACTACCACTAATAATTGATGACTACCCTCTATCTTAATGTATAAATTGTTGTCAACTACCCATTTTTTAAAGCCTTGGATCAATATATATTTATCTAACTTGTCATACCAAGCTCTAGGAGCTTGTTTGAGACCATATAAAGTCTTCTTTAATTTACAAAAAAAATATTGATTACTTGTCATGAAAAAATGCTTAGGTAGCTCAATGTAGACTTATTCATCTAAGTTGCCATTCAAAAACTCAAATTTTAAATCCATTTGGTAAAATTTGAAACTTTTGAATTTTACAAATGAAAATAAGAGTATAATTTCTTCCATTCTTTCCACAAGAGCAAAGGTCTCATCAAAGTCTATTCCTTTAACTTGAGCATATACTTTACACACTAGTCTAGCCTTATTTCTTATGACCTCTCTTTTGTCATTCATTTTATTTGTGAAAACCCACTTAGTACCTATCATATTTTTATCTTTTGGCCTAGGTACCAAATCTCATGTTTCATTCTTTACTATTTGATCAAGTTCCTCATCCATTGCACATGTCCAATTTTCATCTTTGATAGCTTCTAAGAATATTTTGGGTTCAACCTTGGATAAAAGAGCTGTGTATTATTGATTATGATTGATCAACATTCTCCTTTTAGTCTAAAAACTTGCATTCATATCTATAATTACTTGGAAAGATGGATGACCCTTGTGTATTATTATATATAGAGCTTTAGTTTCACATCTTACCACTTCCTCTTCATCATCTAATTAAACATATATGCCTTCATTATTTGAGTTAGGGTTAATTTGTAGTGCCATTTATCTAAAAGCTAGGCCTCTTTATTTCACCTACCTCTTCAACTCTTACATTTGAAATTTCAACAACCTTGTGAAGTTTCTTATTGAAGCATCTATAAGGAGAACTAATAAAGGAATAACCTAAAAAGATGCCCTCATCAGATATTGAATCAAATTTTCCAAGATTTTCTTCATCCCTCTTGTTGAAACACTTTCTCCCAAACACTCTAAAATGTTTAACATTAGCTTCCCTATTATTCCATAGCTCATATGGAATCTTATCACCATTTATTATAACTTGGCATATATTTAAGATGTATATTAATGTATTAGTAGCCTCTTCCCAAAAGCCATCTAATAGTTTAGAATCTTGAAGCATAGTTCTACTCATCTCTTGCACAATTCTATTTTTCATTTTAAATACCCTATTTTGTTGAGGTGTCCTAGCTATAAAATACTATCTTCTAATCCCTTAATCATGACAAAAATTATCAAATTCATAAGACAAAAATTCACTTCCATTGTCTGTTCTCACACACTTTATTTTTGATACCTTTTTCATTTTCCACAAGAGATTTAAATGATTTAAGCCTTACAAAGGCTTCTAATTTTTATTTGAGAAGATATATACAAGTCATCCTAATAAAATCATCAATTAATAACATGAAGTAACTTTTACCTTAAATACCTTGAGTTCTTTTGGGTCTACATAGGTTAGTGTGGATCAACTCCAATGGTACTATGGTGTAATTCTCCTTAGATTTGTAGATTCTTTTGGTTTGCTTCCCATGTATGCATTCCTTATAAAGAGTATGAGGAATCTTAGTGATTTTAGGCATATGCCTCACTAATTTTTTTGAACTAATCCTCACCAAGTTATCAAAATTTAGATGTCCAAGTCTTTTATGCCAAATCCAGCTTTCTAATAATTGATTCATGAAACACTCTTCTTTTTTGGATTCATGGAACACATACAAGTTGTTATCTACCTTGTGAATATTTTCAACTAATTTTATAGACTTGGATCTTTTCACTTCAGACCCTTTATCATGAAAATTCAAAACATTTCCTTTATTACAAATTTGGCTAACACTTAGAAGATAATGTTTCAAACCTTCTACATATAAAACATTTTCAGTTTTAGTATGACCGCTATCAAAACTCACTGAACCTTTGCCAACTATGTTAGCAAAATTACTATCACCAAATCTTACTAAGCCTAAATTATTCTTTTTGAGAGAGATAAATTTGTTCTTGTCTCCTGTCATATGACTTGAGCATCCACTATTTATGTACCATTTCTTATTTTCATTCTCTTGAGTATGTAAGGTGGTTTGAAAAAACATTATCTATTCCTTTAGTGCACTACCTAAATTTTGCTTCTTCTTTTCTTTAATCTTGGATTTGTCTTCCTTGAACAATTTAATGGTATCAATGACTTGTATGTCCTTTTTTCAATAGGCCCTCTTTCAGTACTTGTCTATATGACCCTGTTGGTTACAGTTGTAGCATAAAACCTCATTTTTATTCTTTGAAGAGAAAGTATATCCCCTATATCTATGACCATATTGATTACAAGTGTAACAATACCCATTGAATACATAAAAATAGTTTCACATGTTAGACATTCCTTTTACTTAACCATCAATAACCCAAGAATTTTCATATTGAAATTCTTTGGTAGAGATAAGAATCTGTTTGTCCTTAGATAAAATAAAATCTATATGTTTCATAGCTTTACCTTTAAAATGGTCCATTATTTGATTCAATATTTTATCCATCATGTCCTACTAATTCTTGATTTTTATTTCTAGTGTATCTAATCATGTCTTCACATCATCAATACTTCCATTAATCTCATAACATATTGAGGAAGTTAGATATAAATTTTTACTTCCTTTATTGTTATTCGATATTTCATTCTCTTATTATAGACATTTTATCTCTAATAAATCACATACTAGTTCACCTTGAATATATGTCTCAACCTTTTTGTTATCCATATGATCCATTGTACCTTAGATCACCTTCAAGTGGTTAAAATTGAAAAGAATTTGTGGCTCTAATACCAATTGTTAGAACAAACAAAACAATGTAAGATCAAAACACATAACACATGAATTATGTTAGAAACTATCATGGGGGATAAATCCTATTCTAAAGCATGAAAAAAATGGAATAAAGTCCTATAATAGATCATAAATAAAATACTTTTAGTGAAGAACCCACTTCACAAGGAGCACCAACCCGTAAGCATGGACAAACACCCACTTGCTCTGAATGTTGAGCACCTGCACAACACCTCTACTATCAACACCTCCATAACTATGATTTAATTCCAATATTATGGATAAATAATGAATAAAAACTCTCTTAAACCCTTCACACTTTCTCAAGCCTTCACACACATGCAATTTATCTAAAACAACCTTTTGGATCAATCTACACCTCTTCGCTCATCCCCAATCATAAACCTTATAACAAACTATTACCACATAATAAATATGACCACTAGGTCACACACATATCCATCACACTAATATTCTATTCAATTCATACACCAAGATTACTCACACTTCTCTTTTATTTGTTCATTATCTCTAGAAACCTTCATCTTTATTTTTTCTCTTTATAGAGTCTTCATGATCACCACCTTCTTGGTCGGCTACAAAACATTCCTTAAAACTTAAGGATTCTATACCACTCATAAATATACCAAAACCACTTATACAAGTTAACCATATCATTTAAATATCACCCTTGAGAAACAATACCTTTCAATTAGGCCTATGTATCTCTTTTAGGTCCATGGAGACCTACTCATCCCTTTAACACTTCATCAAGAAAAATAGAAACATAAGACCACTTATAAGCACATAGGTCCACACAAAATGACCCTTAAGACACCATAAAGTGATTAAATTAATCACTACTCACCTATTCATATTAAAAATATATTCAAGCATTTGCCTTGTACATGAAAACACCATGAATGAACAAAAAATCAACTTCCAATTAATGATTCATACTGAAGATGGATTGGTCAAACCTAAAAAATCCATATGGATGATCCTCAGGGAGTATAAAACACTCTCAAATAGATAAATCATCATGAAACATCCAAATAACATTAATACAAACTAAAACACCCTTCCCAGGTCCTTAACAAATGAAGGTCAAACCTTTGGTCAACTTTGAGCTGCAAAAAATGCAATTATTTGATGAGTCAAACCTTCTAATCAATTTTTATGGATTGCCCTTGAAGTTATTTACCAATTTTATTTTTAATAAATCATTAAATTCATCCATTTTCTCAAGATACAGATCAAACAATCATAATTGGTTTCCTTTGTAAAATTCAAATATTTGAATCCCAATGGTCACTAAAAATTTCAAATTTGACTAAGTATAAAAATAATGAAATCTGCATGGGAGAGTAACTTTAAACCATCATAACTTTTTGTATACATCATGTAAAGGCATGAAACTTGAAACACATGATCTAGGCACTGAATTGAATAGACCCATGTGACCAATTTATTTTTACACCTTCACACATGTAAATTCTAATGCCATCAATCTGCTTACTAAAAACTCTACCAAGATGTCTAGGATAACCTAGACCTTCACAAGACTACTCAAATGGTTTTTTTTTCACTTACAAAAGTACACTAAGAAATTTTTACACCCCATAGGACCTATTTATAAATAACACATCATCAACAACATCCATAACAAGACCAAAACTTGTAGGGTCTCATGTAAACTATGTGAGCACTAAGGTACACTTTGTCTTTGAGAATCATGCATATATATCATATCATGGACACTCTTAGCCACCTTGGAAACATAATTGAAAACACCTCAACATTATCATACTAATAATCATTCATTTATTATTCATACAACATCTATTTATACCTCAATGTTCATAATGAAGAAGATACATTTGTTCTAACTAACTTAATCAATGATGTATGTCTGAAAAAGTTAAGAAGTTTATAAATATAATTATAACTCAGGTAATTTAAATGGAAATATACATCTAATAAGTTTCATGTAAAATAAGATCCCATTGTATTACTAGCCCTAATTAGATAATTATACCATGATATATAGTTCAAAAATCCTCATACTACATGTTTTCTTTCAACAAGTAGCTTAGGATATTGAAACCAAATTTAATTGTTATAATCTTCATCAAGGTCATAAATGACTACTATGATTTTTATTATAGTGACTACTTATTCTTACTAAACCATCATGTAATTATCTACTTAGATATTTAAATCTCTCAAATGTTAATCACTTGTTAATTGGTTTTGACATAAGGAAAGTATGCCACTTATAAATTGTTGTGTTTCACCTTAGTTTTTGTGATTTATTACTTTAGGAACATTGAGTTGTATATGGTAAAAATTTAGAAGTTCATAAACTATTATCACATTCCCTTAAGACACCAAGATAGGTTTAGAACCAAGTATGATTTTTAAGTTTCCATAATATGATCAATTGGTTTTTCATACTTATCTAAGTTATTTGAATGATTATAATGGTATGCCAAATTAATAGTGAAGTTATACAAAGTTGTAACACCTTCTCAATGTAAGTGTAAATATATTGAGTATATGTTGACACTCTAATGTCATTTTAGGAGTTTTCATGGCCTTATTAAGAATAAGTACAATTGTTATAAAATGACTTTAGGCATTTAAAATGATTCTCTCTCTTATGTATAAAACTCAAGAAACTCATTTTAACATATATAATGGATTATGCAATCTATCAATATTTCAAAGTATTCTTTCATCCTTTATTTTGACAAAGAGAATACAACCCAAAATAATCTATCTTCAAAGACACTTGAACCAATTTAATCTTTTAGACTAAATAATAATTCTCAATTATTTGAACTTAGAATAAACATATTTAGCAAATGGAATAAAAAAATATGTTTAAAATCTTGCAATGATATAAATTAAAACAATCAATACTTATATAACTCAATTAGATTTAACTAATTGTGATAATGACTAATTTTATAGCTTATTTGTACGGATGTATCATGCCAAAATGATTCAAAAATATTATTATTATCAATTTATTAACATTTGATAAGATGAATTTAATGGCTGGAAACTACTCACATACATAGTGCATTTTTGGAACTAAAAAGGAACTCATAATTCATGTTGTAAGAGTGCTAGTATAAGAGCATAAAATTCACAAGTTTTTACATATACAAACTTGAATTTAGTTTGAAAGTGTATCCATTATAAGTCTTATACTTTAAACTCAACATTTTTAATGATAACTCATCCTTATTAATTAATTTTTAAACTATAAAATTAAATTATTAATTGCAAATGACTAATCTACAAATGAACTATTAACACTATAAATATATTCATGTGAATGTAACAATAACTCAAATGTAATAGTTAACCATTTCATTTATTTGAAGATACACAAACTCCTATTTAATCAACTAAATTAATCAATCAACAATATAAAAAGTGCTAAAATAATGAATGAACACCATTATTAAATTAACCTATTTCTACTTTGTACATCAACTCAAGTGATTATTATGTATTTATAAACATGTTATAACAATCATATTAGATACTAAGGAATTATACAACATAAAAAATCATTTGCTAACCACCTAATTATAATATTTCCACATGATCCATCCTAACCCAACCCTTCTTATGAGCCCCCTAGTTAGTGTCTATTACCACCCCCAACCATCATTTGGGAGGTGTAATTTGATTTTTGGGACTTTGGGACAAGAGTGTGCATAATAAGGGATAAGAGCCATCACTAAAATTTGTAGAAATTAACAAACATGTCATAATTGATAATGAAGTACACAAAGACTAACAAAGATACAAGGATTTGAAACCAATTATTTTTACCTCCTAAGATTTTCGGTATCAACTATAATTTAAGTTAAAATAGTCAAACCTCATTCTAGGTTCCAAGAGTACCACATTTAAAATCCACCACTATAAGTGATACAAAATCATCTGCTATAGCCAATAAAAAATAATAAATATTCACATAATGTATGTATAGGAAAAAAGATAACACAACAATAAGCTTTTAGATGTTTGCCCTTTTTGTCACTTTGTTAGGTGTAGTCATTGCATTGCCTACAAGTGGTGAAATCACTATTTTTGACCTTTTTGTATGGTTGGATTAAAAAAAAAAAAACATACTACTATAATAATATTAATGAAGTATCAAGGGTTTGAGGAAAAAAATCAAGATATAACTGAAAACCATTTTTAAAGCTTGTAAACAATAGGTAGATTTTTACATCAAAATGTAAATATAGCCTAGACCAAAAATTGTGAACTAGTTGGGTATAAACCCTTATATACACACAACCCAACCACTTATCACATAAGAAAAATAATCCAAAATATCTTTCGATGATTAATAAATTCTATCCATAAAATAATTATTTTAATCAAGTAAAATAATCTCAAAAATATCATTCTAACTAGCTACCTTAATTAGGTAAGAAAAATAAAAATAAAAATAAAACATAGTCAAGGAAATAATTCATTCAAGAAATAATATCTCAAAAAGCCAGTCTAACTGACTATTCTAAACATAAGTTCTAGTCATAAAATTAAAAATTTATTGAATAAAAATAATCTCAAAATTCTCTTCTAATTAGAAGATTCAACATGTAAATAAAATAACTTGAAATATTCTATGATGATGAATAAATTCTAGACATAAATAATATTTTAATTAAGGAAAATAAAATCCAAAATTTCAATTCTATGCGGCTTTCTCAACAAATAAGAATATAGAAATAAATTCCAGCCATAAAAAATATTTCATTCAAAAAAATAACATCCAAATTTTCTCTTCTAAATGGCTATTTCAATAAGTAATAAAAATAGAAATAAAATACAACCATTTAAAGGAGGTGTCCTCCTTTATAAGGTTAAAATACCCAACAAAAAAATGCAAAATAAATCATAACCCTAGCTCAAATCATATGGCTAGGCAAGGAAAATTAAAAATAATAATTATTTATCTAATCCTTTTTGCTAAGACCATGTAAAAAGATGAATAAACTAGATTAGGGTTTTAGAAATAAATTTTTCATTTGTAGATTTTAAAAAACCTAGAATTAATTTTTTTTAAAAAAAATCAGGTTGCCCCATGCTAGAATGGAAGCTAAACATTCATTGTTGATTGCTCTAGAACCTTTACAATGAAGAAAACAAATAAACTTTTCATTTTACATAGGATAAAACCATGAAAATTACTTGTTTGCTGCTCAAATGGTGGAAAGAAAAATATTTTTTTTCTTACTTACCATCTTTCTTGTTCTCTCTCAAATCCCATGCTAGGCCTTTTATAGCCACAAACCTATCTGGTCTTTCTCTATCTTTCATGATTTATCCTTATCTCTTAAAATCTATTCATGTATTTTTCCCCAAATCTCTTCATCAAATCATAGCCCAATTCCCTTTGGTAGCTATGCCTCCCATTTCCTCCCATGCTAAGCTCAATAAAAAGAAATGATTTTTTTCTAAGACCAAAAAAAAAAGATTTTGTTAATTGTTTTGATGGAGTCGAAATCCTATACCCCTTCTACAAACACCATCATTCCAAAATAAAATCTTTTTATTTGAAATAAAATAATATACCAAATTAATTTGTGGCCCTTACATGGGTAAAGAAAATATAAATTAAACATTAACTTGTATTTTCCTTACTATCCCTAAGTTATTTAGGCTCAAGACAAAAACAAAGATATGTTATTATATATGATAATATGATTAATTTAAAATGATTTTATAATATCCAAGATAATACTAGATTTTAATATTTTTATTAATTCAAAATAAGCTTATTTAAGCTTGCAATTTTAATGGTCTAACCTTATTTATCATTCATGTAAATAAGCATTACAATCACAATTGGCTATAAGACAATGATGACCTAAGATCAAATAAAAATAACAATTATGTACAATACAAAAATAAGTACTATGTAATAATTATAGAAAACAAAATTAGATAGCCAAATTGAGCAAGTGACTAATACCAAATGGCTAATGATAAATAATCAATGCAAACTCAACCTAAGTTGAAAAGATGACCAAAACAATAATGGGAGCCAAAGATGATTAAAAAAGATGGAAAATAGAAAAGGATAGGTTGATGCATAGTAACTGTGTCTCAATTACAACATCCCTTTTTACCTATGTTGGTTCCCCAACTACTCATTACCCTTGTCCCCTATCCCTAACCGCCAGAGTCCACCACCAATATCTCATTATACATGTACCTGCACCAACAAATGGGTATAAAAAATACCTATATATATATATATATATATATATATATATATATATATATATATATATATATATATATATATATATATATATATAGTGTAGAAACTAAATTATGTAACCAAATCAATACACATACAAATAAACTACAATATAGTATTAAGTCCAATGTCATCAATTGCCAACTAGATATGATCTAAAGTAGATTATAACATCACTTACCATAGTACTAACAAAATAACATCCAAATAGTATAAAATCATGATGGAAACATATAATAGCCTACAAAAATATAGTATGCATGTTAGGTTATAACACCCTCTTCTCATTAAAGAGTAGTCATCCTTGTGATAAATCAAAATAACTAGGCATAATGTTGTTTAAACAACTATGTATCCTTCCATGTGGCATTTATGGTACTTAGTGGGTCCCATTATATCAAGACATGCTAGATTATTCTATTTCTTAATTTAATGCTATGATGCCCCAAGATTTTTAGATTTTCATTGGTTTTAGCTACATCTTTTCCTCTTTGATAACCTAAATTTTTTTCTAATACAACATATGAGATGGATTAGGCACATATTTCCTTAATAATGTAATATGGAATACACCATGAATTCTTGACAGAGAAGGAGGTAAATCCATTTTGTGGGTAACAATGATGATTTTGTCCATAGTGTCAAATGGGCCAAGAAAGTGAGGAGTCAACTTGGAGGTTTCCCCAAACTTGATTGAACTCTTTTTTGGTATTACACATGGAAAACCACTTTCACCAACAATAAATTCATGAGGCTTTAGGAAAACATCATTAGTCAAATTCTATTAATAAAGTAACTAACCTTGGTTGCTTTATTGATTACCACTAAGATAATGTCATGCCAGCTACAGGATTTAGGTAGTCCTATAATAAAATCAATTGAAAGCACTACCCATTTTTCTCTTAGTATGCCATATGGGTATAGTAAACTCACAGGATGATAGTGTTTAGCATTTACATACTGACATTTAAGACATCTTTCCATAAAGTTGGAAACATACTTATTTAGACTAGGAAACAAAGTAACAACACTCCTTTAAAAAAACATTCCACACTCAAAACAACTAATTGTTAAATATCTAACAATGAAGAATTTTTTTGGTAAATTTACTCATTTATAGCCAAAATAGTGTCATTCCTAGTGTGTACTTACACAAACCAATAATAATAATAATAATAGGGGGATTACTACCTATTTACCTCTGGACATGGTGTGAGGGTATAATAACCATCCACAAAGGAAATGTTCAGCCTTACCTTGCTGAAATTTCAAGTATCTTACCACAAATTCAATAACACCAGGCTTCATGATAGGCCAACAAGAATTGTCTTTTCAGCTCAGGTGTCCCTTTATAACACTAAAATGAGCAAAATGGGGTGTTGTATGCACCCTTTTTCGACACAAGATTACATAAATATTCATAATTGGCTACAATATTAATATTTTTATGACTCATAAGGCCAATTTTTTTAAAATTATATGGTTATTAACCACTTTATGTAATAGGCTTGCCAACACAAATACACTCTTACCTTGAAGATTGAAATGGCAAAACTAATAATTTCCACATATCACTCCTAAAAATAACCATTTTGAGCCACCTATAGGGACGTGTAGTTTAAAACATACAAGGAATATAATGTTCCAACTATGGTAATTCAAACTTACCATAACTTGCTTTCCAACAAGATTGATTTCTACACTTCCAGGTAGGGATTATAGTTATTATTTCATTAGGTTAATGCATTTATTGTTTAATTCAAGTTATCAATTTGAAATAGTCCAATCCAACTAGGTTGTAACCTGATTTATAGGTTAAAAGTGGAATCTTCCACTATAAGCTTTATGATGCACACATAAACGTAAGGACATTCATCATAAGATGCTAATAGAAGATAATAACCCATACTTTTATGGTTATTTTTTATTCAACAATCATTGTTCATGGGTTAGTGTAGCATCCCATACCACCCACACTAAACATCAAAGAATCAATTCCAAGCATTCACATGTAACCCCCAAGGATTACATAATGTTCTCCATTATTTTTGATCCCATGTGATGGTTCTAAGAATCCCATTCCCACCATCATATACCTTCCATCTAAGGTATTTACACAACTTTTATACTTTTTCAAATTAAGTGGATACTTAAGATAATTTTTTCAAAAATGCTTGATCAAGGATTTGTATTACTCATTTTGAGTACATACATACATTCCACTCATGCATTTAAACAAATTAGAATGTGCTTGAATTTTGTCAATTTCAACCTTGTTATTTTTCATAAAAATCCAACTTATATTTACAAGGCTACATCAAGGAAATTTCAAAAGGGTTATTATTAAAACAAAATATAAGAGGTGGGTAAAGGAATACTTGATCCACAAGTTGACCATTATGAATGAAGATCTCAAGACCATTTGGTGGTACACATGGTGTACACACTTGAATGAATCAGGTAGCTACTACATGTAAAGGGGTAAAGTGGATTTCAACCTATAAGAGGCTCCACTTCCTCGCTCATACCTTGTCTTAAATCAATGTGAATATAGTACTTTATAACCCTTAACCTCACACTTTCATTAGTAATTATGGCTAGGGCAATGATGCACAGTTACATAATACATTACAACACTATACCTTGGCAATTTCAGTTGGTAGGGTTAATTTTAGAAGTGATAGTTTCCATACACAAGTGATTTATCACCATTCACATGTTCCATAGTTAAACAAACACACACACACACACACACACACACACACACACACACACACAACAACAACAACAACAACAACAACAACAACAACAACAACAACAACAACAACAACAACAACAACAATGATATTAAGGACAACAACAATAACAATAACAATGATATTAAGGAGGAAATATGAAACTCCACATATTTAACTACATTCATGTTACACAAATCAGTTATAAGTTTACATGGTTTAATTTAGTCACCTAAATGTAGGCATTTAAATAATCATACAATAATTTTATGCAAGGAAGCATTCTTAATTTAGGTATCTTGATAATTTTTTACCAAGGGTATTTTCACATTACAACATTTAAACATAATTACAAGAGGAACATAAGGTCAAAAATTTTCATTGGTCCATCTAATGTTCATATGTCATATAAATGACATCAAATGACCATAATGTTATTGTCAACAAAATATAAATATTCAACCTGTAAAACCTTCTTGGTATTTTTCTCAAGTTCACTTCCCTGACTCAAACAAAATTTCCCAAGCATTAACATATTACTCTTAAAGTTTACATAACTATACCTATCACTTATAGTGACACATAATCCATGCAGGGACATATGAATACCCACCTAATCATTTTTTATTCATGTAATAACTTATTGGCTCCTCACCAAGGTCTACTCTCACATCTTCCAAGGGAAAATTTGTCTTAGAGCATCCTTGCTCAACCATGAGAACCCAATTGATATATCTTACTCAAATTGAGTCATCCTTCATAATAATGTTATGCATATAGTTGCATAAATTAAATAACTAATTGAACTTTTACAATAATTTTTCTTTATTATAGCATTTATAGAATAATTTTGGAAATCCCAATATTTCCTAGTAAGGTTCCTTTGATACTCTCCTATATTTGATATTTTAGTCATATTACTTTTTGGCCTTTCTTGAGGTGACCAAATTCTGGTTGGAGCAATGCATACCATGCTTCCAACATTTTATGCAAAATAATATTTTGATATAATAAATGTTATAAAAACTTATCTTAATCCCTTGAAATGAATTGATTTTAGATTTAATTACTCAATCTATAATTTCAAGAATTCTAACCAATCCATTTAAATCAGTGAGTTAATTCTTGGAAAATTTCCTTAAACTCATGCCCATGTAAGTAAAATAATTTAAAATATTCTCTTAGAGTAAAGGTTATCAAAATTGTCATCTTACCTTTGGAAATTAGTTTTCCTTAACTTGATCAACCTTCCCTAGGCCTAAGTCACACCCTTAGTCCTTCAAGGACTTAATGTTCCAATCATCTTGTGATAACATGCTCATTCATTCTTTCACAAATGTCAAACATTTATTCACATTCTTAAGAGTGGACTTTTAATCATCTAGACCCCTTTTGACCTTCCCATATAGGCTTTATGGTGGTCAATTTGAAGCTCTTTCTAACACAATATTATTTTGGAAAAAAAGTAGACTCCACCAAAGCTAAAGAGGAAAATATATTATCAATAAGGAATTTTAAAGGATCCCAAAAATTTATATAAGAAGATGCTGCCTTTTTACATCTTTAACAAGAATCAATGAGTTGCCCATATGTTTATAATTTAGCATTGTATTCTATCAAGCACAATGTTACATAGTTATGGAAATAGTTAATAACCTCATCCAAAAACTTAAGATCGTAAGCTCTGTTACTAGGTGAAATGACCCCAATGTTTTTTGAGCATTTCTTTTTTCAAAGTTCACAACGGAATCAATGAATCAATATTACTACATGTAAATTGGTTTTGTATGACCTACCATAATGTCCATAACCATATTTATGTACATGTATCCATTTAACCAAGGTAATTACTCCTAAAATATTATATGAGGAATATTATTAAATTAAGAAACCTTCATGCAATTTAGGATGTATCGATATGCAAATCATAGTAATAAACTCAGGACTATATGGTGGCAGACACCTTCCCAATAGGACCACCTAGGTGCCCTTATCCTACCTAATAAACTTACATCTATACAAGTGGTATAGGTTTGGGTAGATTATTCACCCCTTGTAATGTTAGGGAAGTATCATACTAATAGGAGTTCATTTCTTGTTCATACAATGTCTATTTATACATTAATGCTTATAATGAAGAAGATATATTTTTTCTAACTGAATCAATGATGAATGTCTGAATAAGTTAAGGATTTTATAAATATACTTATAACTCATGTAATTACAATAAAAAATGTACTTAATAATTTTCATGTAAACAAAGAGCCCATTGTAGTACTAACCCTAATTACATCATTATACCATGATCTATAGTTCATGAATCCTTGTATCACATACCTTAATTCAACACATAAACATAGCCTACTAAAATAAAATTAATAATTATAATCTTCATCAAGGTCATAAATGACTATTGTGCTTTTGATTATAGTGGCTACTTATTCTTACTAAATGATCATGTAATGATCCACTTCGAGATTTAAATCTCTCAAATGTTAATCACATGTCAATTGGTTTTGACGTAAGGAAAGCATGCCACTTATAAATTATTGTGTTTCACCTTAGTTTTTCATGATTTATTCCTTTAAGAACATTGAATTGTTTATGATAACAATTTAGAATTTCAACAACTATTATCAAGTACCCTTAAGACACTAATATATTTTTAGAACCAAACATGATTTGTAAGTTTCCATAATATGATTAGTTGCCTTATAATAATTATCTAAGTTATTTTAATGATCATAATGTTATGCCAAATTAATAGTTAAGTTATATGAAGTATTAAGAACTTCTCAATGTAAGTGAAAGTCGTTGGAGTATATGTTGACACTCTAATGTCATTTTAGGAGCTTGCATGGCCTTACTAAGAATAATAGAAATAGTTATAAAATGAATTCCAACATTTAAAATTATTTTCTCTCCTTTTTATAAAACTTAAAAAACTCATTTCAATATATAGAATGGATTATGCAATCTAGCAAGATTTCAAAGTATTCTTTCATCCTTTGTTTTGACAAGGAGAATACAACCCAAAATAATCTAACTTTAAGCACACATGAACTAGTTTAATCTTTTAGACTAACTAATAATTCTCAATTCTTTAAACTTTGAATGAAAATATTCAACAAAAGGAATAAAAAATGTGTTTAAAATCTTGCTATGATGAAGATTAAAATAGACAACACTTACAAAACTTAATTAGCTGTAACTAATTTTCTAGATTGTTTGTATGGCCATATCATGTCAAAATAATTCAATAATATCAATTTATTAACATGCCATAAGATGAATTTAATGGCTGAAAACTACTCACATACATAGTACATTTTTGGAACTTTAAAAAAACTCAGAATTCATGTTTTACGAGTGTTGTTACAATAAAAATTCACTAGTTTTTACATATAAAAAATTGGATTTAGTATGCAAGTGCAATCATTATATGTGTTATACTTGCAACTCAACATTTTAAAAAATAACTTAGCTTTAGCAATTAATTTGTAAACTATAAAATCAAATTGTTAACCACTAATGACTAATCTACAAATGAACTATTAACACTATAAAAAATGAATTCATGTGATTGTAATAATAACTCAAATATAATATTTAATCCTTCCATATACTTGGAGGTATAAAAACTACTATTTATCTAAATGAATTAATCAATGAAAAATATAAAAAGTGCCGAAATAATGAATGAACATAAGTATTAGATTAGCATGTTTATACTTTTTACATCAACTTAAATGATTATTGTGCATTTATAAACATGCTATAATAACCATATATGGTACAAGGAATTATAAAACACAATAAATAATTTGATAACAAATTAAAATAATCTTTTCACATGATCCATCCCAACCCAACCTATCTTATGAGTCCCCCCAATCGGTGGCCCTTACCACTCTCAACCATCAAATATGATACGAAGTTAAATTTTTGGGTCTTTGGGATAAGAGTGTTAGCAATAAGAGATAATAGCTAACACTAAAATTTACCACAGTTAAAAAGAATGCTATAACTAAAAATTAAGTATACAAAGACCAAAAGACACCCAAGGATTTGACACTTTTTATTTTTACCTCTGAATATTTTGGGTGTCAACTATAACTTTAATTGAACCAATCAACCCTCATCCTAGATTCTAAGTGTACCATAGTTAAAATCTAGCACTATAAGTGATATAAAATCATCTGCTATAGCCAATAAAAAATAATAAATATTGACATAATGCATGTACAAGAATATAAATAACATAACACTAAGATTTTATATGTTTTCAATTTTTGTTAGTTTTTCAAGTGTAATCATTTCATCACTTATAAGTGGTGAAATCACTACAACTATCCATTTTGTATGGCTAAATCAAAAAAAAAAAAAAAAACATAGTGTTGTAATAATATTAATTAAGTATCAAGGGCTTGAACAAATAAATAAATATATAACTAAAACTCATTTTTAAATATTGTAAACACCAGGTAGATTTTTACATCAAAATGTAAATATACCCTACTCCAAAATGGCAAACTAGTTGGTTCTAAACCTTCATATACACATAACCCAACCCTTTACAAGGTAAGTAAAATAATCCATAATATCTTTTGATTATACATACATTCTAGCCATAAAAGATTTATTTTAATAAAGCAAAATAATCTCAAAAATATCATTCTAACTATATGTTAAAATCAGGTAATAAAAATAAAAATATAATATAGCCAAAGAAATAATTCATTTGAGAAATAATATCTCAAAAAGTCATTCTAATTGGTTGTTCCAAAATTAAACTCCATCCATAAAAGAAATAATTTATTAAAGCAAAATAATCTCAAAATGTCATTCTAATTGGCAGCTTCAACAGGTAAATAAAATAAACCCAAATATTTTATGATGATGAATAAATTTTAGCCATAAAAAATATGTTAAATAAGAAAAATAAATTCTAATTTTTCCATTCTAACTGGTTATCTCAACAGATAAGAATATGGAAATAAATTTCAGCCATAAAAAATATTTCATTCAAGCAAAATAATTTCCAATTTTTTCATTCTAATTAGTTGTTTCAATAGGTAAGAAAAATATAAATAAAATCTAATCATCTAAACGTGTCCTCCTCTATAGGGTTGAAATACCCAATAAAAAAATGCAAAACAAATCACAACCTCAGCTCAAACCCTATGGCTACGCAAGGAAAATAAAATAAAATAATTATTTATCTTATCTTTTTTTATACATTTAGGAAAGGAGATGAATAAAATAGCTTAGGGTTTTAGAAATAAAGTTTTAATTTTAATATTTTTACAAACCCATAATTATTATTTTTACCAAAAAATGAAACTAGGTCACCAATGTTATAATGGAAGATAAACATTCGTTATTGTTGTTTATAGAACATTTTCAGCTAAAGAAAATAAACAAATATTTCATTTTACATAAAATAAAATAACATAACTTAATTTTTTGATTCTCACATAGAGGAAACAAAAATAAAAAATATCTTACTTGTCAGCTTCTTTGTTCTCTCCCCAAACCCATGCTCAGGGTTTTATAGCCATGACCCAAGCTAGTCTTTCTCTGTATTTCATTATTTGTTCTTCTCTCCCAAAATGTCTTCCCATATTTTTCCCCAAATCTCCTCAACAACTCACATCCCAAATCCCTTTGGCAGATGCTCCCCCATGCCCTCCTACATCAAGATCAAGAAAAAGAAATGATTTTTTTCTAATACCCAAAAAAATAGTTTTTGTTTATTATTTTGATGGATTCAAAACCCTATGCTACTTATACAAACACCATCATTCCAAAATTCAATCTTTTTATTTGAAATTAAATAATATATAAGTTAGTTCATGGACTTTGCATGGGTAAATAATATAAAATTAAACATTAACTTGCATTTACATTACTATGCCTAAGTTATTTAGGCTTAAGCCAAAAATAAGGATCAGTTATTATGGATGCTAATATTATTAATTTAAAATATTTTTATAACATCCAAGATAATACCAAATTTTAATTATTATACATTCAAAACAAAATTATTCAAGCTAACAATTATAATGGTATAACCTTATTTATCATTCATGTAAACAAGCATTATAGGCACAATTGTCTATAAGCTAATGATGGCCTAAGATTAAAAAAACATTATGTATAACACAACAAAATAGTAATATGTAATAACTATAGTAAATAAAACTAGATACTAAAATTAAACAAGTGACTAATACTAAGTAGTCAGTGATAAAAAATCAAGGAAAACTCAACATAAGTCAAAAACATGATCGAAATAATAATAAGAGTGAAAGATGAGTAAAAAAGACGGAAAATAAAATAGGATAGGTTACTACATAGTGATTATGGCTCAAGTACAACATCCCTTTTTACCTGAGTTGGTTACCTGATTGTTCATTACCCTTGTCCCTTATCCCCAATCATTGAAGTCCACCACTAGCCTAACTCATTTTACCTGTACTTGTACCCAAAAATAGGCATCATCAGTACCTGTACAACATAATAATATATATAGTTAAACTAAATAATACAATGCAGAAATTGAATACTATAACCAAATCAATGCATATGAAAATAAACTACAACTATAATATTAAGTCTAATTTCAATAATAGATAGCCATATATGATCTAAAATAGATTATAACATCACTTAACAAAACAATATCTCAAAATTATAGCCAAATAGTAAAAATGCATGATGGAAACATATAATAGTCTAGGAAAATAAAGTATGTAGGGTAGGTTATAATAACAATAAATCATTACAGTAAATTATTTTTAGTAAAACTTATTGTTTTAAAATTTTAATTATTTTCAATAATTCAATTATGTAAAAAAGTACAAATTTTAGTAATCATAGAGATCCAATTCGATTCTATTGTTCTTTTAGTGACTTAGATACATTTTATTTCTTCTCTTATTTTATTTTGGATCTATTTTAGGGGATGCAATTAAAATGAAAAAAATATATTTCTACATTATCTTGGTAAAAAAATATCTTCTCTAACTAAATATTTAAAAAATGCATAAGCTAATAACAATAGCTTTCTAACTGAAAAAGCCATTATATGATATTACTAAAATATTTTAGGGGTTTAATTCTAGTACTAATACCAAAATCAAATTGTGTTTCACTTACTACAATAAGTTTTGTAATATTCTGGGAGAAATCAAAGTATTCAAAACATGTAGATATTAATTATGTGTTAATATATCCTAAATAATGGTCAGCTAAGTATACACATTCAAAACAATTCCCACATTCCTCTTGTCTTTCCAAAATGATTGAACAATTAGTTTCAAAAAAAATTATGGTACTTATGAAATATGGTAGTATAATAGTTTTTGTTACATCAACCTTTTATGAATTTTTATCATTAAAATTTTTATAAATAAAAATCTTATATTATGTAATTATTTTCATCAGTTTTATGAGGGTTGTTAGTGTTTTGAAAATAAATTTTCATTTTCTTGATTTATGTGCTTGACAAACATATTTAATGCATTTGTTACAATTAATTTTATAAGACAATAATTTTTAAATTACAAATTTTATTATGTTATCCTATGTCATCTACAAGATTCTTTTGTACATGTGTTGTCATAAGCAATAATTTATTAAAATAAACTTATCTAAGCACTTTTTTTGTTGCCTATTATATCCCTTTTCCAATTGATCTTTATTATGCTGACTTTTTTTCATTGAAAAACCTATTTTATACTTTCAGAGTCCTTTAAAATTGAATTTGATACTTTTGATATAATAGTGTGTGGTTTTAACATGGCATGTTTCAGATCACCAACCATAATCCATCATTAAATGAAAATAAAATAATGATGGACACATACAATTAAGAGATCGACCACATACAATAGAATATGATTCTTATCGTACAATTATATGTGTGATTTTAATTTGATATGTTTTAAATCACCTATTATGAGCTAGTCTTTCTCCATATGATGAATCACAATTGGTGATCTAAAATAGTTCAAGTAAACAAAAACACACACAATTATACTAAAACTATCATGTTTTATTTATGTCATTATTTTCATAAGTTTATGCCATCCATTATTTTTTCAAGCAACCATTTTTTCCAATCAATAGAAAAATAAACATCAATATTAATTGGGTTTAAACCAGAGCCCAAGAACTCCATATTATCTTTAAGGATATTATAATAACCCCAATATAAATTAAAAATTTGAACATTTTAAACTAATACTACAAGTTGGAACATACCCTATCAATTTAAACTTTAATTTTGTTCTATATTTGTCAAATACTTTAATTTTAATTCCACACACACTATCTCTATAAAAATGTTTATTAAATAGATGTCAAAAGCCTATTTTTTTAGATGTAGTCACAATTTCCCATAATTAGCAATTTTTAGATTTTCTAAGGAAAATCTAAACTTTATTATTAAGATTCCATTGTAGTTTTATTCTGTACAAACATGTTGTAGTTTAGATATACAATAAATATGTAAATTGTTTAAAAAAAATATATGAATGATATTTTGGTCAATTTGAATGTGATTAATGTAGGATATTAATTTTACATGTCAATGAAAAATATGCTCTCAGACCATTCAAATTAATAAGTAAGACAAAATATTGATTAGAAAAACACTTTATGTTGAATTTACCCATCATGACACACAAGGGATACAATCACCCTCGTTTATTAGACTAGTAAACAACTATTCCATTTAAATAACCATGACCAAACCAACCTTTAACCCATTTAATTTATCTAAATATGAGATACAATATTATTTATACCATACCATATGTATGTATATATAGAATGACCATTCTAATATTAATAGTTGGGTTCAACCTTCCCAACCATGGGATCTAGGGAAACATTTTTCCTTGTCTAGTATTGGGAGGGATTCCAACCATGGATAATCTCCTTCATGGTTGGGAGGGATCTAAACCATGGTGATGGATTTTTTTCCCCTCATTATGGTTAAGATCCCTACCAAAATTAGATATGTCCTCTACATGGTTGGGAGGGCTCCAAAACATGGAGAGGAAAACCCCATGGTTGAAATGGATCCAAACTATAGATCTAGAAAATTGTTATCATGTTATGTTGGGAGTCCTCCCAACTAATGTCAAGTTGTCTTATCCATGGTTAGGATGCCTACAACCATAGATAGGTAAATTTTTTGACCCATATATGGTTGGGATCCCTCCCAACCATTGATCTATATTTTCCATGGTTGAGAGGGATACTAACCATTGAGAGGTAAATATTAAGTTCAAAATTTTTCCTTATCCATGGTTATGAGTGATCTGAACCATGGAGAGGGTAAAAATTTTCCATCACCATGGCTAAGAGGGATCCAAACCATGGAGAATTAAAAATCTTCATGATTGGGAGACATCTCAACCATGGAGAGCATAAAATGTTTCACTCAATTTTAACCTCTCCATGGTTGGGTGGGATCCAAACCATGGTGGGTGTAAATGTTTTCCCATGGAGAATCTAATTCATGTTTAGAAGGGTTACCAATGATTGCATGAAAAATAATTTTTATTATCTATAAGTGGGAGCACTCTTAAACATGGATAGGACATGGACATGGATCCCTTATTTTCTTCATGGTTGGGAGGTTTCAAAACCATGGACAAGGCCAACATTTTCCCTTTCCATGGTTGGGAGCTCTCCCTATTATGGGGTTATCCTCTAAGACATTGGGAGGGATCCAAACCATGTAGAGGAAAATGATTTTTCTATATCATGGATTAAAAGATATCCCAATCATGGATAATCTACTCCATGGCTCATATGGATCCAAACCATGTTGGGGAAAATGTTTTCCCTCTACATGATTGGAGCTCTCCCAACCATGTATAATTTTATCAATGGTTAGGAGGGCTCCCAGATATGGAAAGGGAATATTTTTTCCATAATTAAAATTTTGAGTACTCGTAACCATGGATATGTCCTCTTCATAGTCGGGAGTGCTCCCAAATATAATGAAGGAAACTATTTTCCCTCACCAAATTTGGAATCCCTTCTAACCATCGATAATATTATCCATGGTTGAGAGAGCTACCAACTATGGAGAGGAGAAACATTTCCCCTTCCATGCTTGGGATCCCTCCAAACCATGAATAAAATTCTTCATGGTTAATTTTCTCGATGGTTGGGAGGGATCCAAAAATGGAAAGGAAATTTTTTTGCTCTCATTAAATTTGGGCACCCTTCAAACCATGGATATGTTCTTTGTATGGTTGGGAGGGCTCAAAAAAATGGTTGAGAGGGATCCTAACCATGTTTGGGATCCATACCAACCATATATATAATAATCCCATGGTTTACATGGTTCTCAACCTTAGAGAGGGAAAAATGTTCCCCTGTTATAGAAGGGATTCCCACTCCCCCACCATTGATTTGTCATTTCCATGGCTCAGAGGAGATGGAAAAAAAAAATTCTTACCATGATAAGGATCCCTCCTAACTATGGAAAATATTCTCCATTATTATCATTATTTTAACCCCCTTTATGGTTGGGATCCATTCTAATAATGGAGAGGGAAGTCAATCTAATTTCATAGAAACTCTCAAGATGGCCACTTAGTTGAAATGTTCATATGTATGGTTGAGAGGGATCACGCCATGGAAGGGGAATTTTTACCTCTCCATGGTTTTTATCCTTTTCAACTAGGGATATGTACTTTCCAACACTAGGAGGGCTATCACCCATATAGATGTCCTCTACATAGTTTGAAGTTATCCCAACCATGGAGAGGTAAAAAAAATTCCCTTTACATGGTTGGGAGATAATTTTCCCTTACCATGGTTTGGATCCCTCTCAATTGTGGAGAGGGATGATAATCTACTTTTATTGGTAATCTCAAGATGGCCACTCATCTAACATTTTGGGACATATGGTTGAGAGGGATTTCAACCATGGTAGGTCAAGAATTTCACCTTATGTGTGGTTGGAAGTCCTCCCAATGTTAGAGATGTCCTATCCATTATTCAAAGGGTTCCTAACCAAGGATAGGGAAATTTGTTTCCCTCTCTATGGTTAGAAGATGTCCCAACCATGAAGAAGACATTATAATAAAAAAAGGATGATATTAATTTGGTTCAAAGGTTAATTTCTCCAAATCCATAAGGAGGTCACCTAGATTTCTTGTTTATGATTTAAAAAACTTTAAAAATAAATTAAATAATGTGGAAAACACATCTCCTAAAATAAAATATAAATGAAATTATTTAGAAATATCCTCACTTATTTCATATGTCTACATATAAGATACACAATAAAAATGATTTAGTGACACATATTGTAGATTTTCACCAAAACATTATGGTTAAATATACACCATTATTAAATAAAATAGTTTTATCTAGTTGAATTTAGGTATAAAACACCAAATTTATGGTTGGTAATTCTTTTAATCATGGAGAGTGGAAATTTTTTATTTCTCAATTATTGAGAATTCCTTTACCCTCATCATATTTTAAATCCATCCCAATCATAGAGATGGAGGATAACCTAAGTTCATTGGCACTCTCAATATGGAAACTCAACTTTCATGTTGGGAAATATGGTTTGGATGACTCTCAACCATGGTGGGAAATTTTTTTCCCTCCCAATGATAGTCAATATCCCTCTTATTGATGGATATTACATATCCATGGTTACCATTGCTATATATAAGTGAGAAATATTTCACTAAAAGGTTTGCATATGAAAAATACAAAGGGAAGTGACAAGTCTATAGATGTTGAAATAAGCTAAAGGTTTTTCAAATATTTTAGGATAATAATTTTGAATTGAATAATAATTTTCAATGTATGAGGTAAATTTTTTTATTAGGTTAATCAATTAAAATTATTTTAGAATTAGATAACTTTTTACTATCTAAAACACTTTTACAAATATTTTTCCTAATAAAATTGTGAATATTTTAAAGTTATCTTTCATTTTACCTAGAATTCTTGAATTCAAACATGGAAAGTATATAAATTACATTCATGATTATAGTAAAAATTAATTTAAATAATAAATAATTATTTACATTAATATTGAATTCATCAAATATTTTTTAAATATTAACTATATCCAATATTAAATTTGCTATCATTTTTATTATAATGCACATGTTTTATAATTTAATGCTCAAGTGGGATATGTTTTATTATGATTGAATTTTATCATTTATAAAATACATTTAATCAATGAAATTGAATTACTGTCTTAAACCAAGAGGAGGTTTTGAATGCCCGCAAGGATAACACTAACAAATTTTATTTGGAATGGGTTATCCTTTTGTATTAGATTCCTCTATGACATGGAATAAAAAGGTTAATTAGTTTTTATATATGTTAGTTTGGTTTTTTTGGGGCATGTTAAGGACCCATTGGCCACTACTCTTTTTGAATCATCATTGAAGGAAATGTTTAATTTTTTATGAATCATATAAAGGACAAAATAGCATCTGATCTAGTTTTATGGCATATTAAATTCACTTATGATTGAGTACTTGTTGGTCTTACATGGCATGATTAGATTGTTGAGTATATTATCCATCAAAGAAGTTTGATTATTATATATATGCCACACTTTTAGTAATATTCTTAATCTAAAAGTGTTGCACCTTACCTTTAATATTCTATGAAACATTTTATATATATATATATATATATATATATATATATATATATATATATATATATAATCTTGTATTAAACATTTATTAATGTTTTAAGTGTCTAATTTTTTATTATATAAATGATCTTACCTTTTGGATTCAATCTAATAATTAATGGTTGATTTATTTTTCCAAATGGTATTTTGACTATAGATCCATGCATATAATGAAAAAATATTTTTATCCCATATAAAATTTGAATTACTCTATAGATGGATTTCATCACAGCCAAGGGACTTATGGTTTTCCATTTGGAACATTTTCTAACTCCTCCACTATTAAGGAGTAAAATATGTTACCTAAAAAATCATCAAACATGTAAATAATGTATTTTATAATATTTTTTCTATGCTTTCTTCTTCAAACCCTTAGACTTGCTCATCCTTAAAGAGGTTTTGAAAATGGAAAATAAATAATCCTTGATCTCTTTATATGGAGCGGTGATCTTATAATTGTCTATTGAAATCATTGTAAATATCTTTTCTTATATTTTATTTTTATGGTATTGGCAAAGAATTCGGTTCCCTAGTCCCCATAATTGATTTAGTGAAGCATTGCCGTTGGGTTTATTCATCAAAAAGATGTCTAAGCTATTTAGCTGAGGTTATTTTAGCAAGTTTTTTTTATAAGATCTCCCATATACTTTGAAATATTTTATTGGTGGGGTTACCTTACCTCCCTTGTAGTCTTATACCATTATATCATACTACCCTCACAAACCTATTAGCTATTGTAATGGGAAAAATGGCCATGAAATCCACCCTGTCTTTAGAATTAGAACTATGATATAAAAAAAATTAAGATGATTAAACTATGGAGGTAGACAAGATTAATGGAAGACCTATTTTATTATTTTGAATCAAAATGGTAGAGCATTAAAAAAAATAAAGTCTACTAATATCACTTACCTAATTGTCACCGGGTAAAATAACCAAAAGGATATATTTTACCCTTCACAATATCATGGATCCTAAAATAATAAGATGGTATACACAAGATATAAATTCTTTAGATACAAGTGTCTTTAGTTTATGCAATACTTTTGTTGTAAACATTGTAAACCAAATTAAATCTCCCTTATAATAAAAATATCTCCCTAGAGTTTACCACACAATTAGTTCCATGTATCCACCTATCATTCAATATCATTGAATGCATGAAAATCACAAAGGTCGTTGATTATATGATGAAACTGGAAGGTGGTTGAAATAAAATGATAAAAGGGGTCTTATTCAATCTCAACAAATGTTTCTTTCAAGTAACATGTCAACCAATCTGTAAACCCAACACTAAGCCTTTAAAAAGCAAGATACTATATGCATACCACTAAACATAACCAATTGAAGTAAGATAAGGTTAGGATTGTATGGTATTTATCATTTATCACATTTAGATTTCATGGGGATATTGATCTATAAATTTTAATGTTTAATAATTTTTTTTTTCATGTATGCTTAAAATTTAGCCCTCATTATGGCTGGGAGCCATCCCAACCATACATCCCATCATGTTAGATGAGTGACCATATTGATAATGTATTTTAATTTGTATATAAATTTAATCCAAATAATAATTAATATGGTCATGTATGGGATTAGAACATTATTGTGGATTATGGAACATGGAATCAGAAGAAGAATCACTATGTATGGACACAAAAGAGGTGTAAATATGATCATGAATGGAATCATAGTATCACATTAGAAATTGGAAGAAATTTTGGATATCTCATACCTACCAAGATCACATATGAGTGGTTGGATGATTGATCATGGAAATAGGTGTGAAATGATTTATAGCACACTATTTACTTGGTTTTTTCTCATGTTTTAAGTATGAAACATGTCAAGGAGGGATGGAATTTTATGTACCTAGGGATATTATAATATTTCATATATGGATTTATGGATAAGATGTAATGTGGCACACATCACCCTTAATTATTTTTTGTAATTAATGAGTAACTTTTAGAATAAGTAATTCCATTAGGGATTATCCATTATTTGTTATAGAGTTCTATATAAAATAGAGGATTTTTTTTGTAAAATATATCAAGTAAAATTTGAGTCTTTTTAAAGGATTAGTGTATGGTGTTTCCCTAAAATAAGGGTATTATTCTATTTTTAAATATATTGAATATTTTGGAATTTTGGCCCACCGATATTTATTATGTTGTGTTGATCTACATGACATTATGCATAGTTATAATATTACATATTTTTCATAATTATAATATTACATATTTTGGATAAATTATATTTTTTATTTAGATATTTTAGTTGAACCTTCATGCTTTTTATATAGGGTAGGGTCACTATTTAAAACCCCACTTTATGAATAATAAATACTTATTATAATATTACAATTATGGATCATAACATCATCTTATTTTTAATATTTAGTGATTTGAGGCAACAATGTAAATGGGTTATGAATGACAAGTAGTATTGAATGCCATGTATAGTTTCCATGATAAACTTTAAATAAAATTTTAGTTTCACATATGCCTTGCATGGGTAACATTAAAAAAAAAAAAATCCAAATTGACTTTGAAAACTACTATTAAATCTACCAACACATAAGGAACTCTAAACTTATATTTCATATTTAGATATAGTAGTAAATATTCCATTAAGAATTAAATAGAGTTCTTCTAATGCTCTAAAATTTATTATTGTAATTTACTAGTGATATGAATGTAATTAAATATATATTAAAATACAAAATTAAATGATACATTTTGAAAAATATCATAATAATTGAGCTTTAGATTAAACATTTGTAAGCATTATAGAGTAACAAAGTGTAAATATTATATCAGGTGAGTGGAAATGAACTTATATTTTATTCCAAGTGTGTTATGTAAATCAATTATCATATTGAATGATGGAAAATGAGCTAGTATTTCATTTAAATTGTGCTTATTATGTAAATAAATTGAATCATTTTTTAAAATAAAATAATATTCATTAGTGAATAAAATATCTATGTCATTTAGTTATGCTCTCCATTTATGTTATTAGCTTCATATTACATTCCAACAACTCAAAACGTTTGGAGTTGTAGGGTTCCCTTCCAAGTTGACGATTTATGGGAAAAAATATATTTTATTTGTTAAGAATGTAATTGATAACAAATTTGAATCATATCAATGATATTATATTTATTTAATCCTTATGAGCTCATAATGTATAATGATTGTTGAAAATTTGATGCTTTAACTAGCCTAGATTTAATAGTAAGAACTATTGATTGATATTTGGCATTAACATATACTAATTTTACCTCCATCTTATCCATATATTTCCATCTAGCCCTAATTTTGGATTCAAGTTAATAAGATAATTTATCCCATTAATATCTATGTTTTTTCTTTGAAAGGACTTTAACATTTTTGGTAGAAGATTATTTCTCAACTAGATTTTCATCATGAGTTTCATTCTTTAAATCAATGACCCTTTGGTATTTTTTCTTAAATAGATATTCATAATTATTATTTTCACTTAATCTTTATTAAACATCTCTAATCCCTTAGATGTTCTCTTAAGTTATCAAGATCATTTTTTTCAAAAATCACATACACATGTAATCCTATATATTATTTTATAATTATAATAACTAATAAGTATTTTTTAATTTATAATAATAATATTATTATTATATTATTAAATATTAATTATTATATTATCTAATGATTTATTATAATAATTACTTAATATTATTTTAATATAATTTTTAAATAATTAACAATTAATTAATATTAGTAATTTATTATATATTAATAGTTAATAATTAGTTTAATTAATATTTTAAAAATTTATAATGTCATTACTTATTAAAATATTTTAAGTCCCATTTGTTATTAGCCTTTTTTTTCAAATCTTATGTATTTGTAATAATTCCTATTTTAATGGTAATGAATCCCATTCTTTTGAAATAAAATTTGATATGTTTGGGCTTTAATTTTTTTTAATAATTAATTAATATTACTTTATTTTTAATAAATAATAATTATAAATGATTAATCATAAAAATTATTTTATATTATGTTTAATAATTAATTAATATAATTTTATATAAAATTATAAATTGATTAATATTGATTAGTTGTAATAATTATTTTATATTATTTTATTATTATTTAAATAATTAAATGATATTATTTATTTATTAATAAATAAAAAATATTTAATATTATTTTTAATAATTAATTAATATTCATTCATTACTATATATTACTTATTAATAATTAGTTGAATCAAATAATTACTAAATTTTAAAAAATTATAATATCATTTTTTTATTAAAATATCATAAATTGCATTTATTTGTTATTAGTCACCTTTATTTTTTAAGTCCCATTTATTTATAACAAGTATTTATTATATATAAAGAGTCCTATTCTTTTTAAATAAAATATTATTTTTTTGGGAACTCTCATGAGTTTCAAGTTTTTGAATTGGCTCTTGATCATGTAAAAATGTGTGAAACAAACATAATGTCATTCAATGCTATACTAATTTTTGGATTTCAATTTACACAGAACTAAAAAATCATTTTAATTTTTCCTTTATTCTTTGAAATCCAAATAAGATGTTTAACATTGGGATGAATTCATATGTGTGTCTAGAGAAGGGTCATGCATTGGTGTGTGTATAACAAAACTAGATTGATAAGATAATTTTTTCTTGATCTTTTTTATTTTATTAATTTTTTTTCCAGTTTATTCATTTAATTTTTAGAGAAAAGTTCAATGTCTATTTAATTGATAAAATTTGATATATATATATATATATATATATATATATATATATATATATATATAAGTTGGTTGCTTATTTATATTGCAATTTTCTTTTTATTATGAAGAACAAGTGAGAACCTAATAATTAGAGATTAAAATTTTCATTGTTATTTATGTTAGTTTTAGAAACATAGGTATGATCAAACCTGAGAAATATATGACATCAGTAATTTAGTTCAAAATTTGGGCACATGTGTCTTTATTGAAGCCAATAATCAACATGTGTTGATGAGGTTATTTCTAATATGAAGCCTCACAATACATTCCAAGTTGGTTGGTAGCTGTGATGGAACAAAGTTATTTAACATTACCTAATGAGAAGATCATATATGTAAAATTAAAAATTTTATTGTATTGATGCCAAAAGCATTTGATTTTATTTTAAAATATAGGAGGTTGATTTTATTTCAAAGGGTTTTTAATTACATATTTTTTTAATTCATTATTTCAAAGAATTGTTTTGAATAACTATAAATTTTTTGTAAATTTAAAAATAATATTTTAGGTATTTTTTACACAGTTTTTTTAAAATATAACATTTGTGTTCATTTACAATTCAATTAATTGTTTAATTTGAAAATTTGTCTCTTACTTGATGTATTTGTTAGACATGAATAATAATTATCATAATTTGTGTAAGCATTGTTTTATTTTTTTACTCTTGGAAAACATTTTTTTGGGATAAAAGTATGATGATTTCTATAGGGTGTGGTAATTATTATTTAATTAATTATGATTCCTTGATGTATTTTTATTTTATAATATTTAGTTTTAAATATTTTAAGTATTAAAATATTTTTAGATAATAATGAATGAATGTCTTTTAAATAGAACTATGAAATTATATATTTTTAATTACAATTAAATTATGATGGTCAAATGAATGCATAGTGATATATTTATTTTGAGAAATAATATAGTGTGTAATAGTTTGATTATGTACAATGAAATGATGTTTAGATGAATGGATATATCAAATATATTGCATGTTTAAAATTATTATTGGGGTTGTATGTTATTGAACATCTATATGTTCCATTAGATATGATAGTTGTCTTATCAAATAATATGAATAAATAAAAAATAAAATTATATCTATTGTGATTCTTATTTCTTTGTTCACCATAGTTTGAAATATCATATTTTAATAAACTAAAAAATTGTGTGATAATTAAAATATTGAAAATTAATTTTATTTGGTACTTACATATTTGTTGTTGCATGTAAATATATGAAAACATGTGAAAAAATAATAAATTCATAAATGAGATAACATTATAACCACCATAATTTATGAGAATAAAATTTTAACTTGTCACAATTTTTCATTAACTTATTGAAATGTATAATTTAAAGTCATCCATATTTAGAGATAAAAGTGATGGTGAAAGCTTAGTTAATGTTTTGAGAAGCATATATTCTTTTATGTCAAAATTTCATGATTTTTTCCCTACATCTAGAGGTTTCAGTGTTATTTATGATATTTTACCTCATTCTATAAAATATGAACTTAGTTGTAAAATTATAAAAAATATGGGTATCATAGTTCTGAATCCTAAGGCAACATAATATTTTCCTAATTATGCACATAAAACTCTGAGAGATAATAAATTAAAAAAAAAAGATATCATGTGTGTGCACACACACACACACACAATTTTTTAATATTGTTAAATTAAAAATGTGTCATTTTAAAATTTATATACTTAATGCAATATTGATAGTGGTGATCATACATTGAAGTTAAAGTATACTTGGTTGAAATGATATTTTTTTTATTGTATCAAATTTTCTCCTTTTTAGTGATTTTTTTATTAATATTTATTTTTATTGGGTATTATTATTTTTAGATGTTCATTTTTATTCACTTTAAGGTAACATATTCTGAATATTGACTTTTTAGATGTTACGACCCTATCCCCATTATAATTTTACATGAATACTTAAATGTTGATATAACATATGTATGGTTGTTTGTTACACTTCCTTACTTAGTTAGACTGTGTTCTTATTTTTGATGTTGTGATACTTGACCACATGTTGATGTATATATATCATGTTTTAAATTCTACATTTGGTGAATATGGATTACTTAATGTAATTGATAGTTGATTATAGTTTATTACTATTTTATCATTCTATTGGTTTTTGGGTCACATAATGCTGATGTGAACACTCAATGGTTACAGGTGATAACTATGAGCTAGGATGGATGATGGCATCAAATTTTGGAGTAGAGGAGTGATTCTAAGCAGTCAAATGAGTTTTGATAGGTATCATCATATTCTTGGTAGTATCATGCCATTAGACAATCCCATTGATCATTGGTGCAGTCGATGTTATTTCTTGCCTTATCACTTTTATTTTTGGTATCTTATTATATTGTTGTCATTTCCTATGTATATTGCTAGGTGTTATATCCATCTGATCAAACTAATTATTCTCTCTCTCCTACATACACCTCTCTACCCCATATTCATTAGACTCACCCTCACTTAACTTGGACTCCCTAAGGATCTAACTAAACCTACCACCCCCCCTCCCTTAACACCCCCTCTGACATGATTTATTACCCTGGTGAAGTGATAATTATTGGTGGCCTAGATAACTAGTCAGTGTGGCAGTTAAATATTTAATACCATTTTAATTAATAACTAATTTTATTATTTTAATTGTTATTATTTATGTTTATTATTTTTTTGGTTCAAAATTAAAAAATGTCATTAAGGATTGTTACCCTTGAAGTCTGGTAGTGGGGGTCACATGGGAATGGGTCGATGAATAGAGATTTTTCTTTCCACATTCAATAAAGAACTAAATGGGAGTGTGGCAAGTTGGGAAGAAGGGGAAAGTAAGTCAGATGGGTAGGTAGAGAGAGGATGCATAAGGAGGAAGGAGAGAAGAAAAGAGGGAAAAGGAAATTGAATAGGTATAGAGGGTTGGTTATGATTGGAGGCATTTTACCTTGGTGAGGATTTTGCATCCATGGTTGATTCTCACTATTGGGGAGGAAGGTATAACTATAGACCATTTACTTGCATTTTATAAATTACTTTAGCCCTATTTTCTACTAGGTAACTTATTTTCAACTAAAATTTGGTAATCCTTCCTCAAAGTGAATAATATATTTGGACATTATTCCTTTTTTCATATAAACGTGTAAAAAGGGAATAAATATGCAACCAATTTTCACATA